>OX457030.1:32747901-33145401 GCA_949752745.1 Protula sp. h YS-2021
TGTGTGAACCTGACAACTTCTGCAACAAGTGTGGCTCACTAACAGTATCTGCCGAGTAAGACTACAAGTCATTTGCTTACCAGTCGTCAAAGTGTGTAGACGTGTCATATGGATATGTGAAAGATGGATGTAGAAACGTTTTTCAAGGAGACGTATGTAGACTACATGATAAGTGAACTGGCGCGTTTTGGATCTATTCAACAACAACTGGAACACTTTGACATCTATTGGGAACTTGCTCATTCCACGCTGAACGTACCGAAATTACGTGAGGATTTCATCAAAGAGTGTGTGCTTTCAAACATTGACGGAGCTGAGGAGTTTGATGTGGAAGCCGCATATCACTTTGCTCGATTTGATCCAAGACTGTTTTATGAAGTGAGAGAGTGGCTAATCTACATTGCAGTATAATGACAGACATTACATTGAGACAATATATTGTGCAAAAGACATATTGTGAAGAAATGTTATTAGCTGTAAAAAAGTTTGCATGTTTAGTATGTCCTGCTTGTCAAAATGAAGAGTGTTCAGAACATACTTGTCATTCTGCATGTGTCTATACATATTGGAATGAAGCTAAATATTACATTCATTTAGATAAAGTGTTAGATAATGCAAATCAACGTTGTGAAAAATATGGTGTAGATGCTATCACATTTGATGAATTAAGTAGTTGGTTAATGTACATTGAAGATCAATGGACTCCAATTATTCACACCATTGTATCAATACTTGATTTGTAAGATATGTTGATAAAATGCAAGATGTGTTGATAAAATAAAATACAAGATATGTTAACAAGTGTTAATCATTTAGTGTTAACATGTCGACGTGGAAAGACTACTTAACCAATATTTATTTTAAACCTGGTCAACCCGGGGCATTTGCTGGTCCTTACAAACTATATCACATATTAAGAAAACATGATCAACCAGTCACTCATTCACAAGTGAAGAAATGGTTACAGGATCAAGATGCCTTCAGTTTACTACAACCTGTAAAATATAGGTTTAAAAGGCAACGTGTCATTACACGTGGAATTGATGACATGTGGGATATTGATTTAGCTGACATGGGAAACATAGCTTCCTATAATGATGACACCCGTTTTTTATTAGTTGTCATTGATGTGTTTTCCAAATATTTGTGGGTGCAACCAATGCCTAATAAATCACATACGAGTGTCATAGAAGCCTTTCAAAAGATTTTTCATGAAACACAACGAAGACCACGAACTCTAAGGTCAGACAAAGGAACTGAATTTAAAAACAGATGGGTAAAAGCATTTATGAAGAAGGAGGGAATACATGCCTATACGACAAAGAATGAAACCAAAGCCAACTTTGCTGAGAGAGTCATTCGTACTCTAAAGGGAATGATGTATCGATATTTCCTACATAATCAAACGTATCGATATATGGACATCCTTCCAGACTTAGTGTATAATTACAACCATAGACCTCATGGCTCCCTCCCTAATAAGTATGCTCCTGCAGATATTCGTAAAGACAACGAATCGAAAGTGTGGAAGTATATGTATGTAGACAAATTGAAATTAAAACCAAAGAAGAAAAAACCCTACAAATTTAAAATTGGTGATCAGGTTCGCATTTCTCACATGAAATATGTATTTCAACGGGATTATCATATAAAGTGGACGCAAGAAGTGTTCATTATCACACATCGTTGTAAGAAGCAAGGAATACACTTGTATCGTGTGAAAGACTTTTTGGATGAAGATATTGACGGACATTTTTATGAAGAAGAACTGCAGAAAGTGACAAAAGATATTGAATCAGTCTACAGAATTGAAAAGGTTTTGAAAACACGAAAAAGACGAGGTGTTAAAGAATTATTTGTGAAGTGGTTAGGTTGGCCAAAGAAGTTTAACAGTTGGGTGAAAGAAACAGATATTCGAAAATGAAGCATCCATTCACGTGTTTGGTCTCTGGACCTACAGGCAGTGGTAAAACTTCTCTAGTTAGAGAAATTCTAGAACAAAAGTTAATTAAACCCTCTCCAAAAGTCATTTTATGGCTCTATGCAGCAGATCAGCCTTTGTACAAGGGAATGAAAGGTGTGGAATTTTACCAAGGCATTCCAGATGACATTGAAGAGCGTTTTAACCCAAAAAAACCAAACTTACTCATCATTGATGACTTAATGACCAAATGTCATAGTGATGAACGCATGACACGTCTCTTTAGTGTTGGTAGCAGTCATCAAAATCTAAGCATTATTTTTATTGTGCATAATTTGTTTCATCATGGTAGAGAAATGCGAAATATTAGTTTGAATACACATTACATCATTCTGTTTAAAAATCCTAGAGACAGTCAACAAATAAGTACATTAGCGCGACAAATGTATCCTGGAAAATCTCAATTTCTCATAGAAGCCTATCAAGATGCTACGAGCAAACCTCATGGCTATTTATTCATTGATTTGAAGCCGAAGACAAATGATCAACTACGTATTCGTACAGGCATTTTACCAAAAGATACACATTACGTCTATGTTGATAAGGTGGCGTATGAACAAGAACCAAGTCACTTAACCATTCGCAACCAAGATGTCTAAACGTATTCAAGCGAATCAACCATTTCTTCACTTGCTCGCACGCAGCGGGCCTAAACGACGTAAATCCTTGCTACAACAAGCTACTAAGGAAGAATTAACTAGCTTGTTTGAAATTTGTTTGAATATATTGCGAGGACATTTACCCTTAAGCTCAAAAAGGTATAAGGTATTCAAGCGTGAACGTCATACCCTACGTACACTAGCAGATAAGAAGATATCACTTCGAAGAAAAAAGAAGTTGGTTAATCAGAAAGGAGGATTCATTGGAGCTATTGCTAAATTTGCATTACCCTTGTTAGCTCAGTTGCTGTTAAAATGAAACATACTATGAAAATGGTCCTCATTCCTGAATATGAATATAAAATGTTGTTAGAAAAGAAGGGAAAAGATGGTGAAATCAAAACGAAAGTGAATAAACTTTTACGTGGGAAACGAACTCGTGAAAAGGCAATAGAAATGTCTCAAGTTCTTGGTCGTCATTTACGAACAATTCAGTCGCAACAACAGCGGCAAAAGTCTGTTACATCATCCAAAGCAGAAAAATCAGAAAAGTCCCAACAGTTTCTAAGCCATTTTCAACCTATTTATCATGTAAAACTAACACAACTTCTAGCAGAACTTAAGAAATATGGTACGAGATGGACAGATAAAAATGAACTTGTTTTAAAAACGGGTACTGTCATTACAAATTCCAACATTATTGATTTGTTGAAAGAAGCATTGGTTGCTACAAGAAGAAAAGAACGACGAGAACCACCGCATGGTTGGAAGCAGTTTATTGAGGAAATTGTAGATGCTAATATTCCAAAAACTGTTTTTGGTAAAAAGACAACTCGTGAAGATATTACAAAAGAGATACAACAACGTCAACAAAGGTTGTTTCCAGAAGGATGGGAAACTTTTTAACATGGATTAAAGAGCTATGGTGTTGTTGTTGTAAAGAAAATGGAAATAAAAATACCATTCCTGTAAAAATTAGGTGTGTTAGTGCTTGTTGTCAGGGAGAAGTAGTAGATACCAATGTAGATCATGTAGATAGCAATTTAGACGACAATGTAGACAACAATGTAGACAACAATGTAGAAAGTGAGGATGAAGAGTGTCAAACATGAAGTAATGTATATACACATCTAGTCTATCTACATCACATAAACGATTTAGCTGCCATGGAGTCAACAAGTTTTTACATTACTTTACCCAGCAATGCTAGTATGAACTATTATCCCAACAACAAGACTTCGAATTATCAAATTCGTATGCCTCGAACCATCTATCTGAACGGAAAATATGAAGTGGCATTAGCTGAAATTCAATATCCACATACATGGACAACCATGAGACATGGAATGGACTATTCTATTCAGTATCGACAACAACCACTGAATAATATTGTTCTTGACACAATCAATATTCCTTATGGTTACTACAGATCCATACAAGAAATATGTCATGCAGTCAATGAAGAAGCAACTAATTCTATGAAAGATGACCTTAAAGAAGGTATTCGGATAAAGTATGATAAAATTAGACGACGCGTTTTTCTATATCTAAATTATGGTTTTGAAGTGTCATTCTCCACTGGATTAGCTGAGATTTTAGGATTTATCCCAAATCAATGGTATACTGAAACGTGTACAGCTGAATATAAAGCTGATGTGAAACAGGGGTTTTATACACTTTATGTGTACTGTAGTATTTGCGAGCCACAAGTTGTTGGTGATTATTATGTTCCTTTGCTACGTTCTGTTGCAATACAAGGACATGATGGAGACATTATCATGAAAACTTATGGAGAACCTCATTATGTTCCTGTAAACACATCCAAATTTGACGTGATAGAAATGAATATTAAGGATGACACAGACCATAATGTTCCATTTCAAACTGGGAAGGTGATCTGTAAACTTCATTTTCGACCAAAAGCATTATGAAAGCATACACACACAATCCATCTATTTATCGCAACCATTTTCTTCGTCAAGTGGGTGGAGAATTACCAGGATTTAAAGGAGCGCGAATACAATATGGAGATGGTATTGGTTCAATACTGGGATCATTGGCTCGAAAAGCTATTCCACTGCTTAAGGCAGGGGCTAAAATCGTTGCACCACATCTTAAAAAGGCTGCAAAAGATGTCGCGAAAGATGTTACAGGTCGAGTAGCACAACGTATGTTTGGTGATGAGTTAGGAGGACAAAAGAGAGCGAAACCAGCAAAACCTGTCAGAAGGCGAAAGGCAGCTAAACGGATAACATCAACAAAATATAAGAAAGATATTTTTTAATCATGTCTTTAATTCATAATCATTCTTGTGAATGTAGTCTTTCTCCATTAGAATGGTTTCACATACCACCAACGCAAACTGCTGTAGAAAAAAGCTATAATGTAGACTATCAACCACTAACTACTATTAGAGAAGGTGCTCCAATAGAATTCTACATTCCTGCGAGTACCGAAGAATATCTAGATTTAAAGAACAGTAAACTCCATATTGTATGTCGCATTGTAAAGGTTGATGGAGAAGCGTGTGGTGTAGATGATAACGTATCCTGTATCAATGATTTGTTTAATGGGTTATGGTCTAATATTGAATTATTTCTAAATGATCGATTGGTATCACATAGTAACAATACTCATGGTTATACCAGCATCATATCTCATCTCATTCATGACTCGGAAGAAAGTCTCAATTCTGAGCGCTCTATGCGTCTCATCTATAAAGATACTGCCGGGTCAATGAATACTCATGAGGTGAAAAGACCTAATCATGAAAGATATGTATCAGGTTTTCATGTAAATATTGAAGGTGGTGATATAGCTGAAACAGGAAATAATGGTTTACATAATCGCTATTTGTATACACGTCTAAGCCGTGAGTTTATGCTTACAGGTGGTTTAAGGGTAGATTTGTTTGAGCAGGATCGTTATCTTCCCAATGGTGTTAGTATGAAATTACGCTTACATAGACAAAAAGATGAATATGTATTAATGGCTGCAAATAATGGTTTTAAAGTAGAAGTCAGAGAAGCGTTTTTAACCATTCGCAAAGTGAGGGTTAGTCCAGGTATTCAGTTGGGACATGCAGATGCGTTGATGAAAAGTCCTGCTAAGTTTATTGTTACTAGAAAAGAATGTAAAGTTTTAGCTATTCCAACTGGATTTCAATCTTTTGTGAAAGATAGTATCTTTTTAGGCCAATTACCAAAACGTATTGTCATTGGAATGGTTCATAATGAATCCTTTGCTGGAACAGTATTGAGAAATCCATACAATTTTGAACATTTCAATCTTAACTTTATGCAGCTTTACTCTGATGGTGAACCAGTCCTATCAAAACCTCTCAAGCTTGATATAAATCGAGGCAAATATCTTGATGCTTTTGAAACACTTTACAAATCTTTTGATAGACTGGATGGTGAGAAAAGTTCCATTATAAAACGGGAAGATTGGCCTAGAGGTTATTCTTTGTTTTCTTTTGACTTAACACCTGATTATGATGGTGCGGATCATTATGCCCTTATCAAACATGGGAATTTGAGACTAGAAATGAATTTTGCTGGTGCCTTGCAAAATACAGTCAATGTTATAGTGTATGCTGAATTTGATAACATTGTTGAAATAAGTGCAAATCGTAGCATTCAATTCGACTACCAGTCATGAACACGAAGCAGATAGAAGCCATCCTATCCCATGATGCCACGACAAAAGACTTGTTCCAAGGTGTGTTTGCCATGGACCAGTTACCATCTTTACAACGCGGTGCCTATGTCATCAACACAGACGATCATGATGAGCCAGGAGAGCATTGGGTGGCAGTATATTATGACGAAGACCCTGCAGAATATTTTGACTCTTATGGACTTTTACCTATTGACAGTCGTTTGAATAAGTTTTTAAAGTTTAATTTCATTTATAATTCAGTTCCATTACAAACACCAATATCCTCTACATGTGGATTTTATTGTGTGTATTATATAATTCAAAGAGCTCGAGGACATAGTCCTTTTGAAATCATTGATGTATTAAGAAGAAGTGATGGTGATTTTGTTGTAAAGGATTTTGTATATAGACATTATAAACCATTATTTTATTGATGTTGTATTAGTTAAGTTGTATTAGTTAAGTTGTTGGTAATTGTGAATTGCATTATGAATATTGTAAATAAACAAGACAGTTTTATACAACATTCTTTGTTTATTGTGTTATACATTATTTACATTTTAACAATTATTTTACATTGAATTTTTTATTTTACAAATACATTCAATACATCGATAAACACATGCCATTCATACCAATCTAAATTAATATATGTATCATAGACATTACATCCACGTTTGTAAATGCTATGAAAACTAGCATAACACTGTCCATTACCAAACTTTATTATTTTAACATCTTTGTGTTCAGACAGTTTCAGTTCAACTCCATGATCATTCATGTCAATGTCCATCACCATAACACACATGGGATGCGTCAGTTCAATGGACTTGGTGCCTCGCATGAGTTGCACTCCTTCCTCTTTGAATTCAAGCGTCAGGTTCTTTCCAATCCAATGCTTGTAACAGAGCGTACCATTCCACTGTGTTGAGGGTGATGTAGTCGTAGCATTTTGTAAGCTCGTCATATTGGCGAAATCGTACAAACACGTCTAAATAGTTCTCAGTCACACGCACTTCTAAATCCTCTGAGAGTTTCAGGAGAAAGCCAGGTATCCTCAGCTTCTCTAGATGGTCTTTCAACACAGATTGTTCGTCAGTTGATAGAATGATATACTTTCCAAAATGTTTTAGCACGATGTCATCATATACGTTTCTCAGATATGAGAATCCATGCGTAATGGGTTCATATTCCGATAAAAAGTCTTCCATCTCGTTCAACAGTCAGATGAACTATGAGCTGTCTCCTTGTCTGCAAAGACGTTTTTTATGCTCGCAAGATGGCGAAGAGTGGATGTTGTATCACTTCTAGGAATCGTAAGACTGCGCGCCAGTTCTTGATATCAAAGATGATCAAATCTGTATATGGTGTATCTGGTACAACTCCCTTATAATCCTCTGGATAATCCTGTAAAAGATTTCTACAGATTTCTACACGTATGTTAGAATCATATTCAGCCACCGTCACTTCCACTTTATTTTCAAGTCTACGTTTAAACCCATGTTCAAGTGGTATGTTTTTAAAGTCTTTCCATACTTCAGGTTTAAACCGATGATAACTTGTCTGAGAATCTAGTATCACTTCATTCCTATCATTTACAGTAAGGTAAGCACCACCGTTCAGCATGAGTGCATTCATGTTTTTACCTTGTTATGAGCCGTCTTCTTGTCTGCGAAGCCTTTTATCCACTTCTTTCACTTGCTTCTTCAGCATTTTCCATTCAGGTATTGTCAGCAAGATACCCTTTTTCGTAGGACGGTTTTTTCCAGTCCCCTCATCTCTCAGGTACTTGCGAATGTTTACCACTCCTTCATTGCTTTGTTTCATAATCTTGATATACTTTCCATTTCCTAGAGAAAGCATTCCATCCCACGACTGTGGTGTTGGTGCTGTCTCCACTTTCAATTTCTTGATGGTAGTGGTAGGATTTTTCACTTTTAAGTCTTTAACTGCATCTGCAAGAGTATCCATATCAGTTGTAGATCTCTTACGACTTTCACGTTCCATGTTAACACTTCAATGTTCACACCTCAAATAACTCTTCCGTTGGAGGACCTCCCCCCTTTATACCATAGCCTTGTAATGTCCATGCGCTAAGGTGGAATAGCCATCACTCATCACATATCGCTTGTCGTCATATGGGGAGAGGGCTACTTTCCTCAACTTCTCCGAGAAAAGCTGGTGACTATGACTTCGGATAATGTGTCCTGTAGCCATCGTTTGAGTTTTCTTAAACAAACTGTCTCTATACTGCACATGTTTAATGCGTCTTTGACAAGCTTGAGTGATGCCTTTAGCTGTATGTTTTTCTTTCCCACCGCACAATAAACTGTACATTTTCGGTCTGAGTCCAACAAACTCTTCAATAGGGACGCCTGCCGTCTCATCCTTCATTTTCCCAAGCACTTTTTTGTTCACGTTGGAATGTAGGAAGTGATCTGGCGGATAGTCACTTGTGTCGAACAGGTCAGCATCTTGCTGCATATCCTTGTAGATATCTTCCGTTTCTATGTCGTAACAAAGACTGTCGGTGTCGCTGAACAACAACTTGGCATTGGGATACTTGACCATGATGTAGTTGTAATGAAAGTTGAACATAAGCACTTTGCTGAGGTCGAGAATGGTAAAACCAACTTGAATGGGTTTATCCAGAAGCAAATCCACTTTGCGCAAATGTATCGCGGTCAAATCTTCGTTGAAAATTTTGAATTTGTGGAAAGAAGGTTTGGCCACAAGTTTCTTGAATCGCTTTTCCTTGTGAACAAGTTCAACATTGATTCGCTTTCTCACATTTTCCATGGTTTTGCCAAACACTGAGTTGTTCATCAGTTTGAAGAAGTCTTTCTCAAATGGGTTCTTGGCCAATTTTCTCTTTTCTGTGTTCAAGGTAATGTATTTTGCCAACAATTTGCTCTGTTCAAACATGATGGCGCGATGTACTTTAGTGACTTTCAACCCCAGTGAGACGTACTGTTGTAAATTCCTGTAATGAAGTACATATTTCTTCTTGTCAGACAAGTTAGGAATGAGCTTTTCACTGGATTTCTCTTTCATGTTTAGATCTTTCCGCAGCTTCTGACTGTACTCTGACAATTCTTCAACTTTGACACATTTCCGTTCTGGAGCCACTGGGTAGTGATTATGATGATCATGGATTGAATTTGGATATTCTAAATCCACTTCCAAAATGAATCCAATGTCGTCATCTTCATCCACATCCATGAAGTCAATGGATTCTGGCTCACTCACCCACATAAATCCTCTTTGTGGCATGCTTTGTGACATGGCCCAACCATACAAGTTGTTTGCGTCGAGGTACATCAAATAGTTGTTTGGTATCTCAGAATTGTAATCTGCTACGTAGGGATTATTTGCTTTCGCATACTTGTGTGTGATCACGGATATTCCTCCACGTATGCCTTGCTCAACCATTTGGTACATGTCAATGTCATTGATCAATTCCAACTTCACCTTTGTCGCTTTCAACATTGCATCCCACGACAGTCCTGGTGCTGTATAGTAGTGAGCAGGATCCAATTCATATGTGTTGAGACATACGTGACGAAAGTTTTCAAACACATCAGCCAGCAGCAAACCATCTGATTTCAGGTACAAGTCATGGTATTCGCCAAATGTTGTACAGTTGAATGTCTCCCACACCTTCTGCGCATGCTCATAATCCTCATCGCTAATGTCTTCTTCACTGAGCAGACTGTAAAACTTGTCCTTGGACGGCAGTTGTGTTTCAGCAAACTTGGATGGTTCATCCACGTAATCATAAGGGTACACACCCTTTCTCAACAGTAAATCTTGTTGGTCACTATTGTGAATGTGTGACGTCATGTTATAAAAGTTGTCTTTCCCTTCTGCCGCTAGGTTGGATACCAACTTCTGTAGAGAAGTACTCATGAACTGAAAGCTGTCTGTAAATTTCAGATTGCTCATGGTGAATGCAATATATTTCTCAATGGTGTTGGGAATGACTGTAATCGTTTCATCTTTGAATTTTCCAATTTCCTCCATGATAAGGTGACTGTCATAGCCTCGCAAATTGTGGAAAAACACAGGAATGATAAAAGAATCTTTATCCCCTTGCTGATCCTTTCTAAGTCGGAATTGTAAGTTGCATTCATTGTGCGCTGCTCCGCGATATTTGCCATTGATATGGTCATGATCTCTCACACGATCTGCTCCTAGAGGTTCATGACAAATGTAGCAATCAACAGCGTTCTTAAAATTCTCTTTGTCTTCGCGAGTCATCACCATTTCCTTTGGTCGCTCTAAACCACGTACAATACGATCACGTTCATTCAACATATGGTCTAAAAAGACCTTTACAGCATTGTCTCCTCGATACACGATTGGTGCACGTGTGTTGTACTGACTCACAACTACATAGGCAAAGCTGTTTGGACGATGATGTTGATACTTGTCTTCTTCTTCATGCTTTTGCGTGAAACATTCAAAGTCTGCATAAATCACAAACGGTGCTTGCTGTTGTTTGGCTACATTCTTAAACTTAACGAATGGTTCCTTGGGAAATGATAAACGTTGCGCGCCATGCTTGCCACACACTTCACGATGCTCATCTAAAAGCTCTTGTCGCATAAACCCGTGAAGACAGTTGAAACAATAAAAAGCTGCACCATTATGCTTTGATCGATAAGCCATCAGTCTGCTGAAATTCTTGATGAGGCAATAATGTCTTGTCTTGTCATTGCTAATCAAAAGCAAGTTGATTTCTCTCGCGCTGTTGGCGCTGGTGTTTCGACTGAGTTGTATGGGAACAACGACATCATGTTCATATCCAAACACGTTAATGGACACATCATTCTCCTTTTCAAACTTTGGAATGTCTGTAATCGGTGTTGGAAATGTCATGCCTTCCACCTTCAATTCGTTCTCAAATAGCTTGTATTGATGTACACGCTCTGGGTTTACATTTGTTGAAGGGTGAAGGTGAGCCAGTACAGACCATAAGAAACATTTGTTGTCTTTATTCTGAATGTTTAACACACCTTTTGTATTCTTCACTTTCTTCGGCAGTGGAATAAAACTACTCGCATCCAGTGGCGCTGACGTAGCTGTATGTACTTCAATGTATAGTATGTTATCCAATACCCAGCCAGAGCCTTGTCGCTCATGTTCATCAAACTTAGTAAACAATTCTTTATAGGCGTCTGGCAAGTCCTGCTCAATATCTGCTGGGTTGTATGCTGTATATGTTGGACTGCTGATAAATGAATTATCCACTTGTTCTACCATAACACCTTCAGCATTCGCTGTCAGTTTCTTGAAACGTGCATGAACGACAATGTACCATTTCATTCCATAGTTTAAGGTCTCCAACAAATGTGTCTTGATACGGTTCTCTTGTTGTCGCATTTCAAGCAGTAAATCCGATCCATCCTCAGACTCAAATCGTCTTTCCTGTGCGTTTTCTCCCAGACTAACCCTTCTACCTCTCCCTACTTGTCCTGTTTTTTCTTTCTGTGAAACATGTTCTTCATGAGACGCATTTTCCATCTCAGCTGGTATGCATGCATGTGCCTCAAATGTATCCATAGATGGAAATATTTTAATGCATTCACAGCAGAGGACTGGATGAGGTCTGAAAACACCATCTTGTACCGTCTTTCGTCTCTTGGCTTCAATCATCTCAGCAAGCTCTTCATTAGCACGTTTCATCTTAGCTGGTTTGCATGTATGTGCTACGAACAATTCCAGAGATGGAAATGTCACATTACAATCATGACAGACGACTAATGTGTCTGAATTAGATGCCATTGTTGTTGTCACGTCAATTGCCTAAACTGATATGATGAAATGTAGGTCTCACTCATCCTATTTATACCACCTAGGCATGTATTGCAGAGACATCTAGCGGAGAGCGATGTGTTCTGACGATACCTGAAAGCATTAAGAAAAGAAAAGCATAATATATTTTCAAAGAAAATTAAATTTTGGATTAGAACCCTGATTTTTACCCTACTACACCATAGTAAAATGTTCAAACTTATTTTCTACATCATATTTTGTCAAAAAACAAAATTTGTTAAAGTTGGTCTAAAACCCTGATTTTTACCCTACTACACCATAGTAAAATGTTCAAACTTATTTTCTACATTATATTTTGTCAAAAAACAAAATTTGTTAAAGTTGGTCTAAAACCCTCATTTTTACCCTACTACACCATGGTAAAATGTTTAAACTTATTTTATGCATAATATTTTGTCAAAAAACAAAATTTGTTAAAATTGGTCTAGAACCACCATTTTTCCACTACTATGACTTTAGAATATTCAAATAAGTAGCATGCTAAAATGTTCAAACTTATTTTATATATTATATGGTGTTAAAAAACTACATTTGTTAAATGTGTTTTAGAAGTGTCATTTTTCCAACTACTATAACTTAAAACATAACATTGGACTTAACGTAGGGAAAATCCCATTCCTTCTCAAATTTATTGATTGTTCCCACACTCGAGCGCACTCTGAAATTATCGATCGGTTTTCCCTCACACTCTGTACGAGTGTACTCTTAAATTTCTCAGTCTCAAAAAAAAAAAAAAAAAAAAAAAAAAAAAAAAAAAAAAAAAAAGACTTACCACAAGTCATTGGTTAATTTGTCTTCCAATCTTGCACTTCCCTTTTCCAAAGAATAGTCAATGTTTCACTTCGTCTCCTAATGATGCATATGTGCACAGACAAGGTGCTCTTATAGGAGTGCTGAATCACATACTATGGTTGGTCCATGATGGTTTGGCAATGCAATGATTAGAGTGGTGTCAACCCAACCTTTTTATACCACTGACGGTGAGCCGTGAGCCAGCGGCGTAAAAAGTAGCCGGGGAGGGGGGGGGGCTCACTAGGTAGCTGGGCCGGGGGGGGGGGCTCACTAGGTAGCTGGGCCGGGGGGGGGGTCCCCATGGTATTTGATTCTCTACCAGGGGGGGGGGGTCGGTCCATAGTATGTCCCGAGGGGGGGGGGGTCCCCATGGTATTTGATTCTCTACCAGGGGGGGGGGGGGGGGGTCGGTCAGTATGACGTCACAAAATGCAGTGATTCTCTCGTTTCTCAACTACTATCAGTTTTATTTCATTTTTTCTTAAGTTGCCATTTTGTCCGCTTTGCCGCTTTGCCATTATGTCCGCTTGCCATTATGCCCGCTTGCCATTATGTCCGTTGCCATTATGTCCGCTTGCCATTTTATCCGTTGCCGTTATGTCCGCTGCCGTTATGTCCGTTGCCATTTTGTCCGTACCCCATTTGTACAGACAGTCAAGCAGCACTTGCAGTACCGGTTCATACGCACGGCGCGGGAGCTGGCCGATAAGTTTGTTCCTACCAAAGGTGTGCAACGGGAAAATCCCTGGATTGATAACCACTGATGACGTAATATGAATAGGGATCGTGATTGATGTCCCACTTTGTGTGGTCACTTGATCACCGTGTCTCCGCCCTCCCGATCTGTGAAAATTTTACCAATTAGGTGTTGAAAAAAAAATAAATAAATAAAGTAGAGATGAAAAAAACTGACAGGTTGTAAACAACTGAAAGCAAACGATTCTGGGGCAAGTGAAAACCAAATTAATATGTGCACAATTCAATTCCGCAGTGCTTGCAACACGTGTGTGACTTTGGAATAAAGTTCACCCCTCTATTTCTTTTCAAATATTCTTGTTTCTAGGGTTACAGTGACATATCTGTCTCTGTCCACATTGCACTAACGAGGACGTTTCGAACGTTTTCAAGTTTCTTTAAAACGATACCAATGCTATTTTTTTGTAACTGCATTAAATTTAGAATGCCCTCAGGTTTCGGAAAAGCAATAATTATTTTCACAAAAATAGGTGATGATAATACATTATAATACGGATAACTTGGTTGCTATGACCCATAACTTGGTTTCTATGATGGATGGATGGTTGCCATGATAGACAACACGTGGTTGTATGTTGTGATAACCTTTGTGGTTGCTATAACAGATAATATCATAGCGACAGATGCGGGTGGCCTGAGCGTGCTGGACGACCGGCTCACGCCGCTAC
Organism: Protula sp. h YS-2021; assembly: GCA_949752745.1. Classification (NCBI taxonomy): domain Eukaryota; kingdom Metazoa; phylum Annelida; class Polychaeta; order Sabellida; family Serpulidae; genus Protula; species Protula sp. h YS-2021. The sequence continues at coordinate 32,762,196 of OX457030.1, forward strand.
TCCGCCCCGTCATCCGCTGTCTGTTCATTTTTACGTCACTGTCCACGCGAAGTCATTATTATAAAAATAATAGTGATGCTAAATGTAGTAAATGCAAAAAATAATTGAAAACAAAAATTGATAGAACCTTATAATAAATGTAAAAATATTTATGTAATGTAATTATGCAATAAAGTAATACTAATAAATAAATAATAGTAATACCAAGTGCATACATAACAGATAAATTAAAGTAAATAATAATGAAAAAGAAAACGTAGTAATAATTATAAAAATAAATAATAATTAGTGTGAATAAATACTACTACTACTGCTACTACTACTACTACCACTGCTGCTACTACTACTACTACTACTACTACTACTACTACTACTACTAATAATAATAATAATAATAATAATAATAATAATAGTAAGCAGTAATAATAATAATAATAATAATAATAATAATAATAATAATAATAATAATAATAATAATAATAATAATAATAATAATAATAATAATAATAATAATAATAATAATAATAATAATAATAATAATAATAATAATAATAACAGAGTGAAGGAAATGATATTTTTATTGGAAAAAGACAATGACTAGAACATAATGTGTAATCTGCGCGTTGCTTTGGGACAGGTTATGTGAACATTGGTGTGGTCTTGTTTCTGTGGGACCAATACATGATGAGCGTGAACACGCCGGGATTCCACGAGCAATTCCTTCCCATGGTCACGGCAATCTACCTCATGCTGCTACACACGAGCATAGAAAAGTGTCCACCTGCCCCCCCCCCCCGGCCCCCCTAACACACACTCCCCCACCCTCCACGAGCAGTTCCTGCCTATGTTCGTGGCAGTCTGCCCAATGGTGCTACACACAAACATCTCACACTCTCAGGTCAATCTCCCCTGCGCTACAGATTGTGCTTGACTGAATACTCTTGGCAAAAACAAAAATGCTGACCAGACTATTAATGTTTATGTTTGTGTAGGAGCAGCCCTGGGGCAGCGTGCTGAAGCAGGACGGAGTGAAGCTCAGGGTACCACATTCCAGTACGAGGTGCGTAACAGAGGAGGCTGTATGAAATCACGCATGATGCCACATATGGCGCGGTTCTTCACTGGAGCGTAGGGTCCCAGCAAACAACCGACGTCTTTTTTGGTTAAAAAAAGGTTGTATTTTGGTCGCGACGACTTCACAACCATATTCTGACCTATTACCCTAAAACCCAACTTTATTCCGACGTCGAGGCGACGTCGGTTTTCTGACGTCATTCCGACGTAGCAAAAACGACCAAAAAACGATGAACATTATTATCGCTCACCGGAAATGGAAGTCATTTGAAAAAGAGGAAGCAAAAACGAAATTTTTACATGAAAATTTTAGAATTGTGATGGCGCGTCGGTATTTTTCTTCCTAGATTCTAAAAATTTACATGGAAAAGCTTTCGTATGTATTTCACAACAGCAGTTGAATAATTAATTATCTATTAATTATATAACTCTAGTCAGTTTCAGGTCGGAATCCGGCGTCGGTTCCAATTTCATATACAACCTAAAACCGACTTAATTCTGACGTCGGTTTTAGGTCGGAACTCGACGTCATTCTGACGTTGAAAACCCGACGTCGGTTCCATTTCATATACAACCAAAACCGGCACGTCAGTCCGACGTCGGAAACGTCGGGTCTCGACGTCGACCCGACGTCATTCTGACGTCTTAATGTTTGCTGGGTTGACGTCATTTCTGCCGTTAGCTTTGTACATGTTACATGTGTTACAATTTGTTTGCAATCGTCTCTGTGTGTTACAGATTATTAAATGATTCTTCAAGCATTTGCTCGCGATGCTGAACCAGGATAGCACGGTACCAGTGCTCCACCACATGAAGTGTAAGCTCTCCCTCCTCCGCCCTAACCTTACCCCCCCCCCCACCCCCTGCGCCCCCGCCATGGTGCCAGTGCTCGACCTCACGCGGTGTAAGCTCTCCCTCCATCCTCCGCCTCAACCTTACCCCTCCCCCAGCCCCCGCCATGGTACCGGTGCTCGACCCGACGCAGTGTAATCACCCCTTCCCTCCTCCGCCTCAACCTCTCCAGCATCCCCCTCCCCTCCCCCCCCCCCACACATTGAAATTGTGTCCATTCCCCGCAAGCTAATCGGATACCCCCACCCACGCCCCCTCCTCCAACACCATGGCAAAAACATCCGATTTCAAGTAGTGTTAGCTTTACTTGGTGCTCTTTTGTAGATTTTGCAAGCTAAGTTTTTGAAAATGGTGTTCGGGCAGGGCTAGCGAACTACGCACTTTAAATCTGACAGCGCTGGATCCGCCCTGGATGCACTGGTTCAAGAACGTGATCCCGAGCTGCACAACGCCGCAGGTGAGACGCCAGGCGAGGGAGGAGAGGGAATAGGAGAGACAGCTGCAGCTGCGGAGACAGCTGGATAGAGAGCGGTAACTATAGGAGAACGAGTTAGGCAATAAGATGTATGCGAACTACCGTACAACTAAATAAATAGATAAATAAATAAATAAATATAAATGTTCAAAATGTTTAACCATTATTTTGAGGCCTTACTTGTGTTACTTGGTGAATAAAACTAGAAAATAAAATAAAATTTGATTCTGAATTTTCAGGGTGACCACCAACCCTGGAAATCAGGGAATTCAGGGAAAAATGAATCGACATTTTCCAGTCAGGGACATCTCAGGGAATTTAGAAATTCCGGCAAATCTCATTGAAAACTGAGGAAATTTAATTTTTGGAAAATTCCAGGTTTTCCAGGGTATTTCCACGTGATTGTTTTCTTGTATGACGTTACATCGTCGTTTGCTTGAATTTATATTGCGTATGGCCACTCTCTTTCGAGCATATGTAGATTTCTCGGTGATGACCTTTGGAATCATGTCAAAATTCACTGTATGGAAAACCTCTGGAAAACTCAGGGAATTTCGTTTCGGATTCCATATGACCACCCTGATTTTACAATGTTTGGCAGATTCTGCACTCCATTCTTAACCGAGTCAATGTTGTTTCATTTGCGCATACGTTTATGTGATTTGGTCAGGCGGGACGAGGCCAAGTTGCTGGCCTTTCGTGAATAAGAACGCAGGCACGGTGAGCGCGCACGCGAGGCACTAGAACGCGCGTTGGAGGAGGAGAGAGAGGGTGGCAGGCGTGGAGATAGAGAGGCTCAGGAAGGAGGCGGAAAAACAGTCAAAGGTACGGGTAAAGGTATCGGGGGTGGGGGTGGGGGCAGCGTGGGGGTAGGGAAGTGTTTAGCTTGTAGCAGCATTTTTGCTTTTCTCATGGCAGGAGGAAAAACCGCTAAAAATATTCGCATATGTACAGAAGCGTCTTAAAAAGTATAAAAAAACGTAGAAGTAAGGATAATCACAGCAATAATAAAAAAAGTACAAAGACAAAAAAGTAAAAAAAGGTAATATGTATATATATCTATACATATATATATATATATATATATATATATATATATATATATATATATATATATATATATATATATATATATATATATATATATATATATATGATTCTTATCATTATAGTTATTATTTTTATTATTATTATTATTATTATTATTATTATTATTATTATTATTATTATTACTGGGCTCTTTTTACCCTTTGAAAAATCAGTCTAACTGACCAGCATGACATGTAATTCAAATTGTGCCCTTTTTAAAATGTTATAAAATGATATCAAGAATACTACTAGTAATAATTATACATGTATAATTATTAATACTAATTTTTTACAAATGACAACAGTATATATAAGAGCATTAAAATAATAATATTGTTTCTACGGTGCGCGTTTGGATTTCTTAAGTTTAAATTGTGGTTTATTCCCTTTTTTTTATTTCAGATGAAAACACCCAGCGCTTATTCGGGATTTGAATCGAAAGTGAGGTAGGAATCCAGGCTGAAAGGAGCTTGTGGAACTGACAGAGGATGTCCTGGAGGGTTTACTGATTAACTGTCTCAGGAGGCAGCTTTTATACTGAATTTTGTCTTTAAATTTAAATATCGGGAAATGGACACTACTTTTCTCTACAATGCTAATTAATGAAAAAGTTGTGGCATGTTAAAATTGATAGTAAAGTGGTATATTTATTTTTATTTATGTATTTAGATATTTTCCGATGCTCAGATTAATAATAATAATAATAATAATAATAATAATAATAATAATAATAATAATAATAATAATAATAATAATAATAATAATAATAATAATAATAACAGTTATTCTAATACTGTACTAATAATAGCAAATCCTTTGTCAGATTTTCTTGACCTATTAATGTTCTGCTCGTGTTTATTTGTTGCAGTCGTTATTTGATTCCACCTCAACCTACAGCTGCCAGCCACTCTCCCACCCCCCCCCCCCCCCACCAGGCCTGTACGGGTGCCTTCGCCCTCCCCCACCCCTAGAACCACGCCCCTCAAGGATCAAAGTATATATGTACTGGGGACGCTTAATTTATTTAATTAATACTCGATATAAAATGAAAATAGTATTATAATTAAGTTAAAAATAGTGTTGATTTAAATAAAATGTTAATTTAAGCAAAATTTAAGGAACACCGAGGATTTAATAAAAGAAAACACTGGAATGTGCATGTTAATTATATTGTGTTGAAGTACATTCTGTGCGTGTGTTGTAGTGGCTCACGGGTCACAAGCGGAACAGGAAGAACTCGATGAATTGACGAAACGCGATATCAAGGATCAGCGTGACGACATCAAATACGCCGAGGTAGAAGCAAAAGCCGTCTTACATGAGATGCAGAATAATACATATTCATTGTTATTATTGTTATTGTTGTTTTTTTTTTTGTGGTTATTATTATTATTATTATTATTATTATTATTATTATTAGCAGAAGTATTGCTGGTAGTACGGTAGTAGCTGCAGTAGTGGTAGTAGTAGTAGTAGTAGTAGTAGCAGCAGCAGTTGGAAATATATTTTAAATTGAAATAAATCATAGTTGCACTGTAACAAAGTAGAATAAAATATTCCCTAAATAATAGATGAAGTGGAAGACAGCTTATCACAACTATGAAAAACTAACCTCCATGATCTCGGACAACTGGAGGCTTATTGTTTGTTTCTCGCAGACACTGAACTGATAAAATTGTCCCTTGGACATTATTGTCGGTTGCGCTCAGAAATAACATAAGAAAATAAATAAACAAAAAAGTAAATATATGAATGGATAACCAACAATAAAAGATATAGTTTACCTGTAGAGCTGATTGCGTTCGTTTGGTGTGCTTGGTTGACAGGTGCAGGTGTTTGGGTGGGAATTGCGTCCTGGCGAATTTGAGCGCCTCGACCCGGAAGAGCAAAATGCCAAGAGTGATGAGCTCATGGAGGTGATCGAGAGACGGCTGCGGGAGCCACGGCGCCGACAGCTGGCTGGTCTGTAGAGGCGCCGACAGCTGGCTGGTGAGTAGAGGCACCGACAGCTGCCCGGTCAATAGAGGCGCCGACAGCTGGTCGGACAGTAGAGCTGTGGGTGCCTTGACGGCTGTATGTTTGCTGAGGCGCTGTTAAGTTGCTGCTCAGGTGAACTTCTGAAAAGTAACACGCAGCCCTCATGACAGCTGACTTTACAGCAGAGCTGCAGGACCTACTGACAGCTACTGACAGCTAGTACTGACGGACTGATCAATAGACACCAGTGCGTGCTAATTGTGCTGCTTGGTCTTGTGTATGTGTAGGAAGGGATGTGGAGGGGTTTGGGTAAGGACTGACTGTGAGAGCTATGGATAACTACTGGCGACTGCTTAAATCTAGGGGCGTGGGGGGGGGGGTGGGGGTGGGGGGAACGCATTCGCCGTATGGGTTACAGTATTGGTGACGCAAGACCCCCAGCAGCTGATGAGTTGTTTGTGATATGCTATTATGTGCAAAAGATTTGACTGACTGCCGCGACAGCCAGTTCGTCTCGCGGAGGACCAAGCGCGGAAAAAATCTTTTGAAGTGTTTCTTGTATGAAAATGCGAGCAGCGAAGCCGCGATGCAAACCTTTAGGGCAAATTTTGTCTCTGAAAAACCATTTTCAGTACGATGTCCGGCTTTCGTTTTTTTTTTCGCACACTCGGTCGACCAGTCGATTTAATTTTTAATTCGACATTTTCAGACGGCGCCAGATCATGTCTGTCCTTACCTCCGACTGTTACTTCTATCCTGATAATCTGTTTCCTTTGAAATTTGGTATATAGGTAACCTATTATAGTAGATAGATGCTTATCTTGCTCAGCTACGTTCTGAATTCCGTTTGGGTGCTATGCTCTCTACGCTGGGTTGTTTGTTTGCGATTTTAATGACACGGTAGGGATGACAAAGCATTTTTTCGCTTCATTTTGCGATCGTGTCCGTCTCGAGTTGATTTTTTCTTGTGTGTGAGCTTGGGCGATATGTGTGGGGACGAGTTTTAATATGGAGTGTCATATGATTCCTAATAACAGCTGCTAGATGTGATATCAGGGAGTTAAGTTTACATTTTTCGTTTGTCCGTTCGTTCGTACATTTCTCGTTGTGACAGCTGTAGCCCAAATGAAATCCGGGTCAATCCTCGACTTTCACGTGCACAGGTGACAATTCACGAATTCATTTCTTCTACAAATTCACGAATGCTAATTTGTAGAAGAAATGTTTTTGTGTCGTGGTTGACTTTGCTGGTCGCGAGTCGGCACTTCATCCTTCGGTGTGGCTAGTCATCACTCGGTTAGTAATGCAGCGATTATCCAGGCACGCCTGGCAATGTTATAAACATGACACTGTTGATCTTGTTATTTCAATCTTTTTAGTGGATAATAAAAACACAACGAGTATTTTCCACTTGTATTTATTACTTTTACTTTTATTTCTGCACACAACAATCAACATTATTGAAATATAAATCTATACAACTCAGAAGAACAACAACAACAACAACAACAACAACAAAAAAAAAAAAAAAAAAAAAGAAAAAGAAGAAAAATGAAAAAGAAAATGTGCAGTTTGAATGTCTTATAATGTACACGAAATTGCCTTGTAGTTAAAGGGAAATGCGGGTATCTCACCTACAATTGACATTTCCTTCATACTTTCACAGTTTAATGCTATGAGCGTATACATTCAAAAATTGAAAAGAAAAAGGGGGGTCACCGATGTTATAAGAAAAATAAAGACACTGAAAGGTCGCGTACTTTTACTATAGAAACCATTGGGAAAACCCAAAAATTTCAATCAAAATGCAAAAATCACACATAATCACAATTGACAATTGCCTCATTTTTTCCCTGTTTGAAGACCACGTCATACGAAATGTTTTAAGCAAATAAAAAATGTATGTCACCGTATCAATAAGAGAACTATACAATCTTTTTGACAAAATCACATTGACTCAATGGGTAAATGGTGAAAACAGTCTAATATGATTTAAATGGACAATGCATCAACACAGGCCCTTCTGGGAACAAAATATCAATACAGACCATTTCTGGACACGACCCTATTTGTCTTTGCAAAGAATTTTTCGATCTAGACGGATTTAGTAGTTATTTATACTGTGTAAACACGGATTCAAACTCAGCCATATTCAATGTAATGCGCATTTCGGTCGCTAGATGGCGCAGAGATACCCGCATTTCCCTTTAATAATATTGAACAGTTTGTTATTCGATTACTCTTAAGTTCCAATATTCGAATACTTGAGTTCAAAGGAAACTTGTGCCCACCTTGGTATTTCAATAAAAAAAGGATAGGGATTGATCACCAGCCTGGGTGTTTGTGTTGGATTCGGACATGCGTGGAAGGCGTGCGAACGAATCGCGCATCCACGAGTTCATTGGACTTCCACAAGGGTTCTTCGAATCCAATACAAAGCACAACAGCCCCATAGTCTATCCCTATTATAACACCAATACACATAAGCATGCCTCAGGTAGCCCACACGAGCAGAAATATACTCCTTGTACCGGTACCTGTCAGATACTCCCCTGTACTGTGACGCCGCCTGTGTGGGTACTTGGCAACTTACTTTACGTGAAAGTTAATGATCTGTTTTTCTGAAATATATAGTTAAGACATCGGTTTTTCTGGTATGTCATCTAACCAACAAAGATTAAATAATACATCTACCACGGATATACCCGGAAAGTGCCGATGTCTATTAAGAAATACCGAAGATGATATTAGTGTATTACATATCGGATTTAGGGACAAGGCCACGGTTACTCACGGGAAGTATTTGTAGATCATATGCGGCTAGCAGAGACCCTCTAACGATAGCCATCTCCGCCCATATACACACACGAGGGCGTGTCATCGCGCTTCTCCGCTTTTTTCCAAAATTGTTCCCATTTCAAAGCCTTGAATCATGAACTTTTCTTACTTTCATCATGGCCTTTAGCGTTTATGTGCATGATATGAGTGCCTATTGAAAGTGCATGTAGGACTCCAGTGGGTTATAATACTGATAGTTGATTCTTTGTCAGAATTTTCTGGACGTGATCAGGTTATTTCTGATTTGGGCGCGGCGTGGGAAGGGCTTCGTGGGAAGGTGCAGGCTCTTCCTCCTTTAATGAGTCCACGGCGGTTTTCCATTGGTGCAGCCGCACGAACACATGCACCTCTAGCGGAGGTGGGGGAGGGCTTGGCTCCTCCTCACTCGCTTCCACTGGGGCCGCCCCTTTCTTCTCCTTTCCTCCTTTTTTATCAGGGCTCTTTTTACCCTCTGAAAAATTGATCATATAAACGAGACTTTTACTGAAAAGCATTACAAGTAATTCCAAATATCCGACAACCATTTCACAAAGTAGTAGTAGTAGTAGTAGTAGTAGTAGTAGTAGTGTAGTAGTAGTAGTGATAGTAATAAAATAATAACAATTAGACCAATAATTATGCTAATAATTATAATAATAATTATAATAATTACGATAATTAAAATAATTATAATAATAATAATCATAACAATAATAATAATTATAATAATAATTATAATGGTCTTGGGACAACTCGGCCCTTTGCTAACTCGGCCCCTACCAACTCGGCCCCTCGCGAAAGACGACTCGGTCCTTTTCTGGGTCGACTCGGCCCCTACTTGAAAGACGACTCGGACCCTACTTGATTTTTTTTAATTTAATGGTGAGTGAACTGTTTCCGCCGCATGAGTTAAACTTCAACGCTATAAAAAAAAAACAAAAAAACGAGAATATGAAAACTTTTTACTTTATTTCCAACAACCAGTACCAATTCACTCTGTGCACTGTGCACACATTCTATTATTTGTTGGCGTGGGCGGAGGCCCGCTTTGCATGTCAAGCATGTATCCAACGACATCTCACAAAATTATTTTCAAACTACCCAGTTTTCGATGTGATAAATCTGTTCCTCAATGATCAATGTCGGTGTTTCCTCTTACTCTTCCAGTTAAACTGTTTGACGTGGTTAGAACATGTAAGGTTTTTATACCCGACCCAGCGAAAAAGTATTAGCCAGTTAAAAGAAATAACTTGATTAACTCCGGTGAAAAGCTCCGAGATTACACATGATTGGCGGATCATTGGGCGATTGAAATCGGGAAAGCACTCAGCAATGGCATTTAAGGAAATCGCGAAGCTTCCTCATTTATAGTGCAATTAACCATCTATATAACTGCAATTACAGCACAACATTGAAAACGTCATAAAAAATTACCAACCGCAAATTGCAATAAATTCCTGCTGTCATAACAATATGTATTGCATTTTAAAAGAAATTTCTAAAGCCTTTCATGTCCCTTTTTGGAATAATAAAATAAAATAATTAAACACTTCCATGCCCCTCCAATTGAAATTGGAATTGCATTTCAAAAGAAAATTCAACAGCCTTTTATCACTCTTTCTTTTTAAACCGAGTTGGCAGTGAGGGTCCGAGTCGTCTTTCGGTAGGGGCCGAGTCGTCCCAAGAATAAGGGGCCGAGTCGTCCAAAAAGGGCCGAGTTGGTAAGGGGCCGAGTTAGCGAAGGGCCGAGATGTCCCAACCCCATTATAATAATTATAACAATTCTAACTAGACCGTTTTCGCTACCGAGTAGCGAAAATTACACTTGGGGGTCACAGAAAATACGATTCTAAACTCTTGACCCCTTACCTATCGTCTTTTAGGCTCAAAGAGTCGAAAATAGGCTCAAAATCCGTCTAACCGTTTTCGAGATAGGGGCCCACTTCTGGTTTTTGACATTGACCATGGCCGAGGATGTCAATCTTCTCTAAGGTCAGGTTAAAAAAATGTGGCTTTCACGGCGTCTAATCACCCTCTATCAGTGAGCCAAATGGGAAAAACCCAAACGTTGCAGCCAACTTAAACTTGCACACGCATGCTGTGATGGCTTTCATTGAGAGTTGGGCGATCAATACACCGAGGTAGATATCATGTCAGTTTAAACTACTGCTCTCAGCTTCTTGCCGCCTGTTTCGCAAATTTGTTATGTCGTTTTTTAATTGAAAAATTAAGCAAATTTAAAAAAAAATACACGAGGATCAGCTAGACATACTGAAGTTTATCCTATCAAGATTTAATCTTTCTAGCCCTAAAGGCATCTGACCAGTTCCACGGACAAACTAAAAAAAAAAAAAAAACGAAAAAAAAAAAAAACATACCATAATAGCGGCTAAAATTTTCTTACAAATTCAATACACTAGGGGATTTTGACAAATCCCCTAGTGTAAATAATAATTCTAATAATAATTCTAATAAAAATTCTAATAATAATTATAAAATTATAATAATAATTATAATAATAATCACACTAATAGGGGTAAAGTAATACTATTTAATCCTCATTTTAATAATAATAATAATAATAATAATAATAATAATAATAATAATAATAATATTTTTTATTCCAAACAATACACATATGAGACAAGTGTTACTGTTGTTCTGCATTAGGTCATTGTGGACCCAAAAATACTGATTTACTAGATGAATGCACTCATATAAGACAGCATATTGCTGTCTGGTCAGAGATCCTTGTGGAACCATTTTCTCTAAATAAATAATATATCTATATAACATTTATTTAGTCACTGTACTGATATATTTGATAATTGTGTTTGATGTTGATTTCAATAAAATACCATGACATGTCCTTTTGTTCCGCCCAAAAAACTGTTGAATAAAAACTCATACAAAAGGGAGAAGAATTGTTTTGAACTAGAGCAGTGTGCAAGCCCACATATTCCCCACAGGCCCCCCATCAGTTAAACACGGCCATCAATAGTTGAAATTTTTCAAGTCCAGCTGGTCCATTTTCCTTGGACGGACCTGGCCCATTTGCAATACCGATCTGTGTTTGCTCCCATAGAAGTCACATACCAAGTTTCATGAAAATCCTTGCAGGAGTTTTTAAGTTATCGTGTTAACAGGCTCTTGATGACAGACCGACCGACAGACTGACCGACAGACCGACACGCGGTCGATCGCATATATTCCCTCTGTGGGGAATAAATAAAGACCAGATTGACATTTTTCTTATATAATAATAATAATAATAATAATAATAATAATAATAATAAGAAGAAGAAGAAGAAGAAGAAGAAGAAGAAGAAGAAGAAGAAGAAAAAGAAGAAGAAGAGGACACTACTGTTGTTATAATATCAATAAGATAGTAAAGGAAACAGAAGTGGTAGTAGTAATAATAATAGTAAATTTATTTGTCAAACGCAGAAGAGAATGTAGACTCACTGCTGTCTTCTTTTCCTTTTCGCGCTGTTGCTGGTTTTTTCTTGTCTTTCTTATCTTCCTGAAAACAAAACAAAAAAAAATAAAAAAAGTTACTATTACCGCAACATTGAAAAAAAAAAAAAAACAAACAAACAAACAAACAAAAATCAACCCTTTCAAATTGTACTTATATTCTAGTTTGTCTTTTTTTTTCTTTTCTGTCACCCCATTTTTCGCCACACATTCTATTTTTCGTAATTTCAGTTCAAAGTAGATTTTTCTATTTTAATATTCAATATTTTAGTATTTTTTGTTTGAACGCATTGCCTAGTATATGCTCGAATTCAAAATTGGTCACCTCAGCTGCTTGGTGGCGGAGAAAGAGGGCACGTGAAAAGGCGTTCTAGGCTCTGCCCCTTCCACGCACTCACCTATTTGCTAGCGGAGAGGCAGGGTGCGAGGTGGGGGGGGGGGGGAAGGATTCCGTGGTTCCCCTCCTTCTACAAACATAAACTCACCTGTTTGCTGGCGGGGACGGAGGGCGTTGGGGAGGCACTCCGCGGCTCCCCTCCCTCCACAAACACGCACTCAAACTGGCCGTCACCCTCCAGGAAGTCGCTGAGGGGCACGTGGAAGCTCGCCAGCTCGCGGTACTCCGGCGGCAGCGGCTGCAATTCCACTTCCGGTTCGCCTTTCTTCTTCTTTTTCTTGTCATCGCCGCCGCCGCGTTTGTCCATCTGCAGACACGTCACCATGACGTCATTATGACGTGGGTAGGTGCTGGGGAGGGCAATGGGTTCGGGGGATGGGCTTCTCTGCCTGCAGACACGCTACCATGACGTGGGGTGTGTGGGATGAATTCGCGTCCGCTTACAGACACGCCATCACAATGCGGAGTAAGTAAGTGTAGGGGGCGAGGGGGGGGGGGGGGGGTATTGGAAGCGTGTCGGCCTGAGCGCGTCATCATTAACTCATTACCATGTTAACTATGAGTTTGCGGATAGGGAGGGACATTTCCTGGATTCTACTGGCACTATGACTAATGCTCTGTGCATTATAAAACAATTTCTCTCTCTTTCAACAAAACCTCGTCAAGTAGGTGATTAACCCCCCCCCCCCCCCCGCCAAAAAAAAAGGCACCTTTTGATCTTTCTTCTTGTCCTCTTTCTTGTCTTTGCCTCTCGCTGTCGTTTTCTCGCTGTGGTCGGGACTCGACTGGGGCGTTGGTTCTGGCTCTGCCGGATACGAAAGCACCTAGACACACACATAAACATACAAACTGAGAGACAGACATACTGACTGACGGCCGGACAAACATACATCAGTAAGAAAACACATGCAGACAAACAGACAGACAGACAAACATACACATAAATGTGCACACCAACTGTCCACAGACGGACAGGCCTACATACGCTTCTCAGCTTGACTTTTTCGTACCTTTTTTAAATTTTAAATCATCCATATTTAATAACTCAGTAACGTAACGCATGTTACCTTTTCCTCCATCACTTTGATGTCCATCCCTTTTTTCAGGAAGTTCCTCATGCCGAGCAAATCGTCACGGGAATAAACCTTAGCACAGGGAAAAACAATTCATACATTTTCTGTGAAATATGTTACAATTTTTCTATTGTATTTCAAATTTGTGTTTGTTGTAATCAACGACTTTTTACGCCTCGAACGGGTTAACCTCCTACCTCGTCATCCTCCTCCCTCGTCATCCCCCTCCCTCGTCATCCTCCTCCCTTGTCATCCTCCTCCCGTCATCCTCCACCCTCGTCATCCTCCTCCCTCATCCTCCTCCTCCCCCGTCATCATCCTCCTCCCTCGTCATCCTCCTTCCCCGTCATCCTCCTTCCCCGTCATCCTCCTCCTCCCTCGTCATCCTCCTCCTCCGTCATCCTCCTCCCTCATCCTCCTCCTCCCTCGTCATCCTCCTCTCCCGTCATCCTCCTCCGTCATCCTCCCTTTTCATTCTCCTTCGTCCTCGCCTAACGTAGCGCCACAATGTACGTTTTTTGTTTTTGCTTTTATTTTCATTTATTTATTTATTTTTGTTCTGTGCATTTTTTTATCTTTTCTCCCATACTCTCCACCGCCCCCCCTCCCACCTCACCTGCCACCACTCTAACAATATCTCCTCCTCCCACAGACTCATGGACGAGTTGACGGGCGCTAGTGGTACTTCCGGCGGCACCAGCTCCATGCCCACTTCCCCGGGTGCTGGCAGGGGCACGCTGGGGGGACGCACCGACTCGTCATCCCCCCCCGCCGTCACTTCCGGTTGACTGCTTGGTGCTGCTTTACTGGGCTGACTCGGGCCCATGCTCGCGGTCTCTGAATCCTCCCCTGCACCAATCAATCGTAATAATCACAATTGCAAAAATAAATAATAATAATTATTATTATTATAACTATTCCGAAGAATGGAACCTTAAAATGGGAGACATTTATTGGCCAGAGTGCCGTTATCACAATGGGTGAAGTGATAAGCTAACGCTTAACACTGAGAGTAATCATCAGCACATTAAGGTGGATAAGGGGGGGGGCGGCGAGGAGGGGACGGATGTGGCAATACACATTAATAGATAAAAGTGTGTTGCTGACTGGATGAATCGATCAATAAATTGATAAAAAAAGGACATATCAACACATAAATAATGTGGCACAGCCAACAGAGAGGGCCTGTGGATGGTTAGGGATAAGGATATGCACATTCTAGACAACGCTGAGAAGCTAGGTCCTGTCACGGACACGGATTATAAACAAGGGATAGAAGGCGTGGAGAGGGGGAGAACGGAGGGGTGAGGACCAGAAATGAGCAGTCCGCAACCCCAGGGTCCAGCCTCAGGAGGCCACTTAGTATGATGTGTGTCAAAAAAAAAAAATACGCAGATAAAGGGGGAGGGGAGAATTTTGAGGCCAGACCCGGTTTGAGTGCAAAATTCGTTATAGAAAATGGATAATTTTCATTCATTTCTCCGCATTTTCACAAAAAGGGGGTTATTTCGAAACACGGCGTTTGGTTGAAAACCTCGGGGTCTAGCTCAATTTGGGCGAAAACTGGTGAAAAATAAATATTCAGCATCTCAAAGAAAATTTTATAAGGAACTTCGACGCATTCGGGAAAGCATTGGACCTCACCCCCCATCCCCGTCCCCCACCACACACACACACATACACACACACACACACACACACACACACATACACACACACATATGACCATCTCAATTGTGGAAGCGCACATGCACGAAAAAAAAAACGCAGTATCACCTTGTGGTACTGAAGCAGGTACTGTTGACTCGTGTACTGTCTCCACTTCCTGGGCAAAGTTGACGTTTTTGATGCTGCCGCCGCCACCCTGAGATTCTGCTTTGCCCTTGCTACTCTGCACAGACTGGCGGCCCGAGTTGAACTGACAAAAAAGCACACTGTTCATTATCAGTCTTGTGAGTGTTGCTTCAAAGTTTCAAGGTAAAAAAGGTTCTTATTTTTGTTTCATTGTTATTATTTAAAACTATTATTATTATTATTATTATTATTATTATTATTATTATTATTATAATTATTATTATTATTATTATTTTTATTATTAGTATTATTATTATTATTATTATTATTATTATTATTATTATTATTATTATTTTTATTTAGCTCTTTTTACTCTCTGAAAAGTCAGTTTAACTGACAAGTAGGACAAATAAATAATTCAAATCAGGTCTGACTACCTTTACCAATAATACCAATGATAGTAATGTTAATCACTATTATTCATTCTGTAAACAGTACACATGTAATATAAGATAAAAGCTGTTTTGCACAAGACCATTGTGAATAAAATATACCTATTTGGGGTTTGGTCAACTCATCCCACTTTGGTCAACTCATCCCACTTTTTTCATACCAACTCATCCCACCCTGAAAGTCAACTCATCCCACCAACCAACTCATCCCAGTACCGAAAATTTTTATCTCCCCTTAAATGTATTCAATTTTATGAAATCACAGAAGCCACATTGTCGTGTGTTATGTAGTAAATTGTAATTACACTCATATTTCGGGTACGTAATAATAATAATAATAATGAGTATTGAGATTCTGAACGATAGATGAGAAAGGGGGAATGCTTTGAAATATGAATGGCACTTAAGCTTACCAATTCAACCGGACACCAAAGACGATTTTAAACAGTGACTGAGACAGACAATGTTTTAAAAAACTAGATTGACCAGTATTTTTGTTAAAACAAAAACGGATATGTCTCCCCCGCCCCCCAAACAGTCATGTGGAAAAAATTACTTGCTTAAAATACAACATTGGCGAGCCCAAAAAAATGCAAAAATCGCCAAAAATACATTTTTACAGAAAATGAATGAAGAAAAACTTCGCAGTAAACATTTGCACTATATGTGGGTTCTTCTTGCCACGTTTCAGCCTAATCCAACAAAATGTTTCGGAGATATCGCAACAATATTGCGAAAAAAGTTAAAAATCAAAAATTTAAAAATTCGCCAAAAATACATTTTCCATGGAAATGAAGAAAAACTTCGCAGTAAACATTTACACTTTGTGAGTTCTTCTTGCCAAGTTTCAGCCTAATCCAACAAACTGTTTCGGAGATATCGCAACAATAGGGCCAAAAAAGTTCAAAATCAAAAATTTAAAAATTCGCCAAAAATACATTTTCCATGGAAATGAAGAAAAACTTCGCAGTAAACATTTGCACTATATGTGTGTTGTTCTTGCCACGTTTCAGCCTAATCCAACTAACCGTTTCGGAGATATCGCAACAATATGGCCAAAAAAAGTTCAAATTCAAAAATTTAAAAATTCGCCAAAAATACATTTTCCAAGGAAATGAAGAAAAACTTCGCAGTAAATATTTGCACTATATGTGTGTTTTTCTTGCCACGTTTCAGCCTAATCCAACATACTGTTTTGGAGATATAGCCTGCCAAAGTGAAAAAAAATGCACGAACCCCCCCCCCCCTATTTTTGGCAAATTTTATTAACATAGGGGGGGGGGGGGAGGGTTCGTGCAAAAATAGAATTTTTGAGGAAACGAAAAAAAAAATAACACGGGCATCATCTAGACATGTACCCCAATACGTATGTATGTTTTGAGAAAAATCGACTCATTACTTTCATAAGAACTCACTGCGGACAGACGGACAACCAGACGGACGAACGGACACACCAAATGCTATATATGTCTCCCTTAGGAGGAGACATATAATAATTGCACTTGAGCTTAGCCATTCAACCGGACATCAAAAAATACCTTTTCATGTTTTGAATTGCATGAGCCATGTTGCCTTGTGGCAAACTGCAATTGGGATGTAAGTACCAAAATATGTGATCTGCTGTTTTATGTTTTGAATTGCATAATATCACATAAACCATGCTTGCCCTTGTGGCATTGTGACAAATTCCAATTGCAATCAGAACGGCAGCGATTTAACAGGACCCGGAGTAGGATTAACGCAATTTGATTAGCCGATATTTTTGGTAGTTGTGATTTATCCGAGTATATCGTGTTGAGTAAGCTTGACAGATGTTTGCTATTGGCTATTCTTAATACACCCATATTCCTTGAGAAGCTGTTATTCTGAAAAGGATTGTGGTGTGTAAAAAGTGATGAGAAGATTGTCATGCGAAGAGACTGAGATTATTTAATAAAGTTTTGTTTCAACTAGAAATATTACTAGTATTACTTATCATTTCCGAAGAATGAAAACTTAAAAAATATAATGTGGGATGAGTTGGTTGGTGGGATGAGTTGACTTTCAGGGTGGGATGAGTTGGTATGTAAAGTGGGATGAGTTGACTTTCAGAGTGGGATGAGTTGGCCTGGGATGAGTTGGCATTGGGATGAGTTGACCCAAGACGATGAATGTACTCATATAAGACAACACTTTGCTGTCTTGTCAGAGACCTTTGTGGTACCATTATTTAACATATATAATAGACTATAAAAATAAAAACTAGGGCCGTTTTCGCTACCGAGTAGCGAAAATTACACTTGGGATCACAAAAAATACGATTCTGAACTCTAAACCTCTTACATATCGTCTTTTAGGCCCAACGGGTCGAAAATAAGCTCAAAGTCGTTCTATCTCTAATTGTTTTAAAGATAATGACCATCTTCCGATTTCTTGGTTTGACCATGGCCAAGGAGGTCAAGGTCACCGCGGTATCTCTTACATATCATCTTTTAGGCACAAAGGGTGGAAAAAAAAGCTCAGAATCGCTCTATCTCTAACCTTTTTCGAGATAATGGCCCACTTCCAGTCTTTGATTCTGACCATGGCCGAGGACGTCAAGGTCACCGAAGTACCTCTTACATACGGTCTTTTAGCCGAACGGGTCGAAAATAGGCTCAAAATCGCTCTTTCCCTAACCCTTTTCGAGATAATGGTCAACTTCCAGTTCTTTTTACTTTGACCATGGCCGAGGAGATCAAGGTCACCGAGGTACCTCTTGCATATGACTTTCAGGCCCAAAGGGTAAAAAATAAGCTCAAACTCGTTCTATCTCTAATTGTTTTAAAGATAATAGCCAACTTCCGGTTTTTGGGTTTGACCATGGCCGAGGAGGTCAAGGTCACCGCGGCATCTCTTACATATCATTTTTTAGGTGCAAAAGGTCGAAATTAAGCTCAGAATCACTCTATCTCTAACCGTTTTCGAGATAATGGCCCACCTCCAGTTTTTTACTTTGACCATGGCCGAGGAGGGCAAGGTCACTGAGGTACCTCCTACCTATTGTCTTTTTGGCGCAAAGGGTCGAAAATAAGCTCAAAGTCGCTCCATCTCTAACCGTTTTCGAGATAATTGCCCACTTCTGGTTTTTGACCTTGACCATGACCGAAGACGGTTCTCTAAGGTCATGGTTAGAAAAAATGCGGATTTTACGGCGTCTAATCACCCTCTATCAGTGAGCCAAATTTCATCACTCTTTAATTGGGAAAAACCCAAACGCTGCAGCCAACTTAAACTTGCACACGCATGCTGTGATGGCTTTCATTGAGAGTTGGGCGATCAATACACCGAGGCTGATATCATGCCAGTTTAAACTACTGCTCTCAGCTTCTTGCCGCCTGTTTCGCAAATTTGTTATGTCGTTTTTTAATTGAAAAATTAAGCGAATTAAAAAAAAAATACAGAAGGATCAACTAGACATACTGAAGTTTATCATATCCAAATTTCATCTTTCTAGTCCTAACGGCCTCTGACTAGTTCCACAAACAAGTTCAAAAAAAAAAAAAAAAAATGAAAAAAAAACATGCCACAAGTGCGGCTAAAATTTTCGCACAAATTCAATACACTAGAGGATTTTGGCAAATCTCAAAGTGTAATAATAATAATAATAATAATAATAATAATAATAATAATAATAATAATAATAATATTTTCCACACAAGGCATATAACTTGTCCCCTTTAGACTCCCTTTTAACATTTTTATTGTTACTCATTTTGACAACAATGAGTTGTTCAACAGCCAACCTCTTCGGCGGTTCAAACTGTTGTGTATAACACCTTTTCACTCCGCAGACACACTGGTGATTCCGCGTGAAATAGTATTTATAATAGAGAGGAACCACTGTTTAAACTAGACCGAAATTCGCACAGCGAATTAGACCCCACTTGGAATGATAACTTAAAACGGGAGGCAGATGATATTGCTGTTTGTTAACAATTTTCACATGTCTGAATGTAGAAGATCCCCCTAAATACTACCAACTATACCGGTAAGATCAAGGTCAAAAATTTTTATCAGCTGCACCACTTCAGATGACCCTCCATACTTGTGCCTAGTTTGGTTGGTCTAGCTTCATCGGTCTTGGAGGAGATGTCTGGAAACCGATTGCTCTATCTCTTACCGTTTTCGAGATAAAGGCAAACTTCGTATAGGGGGTGGAGGTCAAAAATGAGGTCAAAATTGCTCTATCTCTTACCGTTTCCGAGATAAAGGCCAACTTCCGGTTTGAGGCTCGAAAGTGACCTGGAGGTCAACGAAACCGGAAGTTATACCTTACGTATCATCGCATAGGGGGCCGAGGTCGAAAATGGGGTCAGAATTGCTCTCTCTCTTACCGTTTTCGAGAGACATCATTGTTTTTCTTAAATAACGTTTTTCGCGATTTCAAGGTCAAGGTCAAAAATTTTTATCGATTGCTTCAGATCACATCGCCCTTTATATATGCGCCAAGTTTGGCCTTTCTAGCTTCAATGGCCTTGCTGTAGATGTCTGGAAACCGATTGACCTTTTTTGCGATTTGCTCTTGACCAGTAAGGTCAAGGTCAAAAATTTTTATCAGGTGCACCACTTCAGATGACCCTCCATACATGTGCCAAGTTTGGTTGGTCTAGCTTCAGCGGTCTTGGAGGAGATGTCTGGAAAGTGATTCGGCGGAAGAAGAAGAACAATTTAAAAAAAAAAAAAAAAAAAAAAGGAGAAAAAAAAGGTGAAGAATTCGAGGCAATCCATCCCCACTTGGTATTTTCAATACCAAGTGGGAATAAATTCGAAAACAAACCTATACGGCTGTTCGGTCTGTTGTGTATAACACGTTTTAACTTCAAGGGGGATTCCGCGAAAATAATACTCATTATGGGAGCACTACATTTCAAAATATCCGTCCGCTCTATGGTTATACATAATATAGATCTCATCAGAGCCCAGCTGTTTAATAAAAACGAGCTGTTGCCCTCAGTTCACCGTGCCCTGCATTTGTCCGCCAAATCATGATAAGGAGTATGACAATGGACTTAAAGAAAAAAAATAATAAAAGAAATAACGCCGGCACCTGCTCGTGCTCGCGGGTGTTAATCTGGCGTTCCTGCACTAGATCGTGCACTATATCCTGCAGATCCGGCTGCTCACTACTGTCCTGCAGGAACAGGAACTGCACGAAATAGCGGCGCGTCACGACTGGAAATTCTGGTTGCTCGTCCGCGAACTACAACAACCAAAACACGCCTTTGTATTTATGCGCCGATACGTCTGTGAACTACAATAAAAGCACGGCTCTGTATGACGCATATAAGCATTTAACGCAACCACTGATGCTTACAGACAAAGTGACCCTCTTTGTAGCGTTGCAGCAAAAAAAAAAACAAAAAAAAAAAAACAAAAAAAAAAAACAGAATGATTATGCAATAAAAGGCTCCTCTCCCCCCTCCTCCCCCTGGTAAACCAACTGGCGAATAAGTACAGTGGTGACGAATAACCTTCATTTCGTCTGGCATGGGGACGCCTCTTATGAAGTTCACCTTGAATGTCATCTTTGCCTCATCCAGGATAAATTCTGAAGGCGAAAATAGACATAAGATTTGTTTTTTGCAAAACAATAATTGGATAAACAATTTGAATGCTCTTGAAATGACGCACTGTAAACCCCCCAATGATATTCGTTCTTTGGAAAAACAACAACTAACCTGTGCATTGGAGGATCTTTTCTTTTCTTTATATTCCTTTTTGGGTCTTGGGATAGGAGTTATTGTCATATTTACTTTGTGCATGTGAGTGGGGGCTATTGTTTTATTTACATTTGACGGCACGTGTAATAAAATAATTATGCTGCTCAATAAATTCGGTAACAGCCGTTACCGATCCATCTTGCAAAGGCTGAAATTTTGGCTTCCTCTCAATCATTTTTCTTTGACACCAGCAGTTGCACCCTTCCCGTTAACGACGCTGCCATTTGACTTCTCACGATATCGATGCCGTCATCTAACCTTTCGCCATATCGACGCCGCCATCTTACCTTTCGCCATATCGATGCCGTCATCTTACCTTTCCCCATATCGACACCGCCATCTTACCTTTCGCCATATCGATGCCGTCATCTTACCTTTCACCATATCGACGCCGCCATCTTACCTTTCACCATATCGATGCCGTCATCTTACCTTTCACCATATTGACGCCGCCATCTTACCTTTCACCATATCGACGTCGCCATCTTACCTTTCACCATATTGACGCCGCCATCTTACCTTTCACCATATCGACGTCGCCATCTTACCTTTCACCATATTGACGCCGCCATCTTACCTTTCACCATATCAACGCCGCCATCTTACCTTTCGCCATATCGATGCCGTCATCTTACCTTTCACCATATCGACGCCGCCATCTCACCTTTCACCATATCGATGCCGTCATCTTACCTTTCACCATATCGACGCCGCCATCTTACCTTTCACCATATCGATGCCGTCATCTTACCTATCACCATATCGACGCCGCCATCTTACCTTTCACCATATCGACGCCGCCATCTTACCTTTCACCATATCGACGCCGCCATCTTACCTTTCACCATATCGATGCCGTCATCTTACCTATCACCATATCGACGCCGCCATCTTACCTTTCACCATATCGACGCCGCCATCTTACCTTTCACTATATCGACGCCGCCATCTTAACTTTTACCATATCGACCTTTCTTACCTTTCCTTTTTGCCAGGCCTTTGTACTTGTGCCTGTCGTCTGCTGATATTGGGATGTCGTCTAGGAATTCCAGCTTGCGCAGGCTGTCGATCGTGTAGCCCTTGTAGGCGGGCACTAACTGTAACGCCAGGCATCAAACATCAATATGTTTAAAGCAAACTGTACTTTCATGCAAAACCGTCTTAATATTAGAATTTATATGAATTGCATTGTTATCCCCCCAGCTCGCAAAAAAAAGGCTTCGGTTTTAAAATAAACCATATAGAATGTTTTATTTTTGAAAGTACCCACAAGCATTTCATTCAACAAGTCACACGGTAGCATATCCGAAGTGATGCTTTCAGAAACATTCAAAACGGATTAAAATGTTGGTCCACGATATAAAGGACTTATTCTGGTATTGTATTTGTATCAAATAAATAAAAAAAACTGAATGCAATATAAAACTAAAAGAAACAAAATTGTTAACAGAAAGAGGATTTCCCAACAACAGCAGATTCCTGAGTTTTGGTAGCGTCTGTAGTTTTCTGATAATGTCCAGCAAATCACTGAGGTTGTTGTTGCTCAGATCTAAAGACAGCAGCGTCGGCCTTCATATCGAAGAAAAAAAGATTTCGCCAAATTAACGATATAATACTTCTCACTGTAGAATGCTAATCTTGAGTATTATAACACTTTTAACT
This sequence comes from Protula sp. h YS-2021, assembly GCA_949752745.1. Lineage (NCBI taxonomy): Eukaryota > Metazoa > Annelida > Polychaeta > Sabellida > Serpulidae > Protula > Protula sp. h YS-2021. Next base: position 32,785,076 of record OX457030.1, read on the forward strand.
GGTAGAATGCTACTCGTCATTATAACAATACTTCTAACTGGTAGTATGCTACTCATCAGTATTAGACTAATTATTAGCTTTTAATTATTTTTTTTTCGCTTTACTTATTGTAATTATTGAAGAGTGTTAACAGTAAATGCTTGGGACGGCATCATGGCTCACATGCAGCCTGTTGTGATCTAGAACGAGGTGGATGAGTGGTGGAAACTGTGTGTATGTAGGCGGGGGGGGGGGGGGCAGTGGAGTGAGGGGGCGGGTGTTACCAGTAAGTGCCTGTGACATAATCAAAGACCATGTGCAGCTTGTTAGGGTCTAGATGAGTGTGTGTGTGTGTGTTTTTTTGTGGGGGGGGGGGGGGGGGTGGCGGAGGGGGGGGGGGCTAGGAGGCGCTACTAGTAAACGCCAGTGATGTAGTCATCGATCATGTGTAACTTGTTGTGTCCCAGACTGAGGTGGATGAGTGGGAAAGCTGTGTGTGGGGGGATGGGGGTGAGGGGGGAGGTGGGGCGGGTGTTACCAGTAAACGCCAGTGATGTAGTCATCGATCATGTGTAACTTGTTGTGTCCCAGACCGAGGTGGATGAGTGGGGGAGGCTCCATGCACAAGTCCGCTAAATTAGAAATCTGGTTGGCACACAACTCTAACACCTGAAGAAAAAATAGTAATAATAATTGTAAAACACAAACAAAAATGTGCAAAGTAAATTAAGAACAGAAACAAAGATCTCTACCGCATTTATATGACCAGTTTCCTGCTTTGTATTACGCTGTTTTCTTTTTAAATTAGTGTACACATCGGTTTTTTTTTTCAAATAAAATCCACGCCTTAATCCTGATCGGATTTTTTTTCATGTCTAGGTTTTAGTACAACACCATAAAAAGAGCAACAGTGTTTTTTTTTCATCTCTGGCCTTGCCTTCAGTTTTGGCGGGAGATGCTTGGAGTTGACGGTTCTAAGGTAGTTGGCGGAAAGCGTGAGTTCCTCCAAGTTCACGAAATATAGGAAGTTACTGTCCACGTCAGTCACCTGCAACCAGTCACAAGAAAATTATCTTACGTCAGGGAGAAATGATTATCATACTTGTCTATTGCCTTTAGAAAATCAATGAGATTTTATTATTTTGCGTTGGTGTATGTCCTGCTTGAATTGGGCAATTTTTTATATAATTTATACATTTATTATTGATTAATGCATTTATTTTTTTATTTATTTCAGTTTTTCACTCAGCAGAGTCAGTCATTTCTTTTTCTGAGATTCGTCTGTGCAGCACATGCCCATAGTAGTCCTGGATCCTTTAAAAATAGCATTTACCTTTTTATCGACAATGCGCAGTGTTTTAAAATGTGACAAGACGAATCGTTCGTCTATGAGCCAGGGCGAGCGCACAGCGATCTCGCGCAGTGATTTGGCCTCGTTGCTCCAGCTGTAATCCAGATTCCATGGCGAAGTCTTGGACACCACCAATTCTTCCAGAGTTTCCGCCTTTTCATGTTGGGCTCCGTAATCTGATAAACAGACCACAATGTATAAAGTACGAATTTTGATATTCCCCTGTTCACCCCTCACCCCATTAACAGGGTAAGTGGGGAAGACGGGAGGCGAAAACAAGCGACGAGCGTTCTTTGGCAGTCGGGCGAGGGGGGTATCGGTATCAGCCTCTGGCGTGGGTCACGGGTCTTCAACCTCCTCCAACTTGGGTCAGCACGTGAGAATTACTTTACAACAGAACAACTGAGTTTTTCTTTTTCTTAATTCGGAATTATACAATTACAACTTCAAAAATGGCCAGCAATGCATAATTTTCCCAAGTTAAAAAAATATAACCAAGTTAATTATTTTATAACAACTACAAAATCATTTGAATTCATTTTGTTTCATTTTCCAATACCAGTTTAGTCTGAAATTAATCTGTTTATGTAAAATAGTTGAACCAGATATGATGACGAACCTTTCACGGTGACGCAGTATCTTTCTTCCAGCTGAGCTGTCTTTGACAAGTGACCTCTCTTCTTTTTGTCCAGACTTCTCTGTAAATTGAAATAACACACATTTTACACAGTGAACATGTTTTACGTGATACCGATATCTGTTGAACCAGCAGAGCAAAGTGGGAGGAGAAAGGCAGGGAGAGAGTACGACTGATTGAGAATAATTCGATGGTCCATAACTACGCATATTTGCTTAGAATAAGCCTAAAAATAATTTTCCCCGTGACAAATATATATATATATATATATATATATATATATATATATATATATATATATACAGTGTATAAATATATATATATGAAATCTGAAAATGCATATGGTTTAGAAGTTGTAAGTACGGTTTGCAGTCGAAATTTCTGCGTATTTTTCTCGCAACACTAAAACAAGCAAGCCGCAAAATAAAAAATTAATAACAATACTACTAATAATAATAATGATGAATGATGAGCATAATAACAAGGGTTGACCTCCGAAAGACTGAAATTTTCACATTTTACGACAAGAAATTCGCAGGAATCCAGTGAAAAAACTAATAAACAGACAGCTAGGGTAAATGTATTAAACGTTGATTTTCTCCGTCATGACGTTTCGATACAATATCAAAAACTTTACCAGAATGCGAAACAATTTATTTGTGATATTTTAAACACGGCATAACGATGTATATCTATTTCTACGTTTCCAAGATTTTAAGTTTATCCGCCAAATGAGTGGAGTCTATAAATTTCGTAGAAAAAAAAAACGGTGAATCCGCTGATATCTAACGCGACGAGGCTCCTGGCAACAGGTAACCCTCAGGTAGTCCTAGATGACTCTTGCGGTCTTCCTATGACAGCAAGAGTCATAGTTCCTATAACAGCAAATGTCATTGATGTCAATTTTCAAATCTTGGCGCACGACCGGGGCCAATCGCGTTATTTTAGAAAGGGTGCATCACATAAATGGATCAATTATAAATTATGGCGCCGAAGTTTTATGGTCAGATAACATTTTTTTACTGGGAAAAATATGTGTTTTCTTGAGATCAGGATATCAAATCTCTCATTATCGCCCACAACAGTGAATCCGCAGATGCAAAACCACGCTTTACTCTAGTTTGGAAGTTTCGCTGAGGTCGAAAATAATGTGCCAGGGTACTTCTCAGTGTGCTTTTAAAGAAAAGGCCTGTCAGTTCGAGCCTCGGTATCCTTGAACGTGCGCCGAAAGATCCAGAGCCTCGAAAATTGAGATCAATGGCCATTCCTATTGCAGGAACTGTGACCCTTTCTGTCCTCGGAAGATAGAAAGGGTCCGCTGGGACTAACCCTCTGGTGGCTCCAAGAAGCGGTGCGCTAAAAAGTTTCCAGGCACCGCTTCAAAGCCTCCTTATTAACAAGCAAGTCAGCTGCGCTCGCTTTGAGGCACCCCAGTGGCTACTTTGTGCGAGATTCAACGACCCATAAGTTTTTATTGGCATTTGCTAAAGGCCCTCAAAGTACAACGGTAATCATATATAAATTCTGTGTAACGCTTTCTTTAAAGGAAAATAATACGGAAATAACCCCAAATCTCCCGCAATAATTGACATTTGTTTGTATAGGGGGAGCATACTTTATTATGTGACGTTACATATTTTGGGTGTACAAAATAAATTTATACGTAATTCTGCATCTATCAAATATTTAAGTATATATTTTACAAATAAACTATAACCACTTTATTTAAATTTTCGGTCCCTTGACTTGAAATTAAAAGCCACAATGTAAACAAACATTTGACAGGTGAGTGCGGAAGCTAACTTTTCTGCACTTTTGTGAACAAATAAAAGATATACAGGTCACTAAAAACTGGACATGGACATTGGACATGAACTTTCTGTAAATGTTTGAATAATAGGGGCTGGTATGCAAGATTCGTGCCTCAGAACATATGAAGTTGACCCCTATTAGTGGAGCAATGGAAAGCTTCGTAGCTCTGACAGAGAGATATAAGATGTTATACAAGTCAGTGCTGACTCGGAGCTAACATTCTGGGGGTCCGGGATAGGGATACCCGGAACCGTGACACACCCATTTTCCTAATCCGCAGGGAAATTCGCGTAGACATAAAGTCCTCAGCTGTGATTCAAAAGCACTAAACGCAGGTAACGTATCCGTTTTGGTCATTTTACACGCTACTTTGAAACTTTGCGCTGCATGACTGTTTACATTAACAACAGCGTTCATTCGAAACGAGAATTTTTGGTGCGTTCTTTTGGATCGTCTCGGAAAACCGGAAGACTCTCGGGGAAAAAACCGGCAACAGCTCTTGTTGTGTTTTATTATTATATGCCTAGAGGTCCGCGTACAAAGAAATGATAGAAAAAAAAACTAACTGTCAGTTTTCATAGGCCAGATTGCATGGTGGCCTCCCTATAAGCATATTCATAATGCGATCAGATGTAAACAGTAAACGAAAACAAAAAGAAAAACAAAACAAAAAAAAACAAAAAAAAAAAACAAAAAAAAAAAAAAAAAAGTGTTTTCGGACTTGAAACTGAAGAGAAAATGGGTGACAATCAACTGCAACCCGTCCTCAAAATCGATAAATGAGTCATTACTGTGACGATATTTATAGCACAGCCTGAAAAAAAAAAAGTCATCTAATTACAAATGTCATATAATTACGCCATTTGTGTATTTGTTGCGTTGTTACTTCGCGATTTAAGTTGAAATAAGTTAATTCCTTTGAACTGACAAAAATAAGAAGGAATGTTCGAAAGGGAGAAAATACTTGTTGTAAACGCCTGAGGCGTTTGTTGAAAAAATGTGTATTTATGTTATGTTTCTGTTCTGGGTGTACCTAGTTTTATAACGTTTCGTCTCGGATGCGTACGGCGTGTGAGGGAAATTATAGTTCCTTCTTAGGTTGAGTGACTCGCCTTAGGGTTGAAGCGTGTACGTGTATTTTTACGTTGTTTCCGTGCTAAAAGTGAATTTTTGTCGTGTATATGTATTGAGGACCTTCTCGGTGTCTCTCTACTGTTTTTAAAGATTAAAATATATTAATTTCTGAGTGTTTTTAAGGGTTCTCTTCCTTCCGGCGTTTTGTGTCAGAAAGGGAGCGAAATTTTTAATGAGGTCGAGAATCTAGCCAATAAAAGACGCCCTTAGTGACTGTCGTTATGTTTTGTTTGTTTGCCAAAGATGGGTTGGGTTTAGTGCCTTTGTTAGTCACGGAACCCATTGTTGGCAAATATCATGTTTGTAAACAAGCTTTACGACGGTGTTACGTCACCCGGCTTTGCATATAAATGTGGTTTCGGGACAAAGAGGGTGCCGAAAGTTTACCAATCAGAGCGCTCCTTTTAAGGGGTCACGTGGAGTGTGTATATATATATAGTCAGATTTTAGCTGTGTGTCAAGCATTTTTTTTTGTGAAAGCAACAACTGGAGTACTAAAGCACACAAGAAGAACCAGAAGCTAGTAAACTAAGAGGGTGAAAACAAAGGGGGAGAGCGACCATAGTTCGGTTCGTTTTACGGGAATATACTAGCATTTAGTGGAGTATTGCGAAGTAACGTGTGGAATCTTTGACGTCAAGTTATTTGTGTTATTTGCATTATCTGGAGAAGTATTTGTATGTTATTGTTATCTAGAGATAGAGGCCGTCGTAATTCGAATCATAGGATTGTACCCAGAATATTTAAAGGTTTTTAAAATACTTTAGTGCGTTCAATTTGAACTATGATAGAACATGTAATTTACTATTCCCTTTATTTGTTTATCTGTTAACAGAGAATCGCGTTGCAGACAGCGTAGTGTCAGAGAGCTTGTTGCCAGAGTGGCAGCCGGCCACATTCGCGTATTACTCGTGTCGTTCGTTCGTGCGTGCGTTGTTCACCTGAAACTCAGACGGTCCAATAAAACATCAAGCTTACTGAAGTTTGAAGAAACGCTAGTGTCGTATGAAAGGGTTGTCGCGTGATTGTGGACGGATGGGGTATGAATAAAGTAAAAACAAGCCACTTGTTTCTCATTCCCCCCTAAGCAAAAAACAAAAAACCAAAAAAAAAAAAAAAAAAGGGCTAGCCCAACACGTCAAACGTCCCTGCCTTTCCAAAGGTCACGTAGGTGACTTACAATTCTCGAACTTCGCTTAACGTTTGACGGTTACGCGTGACTCCACCGCCCCTGGATATGTCTACCAAGTCCAGAAGCAAGCACTTGGAAGCCGTAACTAAGTGGTCCCGGGAGCTTGATGAAGCCATGCAGGGAGAGCCAGACAACTACGCTGAAGGGCTGAGAAAAAAGCTTCAGGAACACTTCCAGAAGCTGACCAAGGCCCATGACGAGTGCGTCGCTGCAGTCACCGATGAGGAAGCCCGAAAGCTGCAAAGGACATACGACGCCGCGATGACGTCAGTCCAGCAGCTGGAGGCCCGCTACCAAGAATGGATGAACGGGGAGGAGGAGGAAGAAACTCACCCAACGACACCCCCACAGCGCCCGACAACCAGAGCAAAAAGGGCCGAGGTACAACCATCCACCAGCCAGCTAGAAGCAGAACAGGGAGGGATGGCCGAAGACCGGAGCCAAGCTGCTCGAATACGGATGCGGGAAGCTGCCCTGCGTCGGCGCCAGCTGCAGAGGAAGCTGCAGCTAGAGAGGGAAGAGCTAGAGTTCAGACGTAAGCAAGAACTCCTCCAGGCCCAAGAAGAGTACGACAAAGCTTGTTTCGAGGCCGGGGAAGAATTTGAAGGTGACGCGGCTCTACAAGAAGAATCACCGGAACCAGCCCGAGAAACTACACGAGTGACTCGTCCCCTCAACCAGTCGTTGATCGTTTCCGATGACGATGACTTGCCGCTGCCGCACACGCCGAAAAAACGTGAGCCTGCGAAGAAAACACCAGAGGCAAACCTGCAGCCCTCGTACGCGGTGCCGATGATGCAGCCCATGGCTCCGTGGTTCCCGGGATTAATGCAGTGCCCACAGATACCCAAGTTTGATGGATCGCCGCTGGACTTTGCGGAATTTATACACGAATTTGAGACCTCAGTTGAAGCCAGAATCCCCGACGACAGAACGCGGCTCAGCTACCTGGTTGCCTGCTGTGAGGGACGCGCTCGCAAAGCCATAAAAGCCTGCCGGCTACTTCCAGACAAGGAAGGGTACCGGCACGCCCGCAGTATCCTACAGTCACGTTTCGGCCGGCAGCACGTCGTGACTCAGGCCAGCCTGGATGCTGTGCTACAGGGTCCGTCCATCAAACCCGGCGATGGTGAAGCAATGATGACACTGGCCTGCGACATGGAAGAGACCATCACGACCCTGGCGGCTATGCGGTGTGAAGAGAGAGCAAATAACCCTGACACCCTGCTGAAGATCGTGCAGCGATTACCCTCCTACCTGCGGAACCAGTGGACGGATGCGGCCCAGAAGTGCTACGAAAATGGTAGAGAACCGACTTTCCGCGACCTGATGAAGTTTATCAGCGAGAAGGCGCGGTCGGCCTGTAACTTCTATGGCCAAAACATCGCCAAGCGCGAAGACAGGGCCACCAGAAACAATAATCACGACCCTAAACCGAGCCGAGCGGGTAGAGTGACAACATTGGTGACCAGCACGGAAGGCCAGCAACAATTCCAAAGGCCAAAAAGGTGCCCATCGTGCGAGCGTTACCGCCAGATGTCAGTCAAGCAGCGTCTAGACTGTTGCCGGAAGGGACGCCTGTGCAATAATTGCCTGAAGCCGGGTCACTTCTCACGCGACTGTAAGAGAGAGAAGTTGTGCAAAGTGCCAGAGTGCGTCCGCAAACACCACCCCACGCTGCATGAGTGGAGTAATGCCATCGTGAATTGCACGGCGGCGACTGGTAGCAAGACCAGTTTGATGGGCGTAGTGCCTGTAGTTGTGGAAGCGGAGGGGTCGGCATGTCTGACTTATGCCCTGCTTGACGATGGGAGCGAGAAAACTCTGTGTAGTGAAAGTCTTCTTAAAGAACTCGGAGTTAAGGGGAAGCTGGTCACTTTCAGCGTGAGTTCGGTCACGAACCGGGAAGACTTTGAGGGCAGAGAGATCGACCTGGCAGTGAGGTCTCCAGGTGGAGGCCCGCTTCTGAAGTTATCGCGGGTGTGGTCCGTGAAGAGGTTACCAATTTGCACTGACGGCATTGCGGAAGAGAAAGAGCTGCAGAGGTGGTCCCATCTTCGAGATGTCAAGAGACCGAAGCTGCACCAGGGCTGCGTGTCTTTGCTGATCGGGACTGACGCGCCTAGGGCTCACATCCCTCTGGAGGTCAGAAGCGGTGCAGATGACGAACCGTATGCCGTAAGAAGTGAACTGGGCTGGGCCATCAGGGGCCCGAGAGAGAAGGGAGCTTCCGCAGCAACAAGGAGGGTGAGCATGAACTTCATCAGGACAAGTGACGCGAAGCTACACCAGCAGCTTGAGATGATGTGGCAGACTGATTTTAGTGAACACGATAGCCACGAAGTTGCCATGTCAAGAGAAGACAAGCAGGCGCTAGCAACTATGGAGCGAACCACAACGGTCGACAAGGAGGGGCATTACCAGATGGCCTTGCCATGGCAGAAGGACGAACCACAACTCCCCTATAACCGAGGCATGGCAGAAAGAAGACTGAAAGGAAAATTTGAGCGAGACGTGACCCTACGAGAAAGCTACACAGCGGCTATCGAGGGCTATTTGGAGAAAGGTCACGCCGAGGAAGTTGCAACGCCAGGAGAACAAGGGGGAACATGGTATTTGCCTCACCACGGAGTTTTACACCCACACAAGCAAAAGTTGAGAGTAGTTTTCGACTGTGCTGCCCAGACATCAGGAATATCGCTCAATAGCCAGCTGCTGAGAGGACCGGACTTAGTGAACAATCTGGTCGGAGTTCTGCTCCGTTTCCGACAGGAGAAGATAGCCTTGTCGGCAGATATCGAGCAAATGTTCCACCAAGTCCGAGTGAACGCAGAAGATCGTGACGTGCTGAGATTCCTCTGGTGGCCAGAAGGTGACGTCACGCAACCGCCTCGCGACTACAGGATGTGCGTCCACGTTTTCGGAGCAACTTCGTCACCGAGTTGTACCGCCTACGCGCTCCGGAGAGCGGCACAGGACCAGAAAAGTGAGTTTCCGAAAGGGGTCGTCGACGCCGTGATGAGGAGCTTTTATGTGGACGACTGCCTAACGTCTGTGGCCGTTCCCGACGAAGCCCTGGATATGTGCCGTGATCTGACAGAGATGCTCGGACGCCGGGGGTTCAACCTGACGAAGTGGTTGAGCAACGACGAGGCCGTGATGGATGCCATTCCAGAGGAAAAGCGAGCTCAGAGCGTCACTCACTATCAGCTCGGTGACCAACTGCCACAAGAGAGAGCCTTGGGGTTGGTTTGGGAAGTCAGCAGCGACTCCTTCCTATTCGAAGTGAACCAGCTCGAGAAGCCGCTGACCCGCCGAGGGGTTTTATCAGAAGTTTGTGCCCTTTTTGACCCCCTTGGTCTAGTGGCACCAGTCCTACTACCGGCCAAGAGATTGTTGCAAGAGATGAGCCGTGCAGCTTTAGGATGGGACGACGCTTTGCCGGATTCAACCGTAGAGCAGTGGCAAGCTTGGAGGAGAGAGCTCCCGGAACTGCGCCGATTGCGCATTGATCGTTGTGTGAAGAGGATGACCGGAAAAATTAACAACATTCAGCTCCACGTTTTCTGCGATGCCAGTGAGGTCGGCTACGGCGCGTGTGCTTACCTAAGGTTTGAAGGCACTGACGGTGCTGTTTCCTGTGCATTGGTCCTCGGGAAGTCCAGAGTGGCCCCTGTTAAGGTGCAAACCTTGCCGCGAAAGGAGCTTACCGCTGCCGTAGTCGGGGCCAGGATCGCTAACCAGATACAGAGGGAGCTGGATTGGAAGCTCGACGACGTGACGTTGTGGTCGGATTCCATGATCGTGCTCGGCTATCTCCGGAACAACAACCGCCGCTTTAAGACGTTCGTAGCGAACCGATTGGCAGCCATCCTCGACTTGACCCGAGTTGACCAGTGGAGACACGTAGAGGGACGCAACAACCCCGCTGACATAGCATCCAGAGGCCTGCGTGCCGGAGACGATGAGGGATTACGGACGTGGTTGAGCGGGCCAGAATTTCTCCGTTTGCCGAGGCAGCGGTGGCCGAAAGTCTCTACTCAAGGAGGGGAACCAGTAGATGACCCGGAGGTCAAGAAGGAGCGCGTCGTTTTGACCGCAGCGTCAGACGTCATCAGCGGTCTTGACGTCATGATAAACCGACACAGCAGCTGGTGCGATCTATTGAGAAGTACAGCATGGCTCCTACGTTTTCAGCAGCTGCTGAGAAGCAGAGTCCGGAAGGAACCGCCAGACGTGAGAACAGAGCTGACGGCAGACGACCTGCGCGAAGCGGAGAAGGCGCTGATTCGACACGTGCAGCGCACTCACTTTGGAGACGAATTGAAGAAAGTAGCGCGGGGTGAAGCCGTGGCAGCGCGGAGTAGCCTAGCCGCGCTAAGTCCAAAAATCCAGGATGGTTGGATGACTGTCGGGGGTCGATTACAGCCTTCTTCGTTGCCTAGCCGCGCCAAGGAACCACCAGTTCTGCCAGATAAGCACCATATCACGAAGCTGGTTGTAAGAAGCATCCACGAGAGCAACGGCCACGTGGGTGTGAATCAAGTCCTAGCCAAACTGAGAGAGAGCCTCGGGTAGTTCGAGGCCGTGCTGCGGTGAAACACGTGCTGAGCCAGTGCGTGAAGTGCAGAAGGATGAGAGCGGCGCCATGCCACCAGCAGATGGCTCCGTTGCGAGAAGAACAACTGCAGCCGGGCTGCCGTCCTTTCACACACACGGCGGTCGATTTTTTCGGCCCGTTCCACGTGAAGTTCCGACGTGGTACGGACAAGCGGTACGGCTGCTTGTTTACGTGTTTAGCATCGAGGGCGATTCACCTGGAAATTACACATTCACTCTCCGCAGAAAGCTTCGTTTATGCATGTACGCGTTTTTTCAGTCGCCGCGGCCAGCCGGAGAAGATTTTTAGTGACAACGGGACCAACCTGGTCGGAGGCGAGCGAGAAATGAGGGAGGAGCTGCAGCGATGGAATGCCGAGCAAGTTAGCCGTGACCTCGTCCAGAGAGGTGTAGACTGGCATTTCAATCCCCCACACGCCAGTCACATGAACGGTGCGGCGGAAAGAATGATTCGTTCTGTTCGGCAGGTGATGATGGCAGTAGTGGGATTGCAGCTGCTTGCTGACGAGCAGCTGATGACCGTAGCAGCGGAAGTCGAAAGGATCGTCAATGACCGCCCGCTGACCGCGGTGGGCGACGACCCGGCGGATCCGGAAGTACTGACGCCAGCCAAGCTGCTCATCCTGAGAACCAACTCGTGCCTCCCCTCGGCGCTGGTTTCCGGGGACGACAACTTCGCGACTCGAAGGTGGCGCCAAGCCCAGCACATCGCGAACGTTTTCTGGCGCCGTTGGCTAAAAGAGTATTTGCCAGCACTGCGGCAGCGCCAGAAGTGGAGGAAGCCTCAGCGTGACGTCCGTGTTGGAGACATCGTGTTACTCGTGGAGGACTGTGCAAGGGGACAGTGGCCGCTCGCACGGGTGACAGACGTCGAGGTCGGCCGAGACGGACTAGTACGCAGCGTCTCCGTTTTGAGTCGGGGTCGCGTTTACAGTCGGCCCGTTACGAGACTGTGCTTGCTAGAAGCCTCAGATTAGTAGAATTGAATGTCGTACTGTTCAGGCACTTACGTGGCCAGGAGGGGGGAGTGTAAACGCCTGAGGCGTTTGTTGAAAAAATGTGTATTTATGTTATGTTTCTGTTCTGGGTGTACCTAGTTTTATAACGTTTCGTCTCGGATGCGTACGGCGTGTGAGGGAAATTATAGTTCCTTCTTAGGTTGAGTGACTCGCCTTAGGGTTGAAGCGTGTACGTGTATTTTTACGTTGTTTCCGTGCTAAAAGTGAATTTTTGTCGTGTATATGTATTGAGGACCTTCTCGGTGTCTCTCTACTGTTTTTAAAGATTAAAATATATTAATTTCTGAGTGTTTTAAGGGTTCTCTTCCTTCCGGCGTTTTGTGTCAGAAAGGGAGCGAAATTTTTAATGAGGTCGAGAATCTAGCCAATAAAAGACGCCCTTAGTGACTGTCGTTATGTTTTGTTTGTTTGCCAAAGATGGGTTAGGTTTAGTGCCTTTGTTAGTCACGGAACCCATTGTTGGCAAATATCATGTTTGTAAACAAGCTTTACGACGGTGTTACGTCACCCGGCTTTGCATATAAATGTGGTTTCGGGACAAAGAGGGTGCCGAAAGTTTACCAATCAGAGCGCTCCTTTTAAGGGGTCACGTGGAGTGTGTATATATATATAGTCAGATTTTAGCTGTGTGTCAAGCATTTTTTTTGTGAAAGCAACAACTGGAGTACTAAAGCACACAAGAAGAACCAGAAGCTAGTAAACTAAGAGGGTGAAAACAAAGGGGGAGAGCGACCATAGTTCGGTTCGTTTTACGGGAATATACTAGCATTTAGTGGAGTATTGCGAAGTAACGTGTGGAATCTTTGACGTCAAGTTATTTGTGTTATTTGCATTATCTGGAGAAGTATTTGTATGTTATTGTTATCTAGAGATAGAGGCCGTCGTAATTCGAATCATAGGATTGTACCCAGAATATTTAAAGGTTTTTAAAATACTTTAGTGCGTTCAATTTGAACTATGATAGAACATGTAATTTACTATTCCCTTTATTTGTTTATCTGTTAACAGAGAATCGCGTTGCAGACAGCGTAGTGTCAGAGAGCTTGTTGCCAGAGTGGCAGCCGGCCACATTCGCGTATTACTCGTGTCGTTCGTTCGTGCGTGCGTTGTTCACCTGAAACTCAGACGGTCCAATAAAACATCAAGCTTACTGAAGTTTGAAGAAACGCTAGTGTCGTATGAAAGGGTTGTCGCGTGATTGTGGACGGATGGGGTATGAATAAAGTAAAAACAAGCCACTTGTTTCTCATTCCCCCCTAAGCAAAAAACAAAAAACCAAAAAAAAAAAAAAAAAAAAAAAGGGCTAGCCCAACACGTCAAACGTCCCTGCCTTTCCAAAGGTCACGTAGGTGACTTACACTTGTTTATGAGGCGAGTTTGTGAGGTTAGTTCTTAAACCACATGATTTTAAGGCACATAAATTAAAGTGTGTTATCACTGATGACAGAAAAGAAGGCATTTTTGAAGGTAAATAGTAGGGGAGAAGTGGGGTTCCGAAAACAGGAAGTGACGTTATAATGACGTCAGGAGGTGTTTTCGGAGCCCCATGGGGTTCCGAAAACAGTGACGTCATATTGACGTCATATTGACGTCATATGGTTGACATATGGTTGTCATATGGTTGTCATATGGTTATCACATGGTTGCCATATGAACGTCATAATGACGTCATGAGGTGTTTTCGGAGCCCCATGGGGTTCCGAAAACAGTGACGTCATATTGACGTCATATGGACGTCATATGGACGTGTTATTGACGTGATATGGAGATCATATGGAGATCATATGGAGATCATATGGAGGTCATATGGAGGTCATATGAACGTCATATGAACGCCATAATGACGTAATATGGAGAGTGGGCGGCCATTCAAACGGGCGGCCATTCAAACGGCATTCAAACGGGCGGCCATTCCAACGACCATTCAAACAACTATCCAACGGCAGACGGACAGATGAGACACCTCCCCAAACGTACAAGTTCTCCATTTTATAAATAGAGAACTCATAGCTACATGGTTAGAGCTCACCTATAAAGCCCCCTTAAAGTCAAAAAGGGGGTATAAAAAAGGGGTAAAAAAAATCACCCCTTTTTAAAATTTTTTTTAAAGCATTTCCCACACTCTCATGCATACATATACATACTAACACCATGACACGATTAGCGCTTATTTCGTATTAGTGGATGGCCCTTAGAAGGGCCGGAAGGTTTCTGCTGTCAGACTTAGAAGAATTCGACAATGTCTTGGATTGGCCTTGCGCAGTGTGTTAATTGCTGGCTGTTGAAAACGTAATGATCCGTTTTCCGTCCGCAGGTGAAGCATGCAGTCGTGTATTCATCAGCAAGCGCCGTCATGTGAGTCCAAATTGCAGCGCAGTAAATACATGATTGATGGCCGCAATCCACAGCAATAACGCGATCAGGACTGAGCATGCAGCCGCATGAGATACATATGTCGAGGTCTTGCTGGAGGAAGAATCTTCCCCATGCTGGATACTCTTCCTCCTCAAGTCTTGATGGCACCAATTCCCCCAGCATGGTGCATCGGAAGTAAGCCTCGACGTAATGTCCCTGCTCAATATTTTCCAACCGCTTTCCCAGCGTCACCCTCCGGTTAAAAAAGACCGGAACACAGAGGACCTTGGCGTTGGCAGGGTTCGGCAGCATCTGGTAGAAAAAAATCTCTCAGGCTGGAACGCTGGCGGCACCACCGGCACTTGCACCTCCCTGACTTCCCTCACCGTGAGAACATCGTTTAACGCATAGAAGAGCTCCATAGCCGTGAGTGATGAAAGCGGTTGTGAGCCTGAACTGAAATGGCTACCACTTATATACCACTTGAAGTAAGGACCCCCCCCCCTGGCAGCAGATATGAAGCAAGGACCCCCCCTGGCAGCAGATATGAAGCAAGGACCCCCCCCCCCAGGCAGCGGATATGAAGCAAGGACCCCCCCCCTAGGCAGCGGATATGAAGCAAGGACCCCCCCCCCCTGGGCAGCGAATACGAAGCAAGGACCCCCCCTGGGCAGCGGATATGAAGCAAGGACCCCCCCCCCATTCAGCATATAATGCGAGGATGGTTGCTAGTAGTATATAAAGGTGGGTTACAGCTACATTATCCAACACAGGCAGCAAGATGTCGACAAGTCGTAAAATCACAGTGATGCGAAACGGCAAGGCAGTGACGCTAACGACTGAGTGTTATAAGTGTTGGGTATGGTTGGAGTACCCAGGTCAACCACACAACTGCCCGGTGCACCACAATGCACCACGACATTACTGCTGCAAAACTTGTGGTGGGCTGCTCTGGTACAAGTTTACTGCGAGATTGCCAGGACCGCAGCCATGCACGGACTGCTGGTGGTGCGGTGCGACGCTGAAAAACTTTGGCTACTATAACTTCCATCCGTTCAAGTGTGCACGAAGACCGTTCTCCATGGAACAATTTTACAGATATCAGTGTGATTGTGGAAATCCGACTTGTTGGTGAAGAGCCAACTCACTAACATCTTTCGGCCCTTCTAAGGGCCATCCTCTGCTATGAAATGAAAACGCAAATTCTGTCTATGTATAAGTGTGTATAAAAGGGGTATGTCTGAGATTACATTTCAGCATTTTAGTTTCAGCAGTTGACGGAACAACAACCAGCTATGATGAAAAGTGAAGAGCATGGGAAAGGAGTAAAGAGACAAAGGATGGAAGAAGATGACATTTGGCCATACGGTCAAGTTCAGTGTATGGAATGCAATGTGAAATTTCCATCTATGGATACTTATGAGACACATACATGCAGTAAAGCTGAGATGAAAGGAGCAAAGAGACAAAAGATGGAAGAAGATGACATTTGGCCATACGGTCAAGTTCAGTGTATGGAATGCAATGTAAAATTTCTATGGATACTTATGAGGCACATGCATGCATACCAGCTGAGATGGACAATGTACCTCATGAAGAACATGTTTCAAAGAAACAAAAGACAGGACAAGTAGGGAGAGGTAGAAGGCTTAGTCTTGGTGAAAATGCGCAGGAAAAACGGTTTGAATCTGAGGATGGATCAGATTTACTGCTTGAAATGCGACAGCAAGAGAACCGTATCAAGACACATTTGTTGGAGACCTTAAACCATGGAATGAAATGGTACATTGTCGTACATGCACGTTTCAAGAAACTGACAGCAAATGATGAAGGTGTTATGGTAGAACAAGTGGATAATGCATTTATCAGCAGTCCAACATATGCAGCATACAATCCAGCAGATATTGAGCAGGACCTGCCAGAAGCCTATAAAGAATTATTTACCAAGTTTGACGAACATGAGCGACAAGGCTCTGGCTGGGTATTGGATAACATACTGTACATTGAAGTACATACAGCTACGTTGGTTCCTCTAGAAGCGAGTAGTTATGTTCCACTACCGAAGAAAGTGAAGAAAACAGAAGGTGTGATAAACATTAAGAATGATGATAACAAGTGTTTCTTATGGTCAGTATTGGCTTACCTTCACCCTCATGACAACAACCCGAATCGCGTGAATCATTACAAGCCATTTGAGAAGGAATTAAAGGTAGAGGGTATGACATTTCCGACAACAATTACTGACATTTCAAAGTTTGAAAAGGAGAACGATGTAGCCATCAACGTGTTTGGATATCAACAAGATGTAGTTGTTCCAATACAACTTAGTCGAAACGTCAGTGTGAGAGAAATCAACTTACTTCTGATTAACAATGACAAGACGAGGCATTACTGCCTCATCAAGAATTTTAGCAGACTTATGTCTTATCGATCAAAGCATAAGGCTGCATATTTTTATTGTTTCAACTGTCTTCACGGGTTTGTACGACAAGATCTTTTAGATAAACATCGTGAAGTGTGTGACAAGAATGGAGCACAACGTTTATCATTTCCCAAGGAACCCTTCATCAAGTTCAAGAATGTGGCTAAACAACAGCGAGCACCTTTTGTGATTTATGCCGACTTTGAACGTTTCACGCAAAAGCATGAAGAAGGAGACAAGTATCAACATCATCGTCCAAACAGCTTTGCCTATGTGGTTGTAAGCCAGTACGACACACGTGCACCAGTTGTGTATCGAGGAGACAATGCTGTGAAAGTCTTTTTAGACCATATGGTGAATGAACGTGATCGTATTGTACGTGGTTTAGAGCGGCCAAAGGAAATGGTGATCACTCGTGAAGACAAAAGGAATTTCTAGAACGCTGTTGATTGCTACATTTGTCATGAACCTCTAGGAGCAGATCGTGTGAGAGATCATGACCATATCAATGGCAAATATCGTGGAGCAGCGCACAATGAATGCAACTTACAATTCCAACTTAGAAAGGATCAGCAAGGGGATAAAGATTCTTTTATCATTCCCGTGTTTTTCCACAATTTGCGAGGCTATGACAGTCACCTGATCATGGAGGAAATTGGGAAATTCAAAGGTGAAACGATTACAGTCATTCCCAACACCATTGAAAAATATATTGCATTCACCATGGGCAATCTGAAATTTACAGACAGCTTTCAGTTCATGAGTACCTCTCTACAGAAGTTGGTATCCAACCTTGCAGCAGAAGGGAAAGATAACTTCTACAACATGACCTCTCACATTCACGATAGTGACCAACAATTTTTGTTTTTGAGAAAGGGAGTGTACCCCTATGACTATGTGGACGAACCATCCAAGTTTGCTGAAACACAGCTGCCATCAAAGGACAAGTTTTATAGTCAGCTTAGCGAAGAGGACATTAGCGACGAGGATTATGCGCATGCACAGAAGGTGTGGGATACATTCAACTGTACCACATTTGGTGAATACCACGACCTGTACCTGAAATCAGATGTGTTATTACTAGCTGACGTGTTTGAAAATTTTCGTCAAGTATGCCTGAACACGTATGAATTGGATCCTGCTCACTACTATACAGCACCAGGACTGTCGTGGGATGCAATGTTGAAAGCGACAAAGGTGAAGTTGGAATTGATCAATGACATTGACATGTATCAAATGGTTGAGCAAGGCATACGCGGAGGAATATCTGTGATCACACACAAGTATGCGAAAGCGAATAATCCCTACGTAGCAGATTACAATTCTGAGATACCAAGCAACTATCTGATGTACCTCGACGCAAACAACTTGTATGGCTGGGCCATGTCACAAAGCATGCCGCAAAGAGGATTTATGTGGGTGAGCGAGCCAGAATCCCTCGATTTCATGGATGTAGCTGAAGATGATGACATTGGATTCATTTTGGAAGTGGATTTAGAATATCCAAATTCAATCCATGATCGTCATAATCACTACCCACTGGCTCCAGAACGGAAATGTGTCAAAGTTGGAGAATTGTCAGAGTACAGTCAGAAGCTGCGGGAAGATCTAAACATGAAAGAGAAACCCAGTGAAAAGCTCATTCCTAACTTGTCTGACAAGAAGAAATATGTACTTCATTACAGGAATTTACAACAGTACGTCTCACTGGGGTTGAAAGTCACTAAAGTTCATCGCGCCATCATGTTTGAACAGAGCAAATGGTTGGCGAAATACATTACCTTGAACACGGAAAAGAGAAAATTGGCCAAGAACCCATTTGAGAAAGACTTCTTCAAACTGATGAACAACTCGGTGTTTGGCAAAACCATGGAAAATGTGAGAAAGCGAATCAATGTTGAACTTGTTCACAAGGAAAAGCGGTTCAAGAAACTTGTAGCCAAACCTTCTTTCCACAAATTCAAAATTTTCAACGAAGATTTGACCGCGGTACATTTACGCAAAGTGGACTTGCTTCTGGATAAACCCATTCAAGTTGGCTTCGCCATTCTCGACCTCAGCAAAGTGCTCATGTTCAACTTTCATTACAACTACATCATGGTCAAGTATCCCAATGCCAAGTTGTTGTTCAGCGACACCGACAGTCTATGTTACGACATAGAAACGGAAGATATCTACAAGGATATGCAGCAAGATGCTGACCTGTTCGACACAAGTGACTATCCGCCAGATCACTTCCTACATTCCAACGTGAACAAAAAAGTGCTTGGGAAAATGAAGGATGAGACGGTAGGCATCCCCATTGAAGAGTTTGTTGGACTCAGACCGAAAATGTACAGTTTATTGTGCGGTGGGAAAGAAAAACATACAGCTAAAGGCATCACTCAAGCTTGTCAAAGACGCATTAAACATGCGCAGTATAGAGACAGTTTGTTCAAGAAAACTCAAACGATGGCTACAGAACACATTATTCGAAGTCATAGTCATCAGCTTTTCTCGGAGAAGTTGAGGAAAATAGCCCTCTCCCCATTTGACGACAAGCGATATGTATTGGATGATGGCTATTCCACTTTAGCGCATGGACATTACAAAGCAATAGCATAAAAGAGGGAGGTTCTCCAACGGAAGAGTTATTTGAGGTGTAAACATTGAAGCGTCAACATGGAACGTGAAAGTCGTAAGAGATCTACAATTGATATGGATACTCTTGCAGATACAGTTAAAGACTTAAAAGTGAAAAATCCTACCACTACCATCAAGAAATTGAAAGTGGAGACGGTGCCAACACCACAGTCGTGGGATGGAATGCTTTCTCTAGGAAATGGAAAGTATATCAAGATTATGAAACAAAGCAATGAAGGAGTGGTAAACATTCGCAAGTACCTGAGAGATGAGGGGACTGGAAAAAACCGTCCAACGAAAAAGGGAATTTTGCTGACAATACCTGAATGGAAAATGCTGAAGAAGCAAGTGAAAGAAGTGGATAAAAGGCTTCGTAGACAAGAAGGTGGCTCATAACAAGGTAAAAACATGAATGCACTCATGCTGAACGGTGGTGTTTACCTTACTGTAAATGAGAGGAATGAAGTGATACTAGATTCTAAGACAAGTTATCATCGGTTTAAACCTGAAGTGTGGAAAGACTTTAAAAACATACCACTTGAACCTGGGTTTAAACGTAGACTTGAAAATAAAGTGGAAGTGACGGTAGCTGAATATGATTCTAACATACGTGTAGAAATCTGTAGAAATCTTTTACAGGATTATCAAAAGGATTATAAGGGAGTTGTGCCAGATACACCATATACAGATTTGATCCTCTTTGATATCAAGAACTGGCGCGCAGTCTTACGATTCCTAGAAGCTATACAACATCCACTCTTCACCATCTTGCGAGCATAAAAACGTCTTTGCAGACAAGGAGACAGCTCATAGTTCATCTGACTGTTGAACGAGATGGAAGACTTTTTATCGGAATATAAACCAATTACGCATGGATTCTCATATCTGAGAAACGAATATGATGACATTGTGCTAAGACATTTTGGAAAGTATATCATTCTATCAACTGACGAACAATCTGTGTTGAAAGACCATCTAGAGAAGTTCAGGATACCTGGCTTTCTCCTGACAGTCTCAAATGAATTAGAAGTGCGTGTGACTGAGAACTGCTTAGACGTGTTTGTACAATTTCGTCAATATGACGAGCTTACAGAATGCTACGACTACATCACCCTCAACACAGTGGAATGGTACGCTCTGTTACAAGCATTGGATTGGAAAGAACCTAACGCTTGAATTCAAAGAGGAAGGAGTGCAACTCATGCGAGGCACCAAGTCCATTGAACTGACGCATCCCATGTGTGTTATGGTGATGAACATTGATATGAATGATCATGGATATGAACCGAAACTGTCTGAACATGAAGATGTTAAAATAATAAAGTTTGGTAGTGGACAGTGTTATGCTAGTTTTCATAGCATTTACAAACGTGGATGTAATGTCTATGATACATATATTAATTTAGATTGGTATGAATGGCATGTGTTTATTGATGTATTGAATGTATTTGTAAAATAAAAATTCAATGTAAAATAATTGTGTAATGTAAATAATGTATAACACAATAAAAAAGAATGTTGTATAAAACTGTCTTGTTTATTTACAATATTCATAATACAATTCACAATTACCAACAACTTAACTAATGCAACTTAACTAATACAACATCAATAAAATAATGGTTTATAATGTCTATATACAAAATCCTTTACAACAAAATCACCATCACTTCTTCTTAATACATCAATGATTTCAAAAGGACTATGTCCTCGAGCTCTTTGAATTATATAATACACACAATAAAATCCACATGTAGAGGATATCGGTGTTTGTAATGGAACTGAATTATAAATGAAATTAAACTTTAAAAACTTGTTCAAACGACTGTCTATAGGTAAAAGTCCATAAGAGTCAAAATATTCTGCAGGGTCTTCATCATAATATACTGCCACCCAATGCTCTCCTGGCTCATCATGATCGTCTGTGTTGATGACATAGGCACCACGTTGTAAAGATGGTAACTGGTCCATGGCAAACACACCTTGAAACAAGTCTTTTGTCGTGGCATCATGGGATAGGATGGCTTCTATCTGCTTCGTGTTCATGACTGGTAGTCGAATTGAATGCTACGATTTGCACTTATTTCAACAATGTTATCAAATTCAGCATACACTATAACATTAACTGTATTTTGCAAGGCACCAGCAAAATTCATTTCTAGTCTCAAATTTCCATGTTTGATAAGGGCATAATGATCAGCACCATCATAATCAGGTGTTAGGTCGAAAGAAAACAAAGAATAACCTCTAGACCAATCTTCCCGTTTTATAATGGAACTTTTCTCACCATCCAATCTATCAAAAGATTTGTAAAGAGTTTCAAAAGCATCAAGATATTTGCCTTGATTTATATCAAGCTTGAGAGGTTTGGATAGGACTGGTTCACCATCAGAGTAAAGCTGCATAAAGTTAAGATTAAAATGTTCAAAATTGTATGGATTTCTCAATACTGTTCCAGCAAAGGATTCATTATGGACCATTCCAATGACAATACGCTTTGGTAATTGGCCTAAAAAGATGCTATCTTTCACAAAAGATTGAAATCCAGTTGGAATAGCTAAAACTTTACATTCTTTTCTATTAACAATAAACTTAGCAGGACTTTTCATCAATGCATCTGCATGTCCCAACTGAATACCTGGACTAACCCTCACTTTGCGAATGGTTAAAAACGCTTCTCTCACTTCTACTTTAAAACCATTATTTGCAGCCATTAATACATATTCATCTTTTTGTCTATGTAAACGTAATTTCATACTAACACCATTGGGAAGATAACGATCCTGCTCAAACAAATCTACCCTTAAACCGCCTGTAAGCATAAACTCACGGCTTAGACGTGTATACAAATAGCGATTATGTAAACCATTATTTCCTGTTTCAGCTATATCACCACCTTCAATATTTACATGAAAACCTGATACATATCTTTCATGATTAGGTCTTTTCACCTCATGAGTATTCATTGACCCGGCAGTATCTTTACAGATGAGACGCATAGAGCGCTCAGAATTGAGACTTTCTTCCGAGTCATGAATGAGATGAGATATGATGCTGGTATAACCATGGGTATTGTTACTATGTGATATCAAACGATCATTTAGAAATAATTCAATATTGGACCATAACCCATTAAACAAATCATTGATACATGACACGTTATCATCTACACCACACAGTGTTCCATCAGCCTTGACAATGCGACATACAATATTGTTCTTTAAATCTAGATATTCTTCTGTACTCGCAGGAATGTAGAATTCTATTGGAGCACCCTCTCTAATGGTAGTCATTGGTTGATAGTCTACATTATAACTTTTTTCTACAGCAGTTTGCGTTGGTGGTATGTGAAACCATTCTAATGGAGAAAGGCTACATTCACAAGAATGATTATGAATTAAAGACATGATTAAAAAATATCTTTCTTATGTTTTTTTGATGTTATCCGTTTAGCTGCCTTTCGCCTTCTGACACCTTTTGCTCGTTTCGGTCTCTTTTGTCCTCGTAACCCACCACCAAACATACGTTGTGCTACTCGACCTGTAACATCTTTCGCAATATCTTTTGCAGCCCTTTTAAGATGTGGTGCAACGATTTTAGCCCCTGTCTTCACCCACAATTCTCCACCCACTTGGCGAAGAAAATGGTCGCGATATATAGATGGATTGTGTGTGTATGCTTTCATAATGCTTTTGGTCGAAAATGAAGTTTACAGATCACCTTTCCAGTTTGAAATGGAACATTATAGCCTGTGTCGTCCTTAATATTCATTTCTATCACGTCAAATTTGGATGTGTTTACAGGAACATAATGAGGTTCTCCATAAGTTTTCATGATAATGTCTCCATCATGTCCTTGTATTCCAACAGAACGTAGCAAAGGGACATAATAATCACCAACAACTTGTGGCTCACAAATACTACAGTATACATAAAGTGTATAAAATCCCTGTTTCACATCAGCTTTATGTTCAGCTGTGCACGTTTCAGTATACCATTGATCTGGAATAAATCCTAAAATCTCAGCTAATCCAGTGGAGAATAACACTTCAAAGCCGTATTTTAGAAATAGAAAAACACGTCGTCTAATTTTATCATACTTTATCTGAATAGCTTCCTTAAGGTCATCTTTCATAGAATTAGTTGCTTCTTTATTGACTGCCTGACATATCTCTTGTATGGATCTGTAGTAACCATAAGGAATATTGATTGTGTCAAGAACAACATTATTCAGTGGTTGTTGTCGATACTGAATAGAATAGTCCATTCCATGTCTCATGGTTGTCCATGTATGTGGATATTGAATTTCAGCTAAAGCCACTTCATATTTTCCGTTCAGATAGATGGTTCGAGGCATACGAATTTGATAATTCGAAGTCTTGTTGTTGGGATAATAGTTCATACTAGCATTGCTGGGTAAAGTATATAAAAACTTGTTGACTCCATGGCAGCTAAATCGTTTATGTGATGTAGACTAGATGTGTATATACATTACTTCATGTTTGACACTCTTCATCTACATTGCTGTCTACATTATTGTCTAAATTGCTATCTACATGATCTAAATTGGTATCTACTACTTCTCCCTGACAACAAGCACTAACACACCTAATTTTTACAGGAATAGTATTTTTATTTCCATTTTCTTTACAACAACAACACCATAGCTCTTTAATCCATGTTAAAAAGTTTCCCATCCTTCTGGAAACAATCTTTGTTGACGCTGTTGTTGCTCTTTTGTAATATCTTCACGAGTTGTCTTTTTGCCAAAAACAGTTTTTGGAATATTAGCGTCTACAATTTCCTCAATAAACTGCTTCCAACCACGCGGTGGTTCTCGTCGTTCTTTTCTTTTTGTAGCAACCAATGCTTCTTTCAACAAATCAATAATGTTAGAATTTGTAATGACAGTACCTGTTTTTAAAACAAGTTCATTTTTATCTGTCCATCCCGTACCATATTTCTTAAGTTCTGCCAGAAGTTGTGTTAGTTTTACATGATAAATAGGTTGAAAATGGTTTAGAAACTGTTGGGACTTTTCTGATTTTTCTGCATTAGATGCTGCAACAGACTTTTGTCGTTGTTGTTTTGATTGAATTGTTCGTAAATGACGTCCAAGCACTTGAGACATTTCTATTGCTTTTTCACTAGTTCGTTTCCCACGTAAAAGTTTATTCATTTTCGTTTTGATTTCAACATCTTTTCCCTTCTTTTCTAACAACATTTTATATTCATATTCAGGAATGAGAACCATTTTCAAAGTATGTTTCATTTTAACAGCAACTGAGCTAACAAGGGTAATGCAAATTTAGCAATAGCTCCAATAAATCCTCCTTTCTGATTAACTAACTTCTTTTTTCTTCGAAGTGATATCTTCTTATTAGCCAGTGTACGTAGGGTATGACGTTCACGCTTGAATAACTTATACCTTTTTGAGCTTAAGGGTAAATGTCCCCGCAATATATTCAAACAAGCTAGTTAATTCCTCCTTAGTAGCTTGTTGTAGTAAGGATTTACGTCGTTTAGGCCCGCTGCGTGCGAGCAAGTGAAGGAAAGGTTGATTCGCTTGAATACGTTTAGACATCTTGACTGCGAATGGTTAAATGACTTGGTTCTTGTTCATACGCCACCTTATCAACATATACATAATGTGTATCTTTTGGTAAAATGCCTGTACGAATACGTAGTTGATCATTTGTCTTTGGCTTCAAATCAATGAATAAATAGCCGTGAGGTTTGCTGGTAGCATCTTGATAGGCTTCTATGAGAAACTGAGATTTTCCAGGATACATTTGTCGCGCTAATGTACTTATTTGTTGACTGTCTCTAGGATTTTTAAACAGAATGATGTAATGTGTATTCAAACTAATATTACGCATTTCTCTACCATGATGAAACAAATTATGCACAATAAAAATAATGCTTAGATTTTGATGACTGCTGCCAACACTAAAGAGACGTGTCATGCGCTCATCACTATGACATTTAGTCATTAAGTCATCAATGATGAGTAAGTTTGGTTTTTTCGGGTTAAAACGCTCTTCAATGTTATCTGGAATGCCTTGGTAAAATTCCACACCTTTCATTCCCTTATACAAAGGCTGATCTGCTGCATAGAGCCATAAAATGGTTTTTGGAGAGGGTTTAATTAAATTTTGTTCTAGAATTTCTCTAACTAGAGAAGTTTTACCACTGCCTGTAGGTCCAGAGACCAAACACGTGAATGGATGCTTCATTTTCGAATATCTGTTTCTTTCACCCAACTGTTAAACTTCTTTGGCCAACCTAACCACTTCACAAATAATTCTTTAACACCTCGTCTTTTTCGTGTTTTCAAGACCTTTTCAATTCTATAGACTGATTCAATATCTTTTGTCACTTTCTGCAGTTCTTCTTCATAAAAATGACCGTCAATATCTTCATCCAAAAAGTCTTTCACACGATACAAGTGTATTCCTTGCTTCTTACAACGATGTGTGATAATGAACACTTCTTGCGTCCACTTTATATGATAATCTCGTTGAAATACATATTTCATGTGAGAAATGCGAACCTGATCACCAATTTTAAATTTGTAGGGTTTTTTCTTCTTTGGTTTTAATTTCAATTTGTCTACATACATATACTTCCACACTTTCGATTCTATGTCTTTACGAATATCTGCTGGAGCATACTTATTAGGGAGGGAGCCATGAGGTCTATGGTTATAATTATACACTAAGTCTGGAAGGATGTCCATATATCGATACGTTTGATTATGAAGGAAATATCGATACATCATTCCCTTTAGAGTACGAATGACTCTCTCAGCAAAGTTGGCTTTGGTTTCATTCTTTGTCGTATAGGCATGTATTCCCTCCTTCTTCAAAAATGCTTTTACCCATCTGTTTTTAAATTCAGTTCCTTTATCTGACCTTAGAGTTCGTGGTCTTAGTTGTGTTTCTTGAAAAATCTTTTGAAAGGCTTCTATGACGCTGGAATGTGATTTATTAGGCGTTGGCTGCACCCACAAATATTTGGAAAACACATCAATGACAACCAATAAAAAGTGGGTATCATCATTATAGGAAGCTATGTTTCCCATGTCAGCTAAATCAATATCCCACATGTCATCAATTCCACGTGTAATGACACGTTGCCTTTTAAACCTATATTTTACAGGTTGTAGTAAACTGAAGGCATCTTGATCCTGTAACCATTTCTTCACTTGTGAATGAGTGACTGGCTGATCATGTTTTTTTAATATGTGATAAAGTTTGTAAGGACCAGCAAATGCCCCGGGTTGACCAGGTTTAAAGTAAATATTGGTTTAGTAGTCTTTCCACGTCGACATGTTAACACTAAATGATCAACACTTGTTAACATATCTTGCCTTTTATTTTATCAACGCATCTAACATTTTATCAACATATCATGCATTTTATCAACACATCTTAAATTTTATTTTTATCAACATGTCTTACAAATCGAGTATTGATACAATGGTGTGAATAATTGAAGTCCATTGATCTTCAATGTATATTAACCAGCTACTTAATTCATCAAATGTGATAGCATCTACGCCATATTTTTCACAACGTTGATTTGCATTATCTAACACTTTATCTAAATGAATGTAATATTTAGCTTCATTCCAATATGTATAGACACATGTAGAATGACACATATGTTCTGAACACTCTTCATTTTGACAAGCAGGACATACTAAACATGCAAACTTTTTACAGCTAATAACATTTCTTCACAATATGTTTTTTGCACAATATATTGTGTCAATGTAATGTCCACCATTATACTGCAATGTAGATTAACCACTCTCTCACTTCATCAAACAGTCCTGGATCAAATCGAGCGAAGTGATATGCTGCTTCCACATCAAACTCCTCAGCTCCACCAATGTTTGAAAACATACACTCTTTGATGAAATCCTCGCGTAAGTTTGGTACGTTCAACGTGGAATGAGCAAGTTCCTAATAAATGTCAAAGTGCTGCAGTTGTTGTTGAATAGATCCAAAAACGTGCCAGTTCACTTATCATGTAGTCCACATACTTGTCCTTAAAACACGTTTCTACATCCATCTTTCACATGTCCATATAACACGTCTGCACACTGTGGCGGCTGGTAAGCAAATGACTCTCAGTCTTACTCCACATAAACAGTTAGTAAGCCGCACTTGTTGCAGAAGTTGTCTGGTTCACACAACTTGCAATTGTACTTGTGGCAGTGACAATCATAATCCTCAGCATATCCGTAAGCACCGCAATATTCACAGGTAAGTCCAAGTTGATTTTGCACATCCATATTCTCCAATTGAACTTCAGCCAGTCTTTTCTTAGATAACTTTGACACTTTCATCCGATTGTCCTTTTGCAGCTTGATAGGAGTTTTCTTGCCATGACATTCCGTACATGGCAATAAGGTTGAGGTAATGCTATCCATCTCCTGAAGCAATGTCTCCCATTCACCATCATTCATGTTGATGTAATACTTGTATTCTTTCCCTTCAAACAGTGATGCTTGCACAAAACTCACATAGCGCATATCCAAGTATGAAATGGCTTCAAGCCACTTCGTTTGCGTTAAGTATAGTTTGAAGCCAATGTCGCGTAATCTTGCTAAGTTCAGACACACAATCTTCCACAAGGATGGTGATAAAGCAAGCCATCTCTCTCCACGTTTGATTCGAATAAATAATCCAAATTGTCCATGCTCCACAGTAATGGTTAAGTTTGCACTAATTTTAAAGCTGCTTGTCTTCTCCATGGCTGCGCGTTGAATGATGACTGCACTTGACACCTCACTCCTTTTATATGGACATTACATGTATGTTTTCATGAGATGCTTGCAAAATCGCGGAGTAATCTCGTTGAAACCATCCAGAAAGGCTGTTGGCAAACCGTCTGTCAAAGATTGTCTCATAACAATCACTAAAAAGTCTCCTCGTTTGCGACTTCCAATTATCCATTGAAAGAGCATTGGCATGGTGAAATGTCCTTTTTCATAGAGGTAAGCCATCATATCATACACCTTAATACGTTCTTCAAGGTATTTGAAGCCATGTAGCATGACCTTTGCACATTTGGAATCGCGATCCTCATCAACACACTTTGGCGTCGGTAGAGATAAAGTCTTAAAAAGTTCCTCATGAAGACTTCGAATAAGTTGAACGAAACGTCGGGTCATGGCTTCGGAGAACTGCGGCTCTGACTCGGGAACATGCTCTATGTTTCCTTCTAGCATGTAGATAAGCTGAATGACAGTGTTCACTTCTTCCGTTAGGTATATGTATGTGTGCTGATCGAAAAAGCCTTCTTCACATAAACACCATAAAATGTTGCAATCAATCAGAGGAATCACTGCTTGAAAGTTTCGTTTCAACAGCGTGACGTCTTCCTCAGTAACAGGAATAGTTTTGCTCAATTCGAATTTAGATTTGAGCTGCTTGTCATCGTCGTCGCTGTCGTCATCGTCGTTGTCGTCATTGTCGTCATCGTCGTTGTCGTCATTGTCGTCGTCACCGTCGTCATCGCTTGACATAACCACTTCTTCCTCCTCAAGATGCTCTAGATGAGCCTGTAACTTTGTACTAAGTGGCTTGGCGCTACCATTTACAAGCGCATTGGCAACCCAGAACGGATAGTCAGATCCCTCGGGATCGGGCATTGCTTGCTGTACTGGCTGTACTTCTTCAGGCCTAGTTTGCTGTACTGTAGACACGTCTGACGGAGCCTCTAATGCTTCCTCCAAGGCTTTTTCAGCTTCTGCTAGTGTACTTAGGAAGGCAGCAGTCTCCTCTGCAGTTAAAACTGCATCTGTAAAAGCCATTGTTTCATTGCTGAACAGGCTATCAATTTCCATGTTGCTAGCCGTTGCTGCTTTTCGAGACGTCTCCATGATGGTTTGGCAATGCAATGGCTATAGTGGTGTCGACCCGACGTTTTTATACTACGTGAGCCCAGCCCAGAGTCGTGAGCCCAGCGGCTAAATAGTTGGTGAGCCAGGGGGCGGGGGTCCTTGCTTCAGGTCGACTGACCAGGTCGACTAGGGGGGGGGGGGGGTCCTTGCTTCAGGTCGACTGACCAGGTCGACTAGGGGGGGGGGTCCTTGCTTCAGGTTGACTGACCAGGGGGGGAGGTCCTATATAATAGCAGCCTCGCACTGTATGCAGTCAGTCTGCCTTTGATCATTGAAAGAGCAACAGCTAAAAATGCAACACAAAGATGAATTTTTCTCGCCAGAGCTTAGGGCTCGCTACTTCTTGTGCAGAAGGATGTAGATCTCTGGGAAGATATCTATGTAGAATATCAAACATTTCTATTTCGACAGTGGAGGAATTTTCTCAGGAACAGACCTGAAGAAGAGTTCAACCGGTTTGGCAGGGCGGCGGAGGAACGATACAAGCGTCGGAGGGAGAGCTTGCTCGACAGGAGCCAGGACCCACCGCCCTGCCAGGAAGAAAGGCTAGCCAGGACCACAGCAGCGACAACCACGACGACGGCAACCCCTGCCAAGGCGACTCCTGCTGCAGCCATGACGTCAACGCTGACGACTCCGCCGATAGCGATTCCAACGGCAGCTGATGTCACTGTCTTGAAGGTTCCGGCGGAAGAAGTTGTAGTCAAACGGCGAAATCTTCCTAGCGCCACAGTTACCAAGCCGGAGACAGTGACACCAACTCCTGAGGAAGAGCTAGCAACCGCTGTCGCCAGTATAACGGACCTCACGCAGGTGGACTTCAGCCTCATGCAGTCGCCCTCCGACAATGACTGCACCGTGGAACTGGTTGACGTGAAACAGGAGGATGGCTCTTCCAAAAAGTCAACCCTCCAGGATATCGTAGAGTTTTTGGATACGGTGGATAATGTGCAGTTTTGCAGCTTCTGCCATTTTGGATTACCGGCAGGAAGCTCTCTACGAGTCCACGAACAGACATGCCCAGATGCGTTAAAGCCGGAGTACCATTATTGTAACGTTCTGGGTAGAGGTTTCAGGACACACAGGGCCGCGGTAGCAGCGCATAGGAGGAGGGCTGGCTGTAGGGAGGATGACGGCAGCGGCAGAGGCGGAGACGGCGACGACGCCAAGGCGAAATGGTAGGGGAAGCGGCGGCAGGGGAAGCGACAGGAAGTGGACCGGCGGAGAAAGCAGAAAATACTTCCACGGCCGCTTTTTAGCGGCCACCCATTATTACGAAATGAGCGCGAATCGTGTCATGTTGTTAGTATGTATGTGTATGCATGAGAGAGTGGGAAATGCTAAAAAAAAGGGGTCTATAAATCATTGATTTATACCCCCCATCTGTCCGTCTGACCGTCTGAAAAAGCTAAACAAATTGCTGCCTAGGTTAAAAATACCCTGGCATGAGAAATGAAACGCTAAATCTGTCCGTCTGCCCGTCTGAAATAGCAAAACAAATTGCTGTCTGAGTTAAAAATACTCAGGCTTGAGAAATGAAACGCTCAATCTGTCCGTCTGACCGTCTGATGTGTTATATGTGTGTGGAGAGAGAGAGATTAAAAAAATAAAAAAAGATTGCCTGTCTGACCGTCTGAAAAAGCTAAACAAATTGCTGCCTGGGTTAAAAATACACAGGCTTGAGAAATAAACGCTAAATCTGTCCGTCTGACCGTCTGATGTGTTATGTGTGTGTGGAGGAGAGATTAAAAAAAATAAAAAAAGATTGCCTGTCTGACCGTCTGAAAAAGCTAAACAAATTGCTGCCTGGGTTAAAAATACACAGGCTTGAGAAATAAACGCTAAATCTGTCCGTCTGACCGTCTGGTGTGTTATGTGTGTGTGTGGAGAGAGAGATTTAAAAATAAAAAAATGATTGCCTGTCTGACCGTCTGAAAAAGCTAAACAAATTGCTGCCTGGGTTAAAAATACACAGGCATGAGCAATAAACGCTAAATCTGTCCGTCTGACCGTCTGATGTGGTGCTATGTGTGTTTGGAGAGAGAGAGATACAAAAATTTAAAAAAGACCGTCCTTTTATCCGGATGTCCTTTTATCCGGGTGCCCTTTTATCCGGATGCCCTTTTATCCGGTTGCCGTAGGTGTTAGAAGAGTGAGAAAGCTTTAAAGAAAGGATTGTTGCTTGTATATGGCCACAATGCATGGAGACCTCTCTGTGGTTAAAACACAACATCCCTTAAGGAAAAGAGTGTTCTTTTTTTAATTGCTGCTGCAATGGCTTGGTTAGAGAGTGAGAAAGCCAGAAAAAGACTGTTTGTTTGCCCCCCCCCCCCCAGCTACCGTGTGGAGAGAGAGGTAAAAAAACCAAAAAAAAAAGACTGTCCGTTTGTCTGAGTGTCCGTTTGTCCGGGTAGTCCGTTTGTCCGGGTGTCCGTTTGTCCGACTGACCCATTACCAGTCTGGTCTGGCGTGTGTTTGGAGAGAGAAAGCTAAAAAAAAGAGCTGTTGTTGCCTGTATATATCGTGATGGAGAGAGCTCTGGGTTAAAAATGATGTCTCTTTAGCGTGTGAAAGCCAGAAAAAGACTTTGTTTGAAGCGTGGGAAAGCCGAAAAAAAGAGTTGCTGTTGCCTATATATGCGTGGGAGAGAGAGAGAGTTCTCACGGTTGAAAATAGGGTCTCTTATTTAGGTCACTTCTAATTGCTGCTACGGCAATCGATTAGTGAAGGTGTGGAGTGAGAAAGCCGAAAAAAAAAGACTGTTTCTTTGCCCCTCAGACGCCGTGGTGTGATAGAGAGAGAGAGAAAAAAATTTAAAAAAAATACTGTCTGGGTGTCCGTGTGTCTGGGTGTCCGTGTCTGGGTGTCCGTGTGTCTGGGTGTCCGTTTGTTCGGTTGCCGTAGGTGTTAGAAGAGTGAGAAAGCTTTAAAGAAAGGATTGTTGCTTGTATATGGCCACAATGCATGGAGACCTCTCTGTGGTTAAAACACAGCATCCCTTAAGGAAAAGAGTGCTCATTTCTTTTAATTGCTTCTACGACAATCCATTAGTGAAGGTGTGTGGGTTTAGAGAGTGAGAAAGCCGAAAAAAGACTGTTTCTTTGCCCCTCAGACGCCGTGGTGTGATGGAGAGAGAGAGAGACAAAAATTTAAAAAAAACATGACTGTCTGGGTGTCCGTGTGTCTGGGTGTCCGTGTCTGGGTGTCCGTGTGTCTGGGTGTCCGTTTGTCTGGGTGTCCGTTTGTTCGGTTGCCGTAGGTGTTAGAAGAGTGAGAAAGCTTTAAAGAAAGGATTGTTGCTTGTATATGGCCACAATGCATGGAGACCTCTCTGTGGTTAAAACACAGCATCCCTTAAGGAAAAGAGTGCTCATTTCTTTTAATTGCTGCTGCAATGGCTTGGTTAGAGAGTGAGAAAGCCAGAAAGCTTGGTTAGAGAGTGAGAAAGCCAGAAAGCCAGAAAGCCTCGAGTGCTCGGGTGCTCGAGTGCTTGAGTGCTTGGGTGCCATTTTGTTCGGGCGCCATTTTGTTCGGGCGCCAAAAAAAAAAAAAAAAAGGGGTGATTTTTTTACCCCTTTTTTATACCCCCTTTTTTACTTTAAGGGGGCTTTATAGGTGAGCCATTTTGTTCGGGCGCCATTTTGTTCGAGCGTCCAAAAAAAAAAAAAAAAAAAAGGGGGTGATTTTTTTTACCCCTTTTTTATACCCCCTTTTTGACTTTAAGGGGGCTTTATAGGTGAGCTCTTACCATGTAGCTATGAGTTCTCTATTTATAAAATGGAGAACTTGTACGTTTCGGGAGGTGTCTCATCTGTCCGTCTGCCGTTGGATAGTTGTTTGAATGGTCGTTGGAATGGCCGCCCGTTTGAATGCCGTTTGAATGGCCGCCCGTTTGAATGGCCGCCCACTCTCCATATTACGTCATTATGGCGTTCATATGACGTTCATATGACCTCCATATGACCTCCATATGATCTCCATATGATCTCCATATGATCTCCATATCACGTCAATAACACATCCATATGACGTCCATATGACGTCAATATGACGTCACTGTTTTCGGAACCCCATGGGGCTCCGAAAACACCTCATGACGTCATTATGACGTTCATATGGCAACCATATGATAACCATATGACAACCATATGACAACCATATGTCAACCATATGACGTCAATATGACGTCAATATGACGTCACTGTTTTCGGAACCCCATGGGGCTCCGAAAACACCTCCTGACGTCATTATAACGTCACTTCCTGTTTTCGGAACCCCACTTCTCCCCTACTGTAAATATTTATTTTAAAGGGCAAATTGTTGATAATTTTACACACGTCCTTCGGGTGATTTTGTGTGCATTGATTTAAAATTAATAAGGATATAACTGATATAATGCCGCGGCTAGGGGGTTGGGGGATCACGTCAGAAATAATCATTACATAAAAAATACTTAATATTTATTTTCTTAAGCGCAAAACCGAGTCAAATATCAATGCTCGCTGACCGCAGTACCGATTACGTGTCACCCCATCTGAGTGCAAAAATAGTGCGTGGTAAAAGTTTGAAGAACGACATAAAAATAGCAAAAGTAGGCATATAATAAAAGTAATACATCATTCTGAGTGTATACGATATTGTTTTTTCCCTTCAGCCTACGGGCGTGTACGGACCTCCCCGTTTGGGGTCGGTCCGTACGGCCCTACGGCTTCAGGCAAAAAACAATACCGTACGCACTCAGAATTAAGTATTACTATTATAATGAGCTGAGGGTGGTTGGGGTTCTCCTATCATATTCGTCCCCTGCGCTCCATACTCCTAGCTCCCCCCACGTCTTACTTCACTTCAGCTCCCTTACCTTTGTTATCTCTTACTTCTCAAAATTGTCCTTGTCCGCCTCTCTACCCACCGTAACCTAGGTTTACTTTATTTCACTATATTATCCTTTGTTCATATGCTAATTAACCGGGTTGCATTAGCTGCCAAAAAGTGTGTTTTACTTTCACCAAGGGGTATTCATGTTCTACAGCATGGTGCACATTGGTTTTAAATAAGCACTCCAGGTGCTTTCACACATAGCTGATTATGAGAAATATTCTTTTGGATAATTTCTCGTGATCTAGGTCAGGTACAAGATGGCGGAAATGTAAACAAAGGCTCTTCTACAACTTTATTTGCCAAAATGCATATGAAATATGGATATTTACGAGTAGAAATTTAGTTCAAGGAAGATTTTAGATTTGATTGCGTCATGCATAATGAAATACAAGAGAATCTAAAGGTTTAACCTCAATACCTATAGGTTGAGGTCGAATCTGTATCCTCATTTGTACTTCTGAAGTAGTGGGGACTTTATTAGGTAAGACGGATCACATTTCAACCAATGCCAGAAAAAAGATTGTCCCAGGATATATTTCTGCGGATATAAATTACATAATTATTTGAAATAAGCAACAAATAATTCGATTTGTGTTTATTATTCCTCGATTTTTCAGACGTTTTTTTTTAACAGTGTCTCTGAAACTGATCTTGGTCGGAGGTTGGGTCTGTTGCGTTGTTATAAAACAGCTGACCTCTGATGAGATCTATATGTTATGTATAGGCACAGAGTAGTAGAAGCGCCTTTTGAAAATTGTTATTTTCGCGGACTCCCCAGTTAGCGTACAGAGTAAAACAGGTATTATGCACAACGGACAGAACCGCCGAAAAGGTTGGCTGTTGAATAACAACGGTTGTTATTTATAAAACGGATTGATATGGGAAACGAAGTCCTACGCCAGTCAATCATCGTGACGTCATCCTGATGTCATCAGTCAAACCCCGCACCCTAGCCATAACCCTAACCATAAACCTAATAACGCCTGTCAATCATCGTGACGTCATCAATCAATCATCGTGACGTCTTACCTATCAGATCCCCCAGGACATAAAATGTCAGATCCCCTCAACCCTAACCCTAAGCCCAACTCTAATAACGCCTGTCAATCATCGTGACGTCAGACCCCCTCTAACCTTATCCCTAATAACGCCTGTAAATCATCGTGACGTTATCAATCAAACATCTTGACGTCAGAACGCCCCTAAAATTTCATATAAAGGTGCCATTTGACTACATGACAAGTGAACTGACGCGTTTTGGTTCTATTGAAGAATAGCTGCAACACTTAAACATCTATTGGAAACTTGTTCGTCCACCGCTGAGATTCGTCAAAGAGTGTGTTCTTTCAGACATTGACGGAGCTGAGGAGTTTGATGTGGAAGCAGCATTTCGCTTTGTTAGGTTTGATCCAATGCTGTTTGATGAAGTGAGACATTGGTTGATCTATATTGCAGTACCATGGCAGAGATTACATTGAGACAATATATTATGCAAACGGCATATTGTGAAGAAATGTTATTAGCTGTAAAACAATTTGTATGTTTAGTATGTCCTGCTTGCCAAAATGAAGAGTGTAAAGAACATTCTTGTCATTTCACATGTGTCTATACATATTGGAATGAAGCTAAATATTATATTCATTTGGATAAAGTGTTGGACAATGCAAATAAACGTTGTGAGAAATATGGTGTAAATGCTGTAACATTTGATGAATTAAGTAGTTTGTGTACATTGAAGATCAATGGACTCCAATTATTCACACCATTGCGTCTATACTTGATTTGTAAAAAAAAACATGTAAGATATGTTGGTTGGGTTATGGGGCGAATAAAATGTAAGATATATTGACAAGTGGTGTTCATTTAGTGTTAACATGTCGACATGTGGAAAGACTACTTAACCAATATTTACTTTAAACCTGGCCGACCCGGGGCATTTGCTGGTCCTTACAAACTTTATCACATATTAAAAAAACAACCAGTCACTCATTCCAAACTGAAGAAATGGTTGCAGGATCAAGATGCATTCAGTTTACTACAACCTGTAAAATACAGGTTTAAAAGGCGGCGTGTCATTACACGTGGTATGATGACATGTGGGATATTAATTTGGCTAAATTGGGAAACATAGCCTCCTTTAATGATGACACCCGCTTTACTAGTTGTCATTGATGTGTTTTCCAAATATTTGTGGGTGCAGCCAATACAAACAAATCATATACCAGCGTCATACAAGTTTTCCAGAAGATTTTTCACGAAACACATCGAAGACCACGAACTCTAAGGTAAGATAAAGGAACTGAATTTAAAAACAGATGGGTAAAAGCATTTTTGAAGAAGGAGGGAATTCATACCTATACGACAAAGAATGAAACCAAGACCAACTTTGGTGAGAGAGTCATTCGCACTCTAAAGGGAATGATGTATCAGTATTTCCTACACAACCAAACTTGTCGCTATGTAGACATCCTTTCAGATTTGGTTACAATTACAACCACAGATCTCATGCCTCAGTCCCCAATAGATATGCTCCTGAAGATATTCAAAAGGAAAATGAATCTAAAGTATGGATGTATATGTACGTCGATAAATTGAAATTAACATCAAAGAAGAAGAAAAAGCCCCACAAATTTAACATTGGCCAACACGTTCGGATTTCCCGCATGAAATACATGTTTCAACGGGATTATCATATAAAGTGGACGCAGGAAGGCTTCATTGTCACACATCGTTGTAAGAAGCAAGGAATACACTTGTAAAAGACATTTTGGACGAAGACACACTTGTGAAAGACTTTTTAGACGAAGATATTGATGGACATTTCTATGAGGAAGAACTGCAGAAAGTGACAAAAGATATTGAATCCATCTACAGAATTGAAAAGCTCTTGAAAACGAGAAAAAGGCGGGTTTAACAGTTAGGTGAAAGAAACAGACGTTCAAAAATGAAGCTATGCATTCATATGTTTGGTCTCTGGACCTACAGGCAGTGGTAAAAAGTAGGGGAGAAACATTGGTGCTGGGCCCGGAAGTGACGTCATACTGACGTCATAGGTCGCGCAGAACCACCATGGGGTTTCTGCGTCAGTTTTTTGGATAGGGCGCGCGCGTGTTCGGATGACGTGAAAATGACGTATGATGACGTGATGACGTCATAAGTCACTGATTTTTTTCACATTCATATACATACACTGTCATACCAAGACAGGTTTTTTTTGCTTAATTGACAATAAGTGGCCGCCGCCCTAAAGACGGCCTACACTCCCCACTGTGTTGGTTGTCTCCTCACTCTGGCAAATTCCACTGAGCAGCTTTACAAGAGCACTTTCGCCTGTGCTTTGCAATGGTGGCCACCGTGAAAGTAAATTTATTATTTGGTGCTGGAGAAAGACATGTTTGGATCCGCCCAGCTTCTGTACAGTGCAAAACATGCTGCTGTATACCCATATTGGTAGGCAGCATGGTTTTACACATGCTACAGGAGTTGGTGGATCCACCATTAAAGCTGTTTAAAATTTTCATAATTTCGTCCATCTGACTGTTATCAGGCTCCTGTAATATTATGGTGGGACCAGAATTGCTAGCATTGGCAGAAGAGTTCTGCAAGCGTCCAGTAGAATTCTGCGTGGGTGAAGAGGCGGCCTCGGCTGATGTTCCCGGAGGCGGTGATGAAATTGCCATCATCAGAATCGCAGCTGCTGCCGCGTGGGCTGCTTCGGCATCGGCTGCTTCGACTTAAAGTACGAACATGTGACCCTCAAGGTCACTGGCACCACGGTGCACCATACACTCTAGTTTCAATACGACTTAAAGTACTAACATGTCACCCACAAGGTCACTGACACCACAGTGCACCATACACTCTAGTTTCAATACGACTTAAAGTACGAACATGTGACCCATAAGGTCACTGACACCACGGTCCACCATACACTCTAGTTTTAATACGACTTAAAGTACAAGCATGTAACCCACAAGATCACTGGCACCACGGTGCACCATACACTCTAGTTTCAATACGACTTAAAGTACGAACATGTGACCCACAAGGTCACTGGCACCACGGTGCACCATACACTGTAGTTTAAATGCGATGTGAATGCACGAACATGTGACCCATAAGATCACTGACACCACGGTGCACCATAACTCTAGTTTCAATACGACTTAAAGTACGAACATGTGACCCATAAGGTCACTGACACCACGGTGCACCATACACTCTAGTTTTAATACGACTTAAAGTGCGAACATGTGACCCTCAAGGTCACTGGCACCACGGTGCACCATACACTCTAGTTTCAATACGACTTAAAGTACTAACATGTCACCCACAAGGTCACTGACACCACAGTGCACCATACACTCTAGTTTCAATACGACTTAAAGTACGAACATGTGACCCTCAAGGTCACTGGCACCACGGTGCACCATACACTCTAGTTTCAATACGACTTAAAGTACTAACATGTCACCCACAAGGTCACTGACACCACGGTGCACCATACACTCTAGTTTTAATGCGATGTGAATGCACGAACATGTGACCCATAAGGTCAATGACACCACGGTGCACCATAACTCTAGTTTCAATACGACTTAAAGTACAAACATGTGACCCACAAGATCACTGACACCACGGTGCACCATAACTCTAAGAAATGAACCACCGATAGAATCTCTCTTACGACGTCATAGCAGCAAAACTTTTAAGGAGTATGTGTAAGTGACGGTATTCCATGGACACACAACGGAATATTTAGAAACAAATACTTTTTTAGTCAAAAGGACTAAATTTTAACAAAAATTCTTAGCCCAGAAGATAAAGTGTTTAAAATATTAAGATATAAGTGCCTTTGGAACGATAACCATGTCCAATTCACAAGAATTCCATGGAAAGCCATGGTTTTCAGACACCCTCTCCTCCTGACAATCAATATCACACCTTGTTTAATTAAAGCCGAGACACCACGCAGCTTATTGACAGATTCCACTCACCACAAAAAAATCTCACCAAATCTAAAGGCACGGGACCAAATCTAACATTTTGAAAATTAAAAAAAAACACGAAAAAAACATTAACCAATAAAACACAGTTTGTCAAATTCTGATAAAATATGTCCACATTTACCTCAAGTAATGTCCAGTTCATAAGAATTCCATGGAAAGCCATGATGTGTGCTTTACAAGTAGAATCAGCGTCTCCTAAACTGTCCGAGGTGATGACAGCGCGGTGAAGCTGTCGGGGGTCGTGATCTTAGTGAGTGCGCGTCATGGCAGGCGCGGCGAAACTGTCCAGGGTCGTGACCGTAGTGAGCGCGCATCGTGGCAGACGCGGCGAAACTGTCTGGGGTTGTGGCCGTAGAGCGCGCGCATCGTAGCAGGCGCGTTGAAACTGCCCGGGGTCATGATCGTAGCGAGCGCGCATCGTGGTAGGCACGGCGAAACTGCTTGGCGACATCTGGCCGGCCCCATGAAGGAGGTTAGCCGCACATCGGATTTATTCCGTCACGCACGGCATGGCCAGTCGACAACTATGTGACGGAATAAAAGGCCGAAAGTGGAAAACACCCGTTTATTGAAAACGCGGTTGTCTGTAAAACAAACAACAATTTATAAGTACAATGCAATAACAAAAAAAATACACCAATTCACTGACCAAACTCACAAAGGGTAAACTTACGGCCCGAAACTCGTACATGAAATCACTTCAATAATTACACAACATAACTCCAATTATTACACGGGATAATTTCACCAGTAACACGAGGTAATATAAAACAAATTTCTATATTTACCGACTATGCGGGCCTTAAAATCACAAAACAGCTCCTCCTTTAACACACTTCAAAGAAAACTGGCACCGAGATGCACGTGGTCCAGGAATTTATATTAAACAAGAGAACACGCTTGACTGACCAGTTACAATATTGGGAGCGGGAAACGCATGGGAACCACAGAAAAAAGACAGGCTTCACACTTTCAAAAGGAACCCTTTGATCACCATAACATGGCTCCCCAAAATTATGACATAATTTTGTAAAGCGAATTAAAAGGCCTACACATAACGCATTACATAACGCATAAAACACAACAGCGGCTCCCACGGCCGGGAATTAACCTCTAACGCTAATCTGTTGCTTCTACCAACAAAACAAGTTTGTGGATAGACCTATCAAGAAAAACCACCGGGCGCAAACGTTTACCAGTTTTGTCTAAATGCCCATCAGCTAGCATTAGTTTCACGCTTCGTACAAGTCCGTCGGGAGATTTATGCACACGTGCCACCTTGCCCAGCTTCCACATACTTCTATGGATTTGATCATCCTTAATTACGACGATGTCGCCAACTTTCAAATCGCGACGCGCCTTGTGCCATTTGGGACGCACTTGCAAAAGGTGCATGTATTCTTTGCGCCACCTGGACCAGAACTGGTCGACCATGTATTGTACACGCCTCCACCGTTTTACAGAGTATACGTCGTCACGTATAAAATTACCTGGTGGAGCGACAACAACTTTCGACTTCATAGTGAGGATGTGGTTAGGCGTCAACGGTTCTAAATGATCTGGGTCAGAAATATTTTCGAGCGTCAACGGACGACCATTGATAACTGCGGATACTTCGCAAATGAACGTTCGCAACGACTCGTTGTCTAGCTGGGACCCGTGCTGATAGAGGAGGGTATCTAGAATATTCCTAACACTGCGGATCATCCGCTCCCAAACGCCACCCATGTGGCTGGCTAGAGCGGGGTTCATGCGAAACTCAAACTCACACCCATTAGCCAACAGAAACTCACGAACATGTTTGTCGTCTATTTCGTTCAAGGCTTCCTTCAGCTCACGTCGGGCACCGACGAAGGTAGACGCCCGGTCTGATCTCAGCAATGAAATCGGGCCTCTTACTGCTATGAATCGTCTTAGAGCGTTGATGAAGGAGCTTGTAGTAAGTGAATGAACCAATTCTAGATGCACAGCTCTGCAGGAGAGACAGGTAAAGACACAACACCAACGCTTGACTTCCTTTCGTCTTTCTTTGACAATGAAAGGAACACAGTAATTCACTCCGCAAAAGGTGAAGGTAGGACTAAACTGTGTGCGATCAGAAGGCAAATTTGCCATTTTTTTAGTTTGAGGGGACGCTCTTAACCTTCTGCAGATAAAGCAATGATAGATGAACTTTGATACTGCTGAGTAGCCTCCTAGAATCCAAAATCCATTGGATCTAACTTCATTGAGGGTGATACCTCTTCCTTGGTGAAGAACCTTTCTATGGTAGTGGCTGATAATCAGCTCTGAAACGGGAGCTGACCTGGGAAGGACAACAAGATGTACATTGGATTCTGGCAATGAAGACAGTCGCAATTGACCACCAATGCGGATTATGCCATTGTCCACAAAACAGTCTAGTTTGCGAAGCGAGCTATTGCTTTTAACTGGTTCCTTCTTCGACAGGGATCTCATTTCATCTGCAAACGAATGACCCTGTACTAGCTTGAGGATCTCAGTCTCTGCCTCTCTAAGATGTTCTGCGTTTACAGACTCGTACAGTGAGAGCGCAGGATGGTTTCGGGTGCCGACTCGTACTGTAACTCCTTTAATTGACCGCAACAATGAACTTCGCCACTGAAGTATCAACGCAACCGCCTTTTTTAAGCGTGTCCAGGATGAGAAGTGGTCAAATTTTGAAACATCGAACGCGTCGCAAGTCGTGTTAGAAAACACTATGGCCCTTTTGACTTCAGGGTCATCTTTCGCCACAACAATCTCAGTCTTAGGCTCAGGTAACAAGCTTCGCCATAAAATCTCTGGTCCAGGAAACCATCTTGACTTTCGAAGTTCTTCAACGAAGCAGCCCCTGGAGGCCAAGTCCGCTATGTTCAAGGTACCGGGCACATGGTGCTATTGGTCTACACTAGTGTAAGTGTGAATAAGTCCGACGCGATTGGCAACATAGACGTGAAAACGCGAAGCTTTGTTCTGAATATAACCCAATACGACTTTACTATCCGTATAGAAAAAATGCTTTACGTCCGAGTACCGCAGCTCAGATTCTAAGAACTTTGCTGCCTTGGCTGCCAAAACTGCTGCAGCCAGCTCCAAGCGGGGGATAGTTATGGGCCGGATTGGAGCGACGCGTGATTTTGCCATAACTAAAGTCACATTTGGGTTTTCGTCCTAGTCCACTAATCGTAAATAACTACAGAATCCGTAGCCAGTGGACGACGCATCGCAGAAATGATGCAGCTCAACATATTTCGTTACAAATCCCTCTGGTTTGACACATCGTGAAATTGAAACATCTTCTAGCTTGCCGAGATCGGCCAGCCATCGCTGAAACTGAGAGGCGGTGTGCTCCGAAACCTCGTCATCCCAGTCAGACCCTTCAATGCAAACGTGTTGCAAAATGCGCTTACCAACAAGGGTATACGGCGCAATAAAACCCACAGGGTCGTATATCGAAGCCACCGTTTCTAGAATACCACGTCGAGTCAGCATGCGCTGTTTGACAAATGTTTTGAATTTGAAGACATCGGACTGAACGCACCATTCAGTGCCTAGCGTTCGCTCGATTGGAATAT
Source organism: Protula sp. h YS-2021 (assembly GCA_949752745.1). Lineage (NCBI taxonomy): Eukaryota > Metazoa > Annelida > Polychaeta > Sabellida > Serpulidae > Protula > Protula sp. h YS-2021. The sequence continues at coordinate 32,827,596 of OX457030.1, forward strand.
CTTCAAAACGTAGATCTAGTTTGTCGACCGTCTTGACCTCCTGTGGGACTGACTCAAGTACCGCGGGCGAATTGGACACAAACCTATGAAGCTCGAGTCTGCCCTTAGAGCATAACTGTGTAGTGCGCTGGACAAGACTTATTGCAGTGTCGTCGTCACTGACGGAGATTAGCCCATCATCCACGTAGAAATGGTTGTGCAAGAAGTCGCGCACATCCTCTCCAAACTCCTCAGAGTAATCCGTAGCGATCTGTTTTAGTCCGAAGTTACTACACGAGGGGCTACTGGATGCCCCAAAAATGTACACACATGCGATACACCTGTGGATCCCGACTTGTGTCACCGCCTGGCCACCAGAGAAATCGAACAAAGTCACGTTGAGCCTTTGGAATCCTAAATTGATAAAACATTTTAGTTATGTCACAACTAAATGCAACCGGCTCTTTCCTGAATCTCAACAGGACGCCTAACAAAGAGTTTGTTAGATCTGGACCAGGTAATAAGGTGTCGTTTAAGGACTTACCCATATAGCGGGCACTGCAGTCGAACACCACTCTGAGCTTTTTCTTTTGTTCGTTGTACACCCCGTGGTGTGGGATGTACCATACCTCTGTGGGATCGTTATTAGGAGGCTCTACAGGCTCCGCGTATCCCTTCGTCAACATGTCTTCCATGAAGGCAGTGTACTAGGATTTGTAATCTGTATTACTATCCAATTTAGACTTCAAACGATGCAACCTTTTGTCAGCAAGAGAACGGTTGTTACTCAAATCTGGCGAGCCGTCGCGGAATGGTAAAGGCATGACGTAATGGCCATCCGGGTCTTGTTGAATGTTACTGCGCATTGTCTCAAGGAAAGCAAGATCATCACGAGACATTCCTTGTTCTGCAGAAGACGAGTCCTTAAAATCCGCCTCTAATACTGCAACGACATCACGAGGGCATATGGTTTCTTTAGCGCTAGTCTTGAGTACTAGTTTAACCGACTTTGATTCCATTTCAACTCCTAAAACTCGGTGGCTAAACCCGATCGGATCGTTCTCCGCGCTCCTGTGGTCAATAACTCCAACGATACCCCAGCCCAGATCAGTGCGTTGGGCAAAAGGGCCGCCCGTCTCGGAAACTATAACCTCCCTAGGAACTAGAGCCCTGGTGCAGTTGTAGCCTATCAACAAGCCTATCTCCACGTCTGCCACAGGCATTAGCAAATTTTCTATTCTCCGTAAGTGTGGCCACTTTCTGGCCATAGCAGAAGTGGGTATGTGTGAGCGATCTGCAGGCATCACGTTCCTTGTGTAAACCGGCGGAAGAGGAACACGTAAGTCGCTGTCGAAGCCTCTGACCGTTAAACCGCTAACCTTTTGACATGTCACTTGTTTATTTTCAGCCAACATAGTGGAGAGAGACAGTTTCACCTCTGGTCCTGACACATTCAGTTTGGCACACGTACGGTCCAATATAAACGAAGTATCCGCTTGCGTGTCCAGGAGAGCATAAGTGAGTTTTTCGTCGTTCGGCGCACTGTGATGGCTGACATAGACAGGCACTATCATTGAGCTCAAACTAGCTGCCACTGTTAATGTAGCACCGCTATGGGTGATGACCACGGCTCGGGTTTCACCTTGCGGAAGAAAGGGCGGAGCCTCAGGTTGCAGAGAAGTACTGTTACTTCTTGTCTTACCATTGAAATAGGCCTGCCATCTGTCGTGAAGTGCTGTTGGGTGCCCTTTGTTACATACTTCGCATTTCGCTTTGTGCTTGCATTTCTTCGAAACGTGGCCAGGTGACAAGCAGCCCCAACATAACTTGTGTTTGAATACAAAGTCCTTTTCAGCCTCGGGCTGAGAGACAAAGGATTTGCATTTCACCAACCAATGTGGTTTCTTGCAAAATAAGCACCCTGGGGCCTTCTTAGATTCCACAGTATGCGTTGTAGACCTTTTGCGCTGAACCACGTGATAAACTGTTTGGATGTGCAACGACACGACGAGATGAACCGGCTTGACTGCCGACTCTGAAGGATTGGCTAAGATTCAAAATTTTCGAATTCACGAGATTGTACAAGGTATTGCCTTGTTGTTCGATAGACAAAAGAAACTCTTTGTCGGAATCCTTGATGTCAAAATCGATTAATTCCATGAGTTTGTTATACTCGTCGGAAAATTCGCCTAATTCGGCACAAAACTGTGCTTTAAAAGATTTCAGCCGATCCACATCTTCCTCGGACGATACAGCCGATTCGAACGCTCTGGCGCGTTTGAGAAACTTCCGAGCAAAACCCTTAAACTGCTCAACTTTGTAAGATTTACCCTTTTCAGTAAGCTGACGGACTCGTTTTGGCTTTACATCCTCAGTATAACCACTTGCGTCAGGGAAGCCGATCATAGTCCCTTCCACAAGGGGGCACTCACCATCTTGACCCGAGACCGACATCGTTAATGATAGACTATAATGAGCGACTTGTAAAGACAAACTAGTGTACCTACCTAATAACTCACATAAAGTCACAATAAGCTTACGTTTCTGAACTGAGTACGGTTTTTTGAAAGTTAAATCGCAACGTAGGGGGCCGACCAAACTATGACCAAGCAGTTTTAACCAATTCATCGAGATCGCAGCGCTAACACTCGACACTGGGGACGTTAAAGGGAGGGACCTTTTATTAAACAACAACTGGAGCCACACGATACCACGATGTGAATGCACGATAATGTGACCCACAAGGTCACTCACACCACGGTGCACCATACACTCTAGTTTTAATGCGATGTGAATGCTCGAACATGTAATCCATAAGGTCACTGACACCACGGTGCACCATACACTCTAGTTTTAATGCGATGTGAATGCACGAACATGTGACCCATAAGGTCACTGACACCACGGTGCACCATACACTCTAGTTTTAATACGACTTAAAGTACAAGCATGTAACCCACAAGATCACTGGCACCATGGTGCACCATACACTCTAGTTTCAATACGACTTAAAGTACGAACATGTGACCCACAAGGTCACTGGCACCACGGTGCACCATACACTCTAGTTTCAATACGACTTAAAGTACGAACATGTGACCCACAAGGTCACTGACACCACGGTGCACCATAACTCTAGTTTCAATACGACTTAAAGTGCGAACATGTGACCCACAAGGTCACTGACACCACGGTGCACCATACACTCTAGTTTTAATGCGATGTGAATGCTCGAACATGTAATCCATAAGGTCACTGACACCACGGTGCACCATACACTCTAGTTTTAATGCGATGTGAATGCACGAACATGTGACCCATAAGGTCACTGACACCACGGTGCACCATACACTCTAGTTTTAATACGACTTAAAGTACAAGCATGTAGCCCACAAGATCACTGGCACCACGGTGCACCATACACTCTAGTTTCAATACGACTTAAAGTACGAACATGTGACCCACAAGGTCACTGGCACCACGGTGCACCATACACTCTAGTTTCAATATGACTTAAAGTACGGACATGTGACCTACAAGGTCACTGACACCACGGTGCACCATAACTCTAGTTTCAATACGACTTAAAGTACGAACATGTGACCCACAAGGTCACTGACACCACGGTGCACCATACACTCTAGTTTAAATGCGATGTGAATGCACGAACATGTGACCCATAAGATCACTGACACCACGGTGCACCATAACTCTAGTTTCAATACGACTTTAAGTACGAACATGTGACCCATAAGGTCACTGACACCACGGTGCACCATACACTCTAGTTTCAATACGACTTAAAGTACGAACATGTGACCCTCAAGGTCACTGGCACCACGGTGCACCATACACTCTAGTTTCAATACGACTTAAAGTACTAACATGTCACCCACAAGGTCACTGACACCACAGTGCACCATAACTCTAGTTTCAATACGACTTAAAGTACGAACATGTGACCCTCAAGGTCACTGGCACCACGGTGCACCATACACTCTAGTTTCAATACGACTTAAAGTACTAACATGTCACCCACAAGGTCACTGACACCACGGTGCACCATACACTCTAGTTTTAATGCGATGTGAATGCACGAACATGTGACCCATAAGGTCAATGACACCACGGTGCACCATAACTCTAGTTTCAATACGACTTAAAGTACAAACATGTGACCCACAAGATCACTGACACCACGGTGCACCATAACTCTAAGAAATGAACCACCGATAGAATCTCTCTTACGACGTCATAGCAGCAAAACTTTTAAGGAGTATGTGTAAGTGACGGTATTCCATGGACACACAACGGAATATTTAGAAACAAATACTTTTTTAGTCAAAAGGACTAAATTTTAACAAAAATTCTTAGCCCAGAAGATAAAGTGTTTAAAATATTAAGATATAAGTGCCTTTGGAACGATAACCATGTCCAATTCACAAGAATTCCATGGAAAGCCATGGTTTTCAGACACCCTCTCCTCCTGACAATCAATATCACACCTTGTTTAATTAAAGCCGAGACACCACGCAGCTTATTGACAGATTCCACTCACCACAAAAAAATCTCACCAAATCTAAAGGCACGGGACCAAATCTAACATTTTGAAAATTAAAAAAAACACGAAAAAAACATTAACCAATAAAACACAGTTTGTCAAATTCTGATAAAATATGTCCACATTTACCTCAAGTAATGTCCAGTTCATAAGAATTCCATGGAAAGCCATGATGTGTGCTTTACAAGTAGAATCAGCGTCTCCTAAACTGTCCGAGGTGATGACAGCGCGGTGAAGCTGTCGGGGGTCGTGATCTTAGTGAGTGCGCGTCATGGCAGGCGCGGCGAAACTGTCCAGGGTCGTGACCGTAGTGAGCGCGCATCGTGGCAGACGCGGCGAAACTGTCTGGGGTTGTGGCCGTAGAGCGCGCGCATCGTAGCAGGCGCGTTGAAACTGCCCGGGGTCATGATCGTAGCGAGCGCATCGTGGTAGGCACGGCGAAACTGCTTGGCGACATCTGGCCGGCCCCATGAAGGAGGTTAGCCGCACATCGGATTTATTCCGTCACGCACGGCATGGCCAGTCGACAACTATGTGACGGAATAAAAGGCCGAAAGTGGAAAACACCCGTTTATTGAAAACGCGGTTGTCTGTAAAACAAACAACAATTTATAAGTACAATGCAATAACAAAAAAAATACACCAATTCACTGACCAAACTCACAAAGGGTAAACTTACGGCCCGAAACTCGTACATGAAATCACTTCAATAATTACACAACATAACTCCAATTATTACACGGGATAATTTCACCAGTAACACGAGGTAATATAAAACAAATTTCTATATTTACCGACTATGCGGGCCTTAAAATCACAAAACAGCTCCTCCTTTAACACACTTCAAAGAAAACTGGCACCGAGATGCACGTGGTCCAGGAATTTATATTAAACAAGAGAACACGCTTGACTGACCAGTTACAATATTGGGAGCGGGAAACGCATGGGAACCACAGAAAAAAGACAGGCTTCACACTTTCAAAAGGAACCCTTTGATCACCATAACACCCTCTCAGAAATGAGATAGTTTCTCATTCTTTCAGCTGTAAAGAATTGGTCTTTGTATTACATTTTTTGTTTGCCGTCTGAAATGCTGTGTGTGTATGATTTAGAAGATGGCGTGTGGCAGCCTGTAATCGTCATCAGCAGCGTTGCGTCATCAACAACGTAGACCCCCCCTAGGACATACTATGTACCGACCCCCCGCCATTTTGAAATTATGCCATATTTACACGTTTCAGACAATTCTGAACATTTTTGGTTTTTTTACCAGCCCCCCCCCCCCCTCCGTCATTTTGAGATTATGGCATATTTACACGTTTCAATCAATTCTGAACATTATAAATAAATGTGTTAGCTTTCATCATTAACAATGTTAACATTACTTCCATGGACCATGGATGATGTCTCCAAAGTGAACTATGTTGACTATGTATTTTCAAAGCTTCCTACTTTTGAATCGGATTGGATTTTGCAAGTGAAGAATTTGCATCAGTATTGGAAAGCTGCAATTCCAAGAGATCGTTTTATCCGCTCGTTTCTACGCGAATGTGAAGAACTACTTGTAACGAACACAAGTGTCTTTGATACCCATACTGAAGTTTCTTGAAAACGCGATGTTAGGTTGTGTTTACTTTTTGATGCGGAATCATTCAACAAGTGTTCCCACCTGATGCGGGATTATTAATCAAGTGTTCTTTTGGCCCGAGCCTACAATCCACGTGTGATCTCGTATTAGAAGCCATGATTTTTCATGCTTGGCCTCAGTTGTTTGTTAGTTCACGGTAGTATCAAGTGCCATGCTGCTTTGAGGATCATGGGCGAGCGATAGTTGGTAAATATATTAATCTTGTACTTTTCATATACTGCGTAATCATGCTGCACGAGCAGCCATGTAATGCAAAGTCGTGTATTGGTATTTTTGCTCTATATTATTTATGTAAGTAGAATGCCTTTACACCAGTGTAATAATTTTTTTGACTTTTATCCATTAGTATTAGTTTCGGACAATAGATTTAATGTTATTTTCATGATGTTTCAGACGACCTTTTGTTGCCGAGTTCTACGTTTGTTGAATAAAAGAGTCTTCACTGCCTCGTTGTCTTCTTTAACCACCACACTACTTTTACCATCAACTTATGACATTGATTCAGTATTTATCCACGCGAATATAACTTGTAATGCAAACTAGAATTATTTTACATTATGATGATGGCGCTCCATTGACGACGAATGTGTCAGAACTTGTTCGATTCAAGAATGGACGAGTTGAAGTGAATTCAGAACTTTGTAAAATGTTTGAAGAACTGTAAGGGAGCTGACTCAGCAGATATATGGTATAAAAGGAGTAGGGAGGAGGACCAAAGTCATCATTTCATGTACAGTCATGGAGAAGAAAAGCAGCTTTAAAATCAGTGCAAGCTTAACCATTACTGTGGAGCATGGAGAATTTGGGCCATTTCAAACATGGAGAGAAATGGCTGGCTTTATCGCCATCTTTGTGGAAGATTGTGTGTCAGAGCTTGAAAAACTTTACGTGACATTGGTTTCAAACTGTACTTAACGCAAACAAAGTGGCTTGAAGTCATTTCATACCAAAGCATGCGCTATGTGAGTTTTGTGCGCACATCACTGTTTGGAGGGAAAGAATACACATATCACGTCAACATGAATGATGGTGAATGGGAGACACAGCTTCAGGAGATGGATAACATTAACTCAGCCTTATTGCCTGAGCCATGTACGAAATGTCATGGTGAGATAACTCCTATCAAACTGCAAAAGGATGATCGGATAAAGGTGTCAAAACTTTCCAAGAAAAGACTGGCTGAAGTTCAGTTGGAGAATATGAATGTGCAAAATCAACTTGTGACTATTGTGGTCCTTGCAGATATGTGGAGAATTATTATTGCCACTGCCACAAGTACAATTGCAAGATGTGTGAACAAAACAACTTCTGCAGCAAGTGTGAAGTACTTAAAGTCTGTGAAGCAAAGTAGTAGCCACATTTTTTCAAGACACACTGAAATAAGATGGACGCGTGTTTAAAAAAAAGGCTTATGTTGACTTGATGATTGCTAAACTTGTTGTGGAACTCCAGACTATCAACTTTATCATTTAGACGCTTTTTGGGATGTTGTACATTACAGTCTTGATGTGATTGAACTACATTCAAGATTTATTGGAGAATGTCATAAAATTGGAATAGAAGATCCTGACTTTGACTTTGATTCTGCATTCTTTTCTGCTCGCAATGATGTGGAAGTATACTTTCGCGTGGTTGATTATTTGAGAGATTGTTGTGGAGAAGAAGAAAGTGAGCAGTTTTGTCAGGTAAGCCTTTAAACAACCTTTGAAGACACAACAATGTTTTTCTTTCTAGCAAATATAATCTTATATGAGTGGTTTCAAAGTCAACAAAGAGAGAAAATAATAGAAGAGGTAGCAGACATTTTAAAAGACTCTGTTCATTATACCATTACAGGAAGAAACCGACATGTCAGCGGCAGAATAAACAAAGAAACAAAGTCTTGGTGAACATTATCATGTAACCAGACAACACGGAGAATTTTGTATTATTTAGCGGTCACAAGGATGTTCTTTCAAACATGTTTCCAACACGACTTGAAAAGTATGGACACATGTTCAACTCAAGTGAAGCTTTGTGTCAATATTAGAAAGCGGTTTTCTTCACCGTCAAGATATTGCTTCAGCTATTGTTTTATGTAGAAATGGATATGAAGCGAAACGTATTACCAAAGTGATAAAGCCATGTCCTTTATGGCATACAGTGAAGAGAAGGGAAATGCAAGATGTTTTGCATATAAAATGGAATCAGTGTGTATTGTTTCGCAAAAAGTTAAAAGAATGTAAAGATAAAACTTTGGTTGAAGCAATTTATGATCATTGGTAGAGAGCTGGTGTTAAACAATTGTCATCTAAATCATATCCTGGTCAGAATATCATGGGAAAGTTGTTAGAAATTTTGTGTGAGTGAGTATAAAAAGTGGTGTTAAATACTTCTGCAACAAGTGTGCAGCTGTTGCCATTATAGTGTGTAGACGTGTGAACATGTAAAGAATAGATCCTGAAACATGTTTCAAGAACAAGTACGTGGAGTACATGATAAGTTAACTGGCGCGTTTTGGGACTGTTGAACAACAACTGGAACACATCAACATCTATTGGGAACTTGCCCATTCCGCGCTGAACTTGGCAAACTTGATTGAAGAGTTAGACATTGCCGAAGCTGTGGACTGTGGAAGCGGCATATCACTTTGATCCAAGACTGTTTGATGAAGTGAGAGAGTGCAGTATATTGCAGTATAATGGCAGACATTACACTGAGACAATATATTGTACAAAAAGCATATTGCGAAAAATGTTATTAGCCGTAAAACAATTTGCATGTTTACTATGTCCTGCTTGTCAACATGAAGAGTGTCAAGAACATACTTGCCATGCTACATGTGTCTATACATATTGAAATGAAGCTAAATAATGTATTCTTTTAGATAAAGTGTTAGATAGTGCAAATAAAAGTTGTGAGAAATATGGTGTAGATGCTATCACATTTGATGAACTAAGTAGTTGGTTAGTGTTCATTGAAGACCAACGGTCTTCAATTATTCACACCATTGTATCTATAGTTGATTTGTAAGATATGTTGCTTAAGTTGTAAAATGTAAGATATGTTACTATGTTAGCTAAGTTATAAAAAACCATATTGGTTGAGTTATAAAAATCAAAAATGTTCTGTTAAGAAGTGTCTATCACTTCGTTATAACACTCGACGTGGAAAGACTACTTAACCAATATTTACTTCAAACCTGGACAGCCTGGGGCATTTTCTGGTCCTTACAAACTTTATCACATCTTAAGAAAACATGATGAGCCAGTCACACATGCCAGTCACAGAGTCACAATACATATCAGATTATACAGCTGATGGTGTCTTTAAAACAGTGCATATTGCCCATGCCTATTACAAAACCCGTAGTGAAGTCATTCAAGCGATAAATCAAGCCTTTAAAAATGCTTTCACCAATGATGAAGACGATGTGTATCCAGTGAGATTAAACTATGATAAAATTACAAGAAAAGTCTCTCTGATGTTAAAAGATCATTTTGCCCTATCATTTCCCGTAGGATTAGGAGAATTGTTAGGATTTATATCATATCTGGTTTATATTAGTGAAAGTGGGGCGCCACATATGCTTCATATTAAACATGGATTTTATACACTCTGTGTACTTCAATATTTGTGAACCACAGGTTGTTGGAGATTATTATGTTCCTTTGCTACGTTCTGTTCCCATTATGGTGTTGATGGTGAAATTATCATGAAAACTTATGAAGAACCGCATTATATTTCTGTAAACACATCCAAATTTCACATGATAGAAATGAATATTAAGGATGACATCGGTCAAAATGTTACATTTCAAGGTGTAAGGTGATCTGTAAACTTCATTTTCGACCAAAAGCATTATGAAAGCCTACACACACGATCCGTTTGCATATCGCAGCCATTTTCTTCGTCAAGTTGGCGGGGAATTACCAGGATTCAAAGGAGCGCGAATCCAATATGGCGATGGTATTGGTTCAATACTGGGCTCATTGGCTCGCAAAGCTATTCCACTACTTAAGGCCTTGGCTAAGATCGTTGCGCCACATCTTAAAAAGGCTGCAAAAGATGTCGCAAAAGATGTTACGGGCCGAGTTGCCGAGCATGTGATTGGCGATGTGTTAGGAGGACAAAAGAGAGTGAAACCGACGAAAAGTGCCAGAAGACGAAAAACAGCCAGACGGATAACATCAACAAAACATAAAAAAGATATCTTTTTAAAATGTCTTTAATTCATAATCATTCTTGTGAATGCAGTCTTTCTTCATTAGAATGGTTTCATATACCACCAACGCAAAGTGCTGTAGAGAAAAGTTATAGTGTAGACTATCAAGCACTAACCACCATTAGAGAAGGCGCTCCAATAGAATTTTATGTTCCTGCGAGTACAGAAGAATATCTAGATTTAAAGAACAGTAAACTTCATATTGAATGCTGCATTGTAAAGGGTGATGGAACAGCATGTGGTGCAGATGATAATGTATCATGCATCAATGATTTGTTTAATGGGTTATGGTCGAATATTGAATTAAATGATCGATTGGTATCCCATATTAACAATACCCATGGTTATACCAGCATTATCTCTCACCTCATTCATGACTCGGAAGAAAGTCTCCATTCTGAGCGCTCTATGCGTTTCATGTATAAGGATACGGCTGGGTTAATGAGTAGTCATGAGGTGAAAAGAGCTAATCATGAAAGATATGTATCAGGGTTTCATGTCAATCCTGACGGTGGTGACCTAGCTGAGCAAGGAAATAATGGCTTACATAATACGTTATTTGCATACGCGCCTCAGAAGGGATTTTATGCTAACAGGTGGTTTAAGGGTAAATTTGTTTGAGCAGGATCGTTATCTTCCTAATGGCATCAGTTTGAAATTGCGTTTACATAGACAAAAAGATGAATATGTATTGATGGCTGCAAATAATACCTATAAGGGAGAAGTGAAAGAGGCGTTTTTAACCATTTGCAAAGTGAGGGTTAGTCCAGGTATTCAGTTAGGACATACAGATCCATTGATGAACAGTCCTGCCAAGTTTCTTATCACTAGAAAAGAATGTAAAGTTTTAGCCATTCCAGCAGGATTTCAATCTTTTGTGAAAGATAACATCTTTTTGGGTCAATTATCAAAACGTATTGTCATTGGTCTGGTTCATAATGAAGCCTTTGGTGAAACAGTATTGAGAAATTCATACGATTTCAAACATTTTGATCTTGACTTTATGCAACTGTACACGGATGGTGAACCAGTCCGAGCCAAACCTCCCAAGCTTGACATTACACAGAAGAAATACCTGGACGCTTTTGAAACTCTTTACAAATCTTTTGATAGACTGAATGGTAAGAAAAGTTCTATCATAAAACGGGAAGATTGGCCTAGAGGTTATGCTTTATTTTCTTTTGACTTAACACCTGATTATAATGGTGATGATCATTATCCCCTTATCAGACATGGAAACTTGCGGGTAGAAATGAATTTGGTAGGACCATGCAAAATCCAGTCAATGTCATAGTCTATGCTGAATTTAGTAACATTATTGCAAATCGCAGCATCCAATTCGACTGCCAGTCATGAACACGAAGCAGATCAATGCCATATTGATCCATGATATCATGACAAAAGACTTGTTTCAAGGCGTGTTTTCCATGGACCAGTTACCATCTTTACAACGCGGTGCCTATGTCATCAGCACAGACTATCATGATGAACCAGGAGAGCATTAGGTGGCAGTGTATTTTGACATAGACCCTGTAGAATATTTTGACTCTTATGGACTTTGACCTCTAGGTGGTCGTTTAGAAAAGTTTTTAAGGAATGACTATTGTGTATATTATATATTGCATAGAGCTCTAGATCAGAATATGTCTGATATTTTAAATATATTAAAAAGAAGTGTTGGTGTTTTTATTGTAAAGGATTTTGCATATAGACATTATAAACCATTGTTTTATATATGTTGTTTACTTGTATATAGATTTATATTAGTTAAGTTGTTGGTAATTGTTCAATTTCATTTATGATAAATAAAAGTTTCATACAACTGTCTTGTTTATTGTGTTATAAATTATATTACATACTTTATTTACAAACTCTATTTACAAAACTCTATTTACAAACTTTATTTACAAACACAGTCAATATATGCTAACAAATGCCTTCAATACATTGATAAATGAATGCCATTCATACCAATCTAAATTGATATATGCATCATAGACATTACACCCACATTTGTAAATGCTATGAAAACTCACATAATTCGCATCACCAAACTTTATCACTTTAACAGTTTAATGTTCAGACAGTTTCAGTTCATATCCATCGTCATTTATGTCTATGTCCATCACCCGCATATGCTGTGTCAGCTCAATGGATTTGGTACCCCGCATGCGTTGCATTCCTTCCTCCTCTTTGAATTCAAGCGTCAGGTTCTTCCCAATTCAATGCTTGTAACAACGCGTTCCATTCCACTGTGCTGAGGGTGATGACGTCGTAGTGGTTTGTAAGCTCGTCATATTGGCGAAATTGTATAAGCACGTCTAGACAGTTCTTAGTCACACACACTTCTATATCATTTGAGACTGCAAGGAGAAAGCCAGGTATCCTCAACTTCTCTAGATGATCCTTCAACACAGATTGTTCGTCAGGCGATAGTATGATATACTTTCCAAAATATCTTAGCACAATGTCATCACATAAGTTTCTCATATATGAGAATCCATCTGTAATGAATTCATAAACTGATAAAAAGTCCTCCATCTCGTTCAACAGTCAGGTCATCCATGAGCTATCTCGTCTGTGACAGGGGGGGATATTTATACTGGCAAGATGGTGAAGAGTGGATGTTGTATAGCTCCTAGGAATCGTAAGACTGTGCGCCAATTCTTCATATCAAAGTCAATCAAATCTGAATATGGAGTATCTGGCACAACTCCGTCATAATCCTCTGGATAATCCTGTAAAAGATTTTTCCAGAAACTAAATCCTATGTCAGAATCATGTCCAACCACTAACACTTCAACTTTATTTTCAAGTCTACGTTCAAACCTAGGTTTAAACGGTATGTTTTAAAAGACTTTCCACACTTCAAGTTTAAACCGATAAGCAGAACTTATTATCACAGAACTTATCACTTCATTCATATCATTTACAGCGCGGTAAGCACCACCGTTAAACACGAGTGCATTCATGATGACAATACATTGGTATGAGCCGTCTTCTTGTCTTCGAAGCCTTTTATCCACTTCTTTCACCTCCCTCTTCAGCATTTTCCCTTCAGGTACTGTCAGCAAAATACCCTTTTTCGTAGGACGGTTTCTTCCAGACCCCACATCTCTGAGGTATTTGCGAATGTTTACCACTCCTTCATTGCTTTGTTTCATAATCTTGATATACTTTCCATTTCCTAGAGAAAGCATTCCCTGCCACGACTGCGGTGGTGGTAGCGTCTCCACTTTCAATTTCTTGGTGGTGGTGGTGGTTCTTTTTCTCACTTTTAAGTCCTTGATTGTATCAGCAAGAGTATCCATAGATCTCTTACGATTCTGATCCATACTAACGCTTCAGTGTTCACAACTCAAATAGCTCTAAAGTTGGAGTCTCCCCCTTTTATACTGTCGTCTTGTACTGTCCATGCGCCAAAGTGGAATAGCTATCATTCAGCACGTATCGCTTGTCATCATAGGAGGAGAGAGCTACGTTCCTCATTTCTCCGAGAAAATCTGGTGGTTATGACTCGAATGATGTATCCTGTAGCCATCGTTTGAGTTTGCTTGAACAAACTATCTCTATACTACTTATGTTTGATGCGTCTTTGGCAAGCTCAAGTGATGCCTTTGGCCGTATGTTTTTCTTTCCCACCATACAGCATACTATACATCTTTGGTCTAAGTCCAACAAACTCTTCAATGGGCATGCCTGCCGTCATTTTTCCAAGCACTTTTTTGTTTGTGTTGGAATGTAAGAAGTGATCTGGCAGATAGTCACTTGTGTCGAACAGGTCAGCATCTTCTTGCATATTCTTGTAGATATCTTCCGTTTCTATGTCATAACATAGACTGTCGGTGTTTTTGAACAACAGCTTGGCACTGGGATACTTGACCATGATGTAGTTGTAATGAAAGTTGAACAACACTTTGCTGAGGTCGAGAATGGTGCAGCCGACTTGAATGGGTTTATTCAGAAGCAAATCGAATTTGCGTAAATATACAGCGGTCAAATCTTCGTTGAAAATTCTAAATTTGTGGAATGAAAGCTTGGCTACAACTTTCTTGAACCGCTTTTCCTTGTGAACGAGTTCAACATTCATACGCTTTCTCACGTTTTCCATGGTTTTGCCAAACACAGAGTTGTTCATCAGTTTAAAAAAGTCTTCTCAAACGGGTTCTTGGCCAATTTTCTCTTTTCTGTGTTCAAGGTGATGTATTTCTCCAACCCTTTGCTCTGCGCAAACATGATGGCACGATGCACCTTAGTGACTTTCAACCCCAGTGAAACATACTGCTGTAAATTCCTATAATGAAGCACATATTTTTTCTTGTCACACAGGCTGAGAATGAGCTTTTCACTAGGTTTACCTGTGAAGTTTAGATCTTTCCGTAGCTTCTGACTATGCTCTGACAATTCTCCAACTTTGATACTTTTCCGTTCCGGAGCCACTGGGTAGTGATTATGACGATCATGGATTGTCTGTGTGTATTCTAACTCCACTTCTAAAATGCATCCAGTGTCATCATCTTCATCCAAATCCATGAAGTCGGGAGATTCTGGCTCGCTCACCCACATAAATACACTTTCCGGCATGCTTTCTGACATGGCCCAACCATACAGGTTGTTTGCACCCAGGTACATCAAGTTGTTGGTTGGTTTTGTGGGATCGTAATCTGCTACGTAGGGGTTATTTGCTTTCGCATACTTGTGTGTGATCACAGATTATCCTCCACGTAGACCTCGTTCAACCATCTGATACATGTCAATGCCATAAATCAATTCCAACTCCACCTTTGTCGCTTTTAACATCGCATCCTAAGACAGTCCTGGCGCTGTATAGTAGTGAGCAGGATCCAATTCACACGTGTTAAGAAATACTTGAAGAAAGTTTTCAAACACGTCAGCCAATAGTAACACATCTGATTTCAGGTATAGGTCATGGTATTCAGCAAATGTGGTACAGTTGAATGTATCCCACACCTTCTGCGCATGAGCATAATCCTCATCGCTAATGTTCTCTTCACTAAGCTGGCTGTAAAACTTGCCCTTTGACGGTAATTGTGTTTCAGCAAACGTCCATGTAATCATAAGGGT
Organism: Protula sp. h YS-2021; assembly: GCA_949752745.1. NCBI lineage: Eukaryota > Metazoa > Annelida > Polychaeta > Sabellida > Serpulidae > Protula > Protula sp. h YS-2021. Next base: position 32,843,073 of record OX457030.1, read on the forward strand.
ACACTCCCTTTCTCAGCAACAAATCTTTTTGGTCGCTATCGTGAATGTGAGAAGTCATGTTGTAGAAGTTATCTTTCCCTTCTTCCGCAAGGTTGGATACTAACTTCTGTAGAGAGGTACTCATAAACTGAAAGCTGTCTGTAAATTTTAGATCACCCATGGTGAATGCAATATATTTCTCAATGGTGTTGGGAATGACTGTAATTGTTTCATTTTTAAATTTTCCAATTTCCTCCATGATCAAATGTCTGTCGTAGCCTCGAAAAACACAGGGATGATAAAAGAATCTTTACCCCCTGCTGATCTTTTCTGAATCGGAATTTCAAGTTGCATTCAGTATTTACCATTGATATGGTCATGATCTCTCATGCGATCCGCTCCTAGAGGCTCACGACAAATGTAGCAATCGGTGGCGCTCATGAAATCCTCTTTGTCTTCACTAGTCATCACCATATACTTTGGCTGCTGTAAACCGCACACAATACAATCATGCTCATTCACCATATGGTCTAAAAAGACTTTCACAGCATTGTCTCCTCGATACGCGACTGGTGCATGTGTGTCATACTGTCTAACAACTACATGGGCGAAGCTGTTTGGACGATGATGCTGATACTTGTCTCCTTCTTCATGCTTTTCAAACATTCAGCATAAATCACAAAAGGTGCTCCCTGTTGTTTGGCTACATTCTTGAACTTGATGAAAAGTTTCTTGGAGAATGATAAACGTTGCGCTCCATGCTTGCCACACACTTCACGATGCTTGTCTAAACGATCTTGTCGCCTAAACCAGTGAAGACATTGAAACAATAAAAAGCAGCTCCATCATGTTTTGATCGATAAGCCACAAGTCTGCTGAAATTCTTGATGAGGCAGTAATGCCTTTTCTTGTCCTTGCTAGTCAGAAATAAGTTGATTTCTCTCACACTGATGTTTCGACTAAGTTGTATTGGAACAACTACATCTTGTTCATATCCAAACACGTTAATGGACACGTCATTCTCCTTTTCAAACTTTGGAATGTCCGTAATCGGTGTTGGAAATGTCATGCCCTATACCTTTAATTCCTTCTCAAATGGTTTGTAATGACTCATAAGAAACACTTGTTGTCTTTATTCTGAATGTTTAACACACCCTTTGTTTTCTTCACTTTCTTCGGCAGTGGGATAAAACTGCTTGCTTCCAGAGGCGCTGGCGTAGCTGCATGTACTTCAGTGTACAGTATGTTATCCAACACCCAGTCAGAGTCTTCTCGCTCATGTTCGTCAAACTTGGTAAACAATTCCTTATAGGCATCCGGCAAGTCCTGTTCAATATCCGCCGGGTTTCTTGAAGCGTGCATGCATCATAATTACCATTTCATTCCCTGGTTTAACGTCTCTAGCACATGTGTTTTAATGTTATTCTCTTGCTGTCGCATTTCAAGTAGTAAATCCGATCCATCCTCAGACTCACACCGTCTTTCCTGCGCGTTTTCACCAAGACTAACTCTTCTTTGCAGCTTGTTCTCCCATCTTCACGCATACATGTGTCTCAAACAATTCCAGAGATGGAAATATCTTAGTGCATCCATGGCAGAAGACTGGATCAGGTCTGTCAATGCCATCTTGTACCATCTTTCGTCTCTTGGCTTCAATCTCTCGAACAAGCTCTTCACAAGCACGTTTCATCTTAGCTGGTTTACATCCATGTGTCACGAACAATTCCTGAGATGGAAATGATAAATTACAATCATGACAGAAGGCTGAATTCGTTGCCATCGTTGTTGTTGTCACATCAACTGCTAGAACTGATATGGGTGAAATGCATGTCTCACTCATCCATTTATACCACTTAGAGTTCGTCAAAAATGGTGTGCAACTCGCCAAACACTACTTTTTTATTTTATTTATTTTTGCTGACTCAGCAGAATTGTGCTCTCCTGGATATGTGTATTCATCCGCCAAATGGTATTCATCCGCCAACTAACATTTTTGAGGACTAGTTGCCATGGTTGTTGTCACATCATTCACTAGACCTGAAAAACAAAAAAAACTGAAATGTGATAAAATGTATTCTCACTTTCACACACACTGTTTCATCAGCCTCAAAAGCCGTTAAGTCATCAATAGCTGGAGTTAGCGTGTCCATGATGCTTCTAACAATGTCATTGCTGAGCCCGAGACGCAGCACTTATATATGATTTTTTGTGCGGATTCGGCTAAATCTTACTCTCCTCTCCTGGTGGGGGAAGGGGGTGGTCTGTACATAGTATGTCCTGGGGGGGGGGGGGGGGTCTTAGTAGCTTATATTCATAACGTGCTAATTCATAATGCACAACCGTCCTACACATTCATAATGGACTCTATGGCCTAAGGTTATTCCAGACAGTCTAACGTTGTTATAATATCATCATAATATTATCATTACATGTTTACCATGATATAAACTGTTTCACCAGCCTCAAAAGCCGTAAAGTCATCAATAGCTGGAGTCAGCGTGTCCATGATGCTTCTAACAATTGCTGAGCCCGAGACGCAGCACTTATATATGATATTTTTGTGAGGATTCGGCTAAATCTTACTCTCCTCTCCTGGGGAGGGGCGGGGTGGTCGCTACATAGTATGTCCGGGGGGGGGGGGGTCTTAGTAGCTTATATTCATAACGTGCTAATTCATAATGCACAACCGTCCTACACATTCATAATGGATTCTATGGCCTAGGGTTATGCCAGACAGTCTAACGTTGTTATAATATTATCTTAATATTATCATTACGTGACTTATGACGTCATCATCACGTGACTTATAACGTCATCAAGTCATCATGACGCCATTTTTTCTCGTCATCCGAACACGGGCGCGCTCTATCCAAAAAACTGACGCAGAAACCCCAGGATGGTTCTCGCGCCACCTAAGACGTCAGTATGACGTCACTTCCTGACCCAGAACCAATGTTTCTCCCCTACCTCTCTGGCTAAGGAAATTCTAAAACAAAAGTTACGAGGAAATGAAAGGTGTGGAATTTTACCAAGGCATCCCAGACGCCATCGAAAAGCGCTTTAACCCGAAGAAAACCAAACTTACTCATGACTGACGACCTGATGACCAAATGTCATAGTGGTGAGCGTATGACACGTCTCTTTAGTGTTTGTAGCAGCCATCGAAATCTAAGCATCAGTTTTATCGTGGATAATTTTTTTCATCATGGTAGAGAAGTGCGAAATATTGAATACGGATTACATCATTCTGTTTATAAATCCTAGAGACAGCCAACAAATAAGTACATTAGCGCGACAAATGTATCCTGGAAAATCTCAATTTCTCATAGAAGCCTATCAAGATGCTACCAGCAAACCTCATGACTATTCATTCATTGATTTAAAACCAAAGACAAATGATCAAGTGCGCATTCGTACAGGCGTTTTACCAAAAGATATACATTATGTGTATGTTGATGAAGTAGCGTATGAACAAGAACCAAGCCACTTGACCATTCGCAGTTGTTAGAGCAAATATATTATCGCACTTTGAACCTTTGTACCATGTAAAACTTAACAAATCATGTCACAACTAAATAAATATGATTCACGCTTGACAGATAAAAATGAATTTGCTTTAAAAACGGGGGATGTCGTGACGAATTGCAATATTGTAGATTCGCTTAAACAAGCATTGGTTTCTACAAGGAGAAAAAAACGTGAAATACCACATGGGTGGAAGTACTTTATTCAAGAAATTGTTAATGCTAACGTTCCACATTTAGTAAACAAAATCTACACGTAACGACATACGTGACGAACTAAGCTGGCGTGAAGAGCAGCAACAACAACGAGAGTGGGACAATTTTGAAATGACTTGAAACAACTGCTTTCTTGTGTAGTAGGAGGAGGTAGTGGAACTATTAGGGCAAAAATACGATGTGTAAGTGGATGCTGTGATGGTTCAGATTGTTCAAGTTCACATTATATCCAATAACCTTTTAGACGTCAACGCTCATATACCATTTAGCTATCATGGAGTCGTAAAGTTTCTACATCACCTTACCCAGCAATGCTAGTTTGCATTATTATCCCAACAACAAGGTTTCAACCTATCAAATTCGTATGCTTTGAACAATATATCTGAAAGGAAACTATGAAGTAGCCCTGGCTGAAATTCAATATCCACCTACAGGTCTAACTTAGACTACTATGTGAAATACATATCGGATTATACATCTGATGGTGTCTTCAAAACATTATATATTCCCCATGGCAATTACAAAAACTCTAGTGAAGTCATTCAAGCAATAAATCAAGCCTTTAACGATGCCTTCACCACTGATGAATCCAATGTGTCTCCAGTGAGATTAAACTGTGTACTACAGTATTTGTGAACCACAGGTTGTAGGGGATTATTATGTGCCGTTGCTACGATCTGTTGGAATACAAGGACATGATGGAGACATTATTGTGAAAGCTTATGGAGAACCTCATTATGTCCCTGTAAATACATCCAAATTTGATACCATTGAAATCAATATTAAGGATGACACGGGTGAAAACACATTATTTTAGACTGGGAAAGTGATCTATGAACTTCATTTTCGACCAAAAGGATTATGAAGCCATATATACATAATCCAGACACTTACCGTCAAGTTGGTGGAGATTTAACATGATTCAAAGGAGCGCGAATACATTATGGAGATGGTATTGGTTCAATACTGGATCATTGGCTCGCAAAGCTATTCCACTGCTTAGGGCAGGGCTATAATCGTTAAACCACATCTTAAAAGATCTGCAAGAGATGTCGCGAAAGATGTTATATGCCGAGTAGCTCAAGACGTTGGTGGCACTATTGCTAAACGAAGTACACCAACGAAAGTTGTTAGAAAGTGAAACGGGCAACACCAAAAGATATATTTCGGAAATAGGGGGGAAAATGTCAATCATCCATAATCATTCTTGTGAATATATACTTTCTCCACTTGAATGGTTTCACCCCCACACAACGCAAACCGCTGTAGAAAAAAAGGTATAATGTAGACTCTCAACCACTCAATGCCATTACAGAGGGTACTCCAATAGAATTTTATGTTCCTGCGAATACAGAAAAATATTTAGATTTAAAGAACAGTAGACTTCATATTGTATGTAGGATTGTAAAGCGTGATGGAACTGTTTTGTGGTTGCATTATTTCTGAATGATCGATTGATTTCACACAGTAACAACACCCATGGTTATACCAGCATCATTTCTCACCTCATTCATGACTCGGAAGAAAGTATCAATTCTGAGCACTCTATGTGTCTCATCTATAAAGACACTGCTGGATCAATAAATGCTCATGAGGTGAAAAGACCCAATTATGAAAAGTATAAAACAGGTTTTCATGTAAATAATGAAGGTGGTGAAATAACTGAAGCAGGAAATTATGGTTTACATAAACGTTATTTGTATACGCGTCTAAGCCGTGAGTTTCGCTTACAGGTGCCTTAAGAGTAGATGTGTTTGAGCAGGATCCTTATTTCCCTAATGGCATCAGTATGAAATTGCGTTTACGTAGACAAAAAGATGAATATGTATTATTGGCTGCAAATAGTAACTTTAAGATAGAAGTGACAGAGGCGTTTTTAACCATTCGCAAAGTGAGGGTTAGTCCAGGTATTCAGTTAGGACATACAGATACAATGATGAAACTCCTGCCAAGTTTCCTATTACCAGAAAAGAATGTAAAATTCCCATTCCCACTGGAGTTCAAATCTTTTGTGAAAGATAACATCTTTTTGGGTCAATTGCCAAAACGTATTGTCATTGGAATAATTCATAGTGAATCCTTTGCCGGAACAGTGTTGAGACATCCATACAATTTCAAACATTCTAGTCTTAACTGCACGAAACTCTTTACAAATCTTTTGATAGATTGAATGGTGAGAAAAGTTCCATTTTAAAACGGGAAGATTAGCCTAGAGGTTATTCATTAGTGGCATTTGACTTAACACCGGATTATGATGGTGATAATCACTGTCCACTCATTAAACATGGGAATATGCGGCTAGAGATGAATTTTGCCGATGTCTTACAAAATACAGTCAATGTCATAGTTTATGCTGAATTTGTTAATATCACTGAAGTAAGAGCAAATCGCAGCATTCAGTTCGACTATCAGTCATGAACACGAAGCAGATAGATGTCATGCTATCCCAAGATAGAATGACAAAAGACTTGTTTCAAGGCGTGTTTTCCATGGACCGGTTACCATCTTTACAACGCGGTGCATATGTGATCAATACAAACGATCATGATGAATCAGGAGAGCATTGGGTGGCAGTGCATTATGACGAAGACCCTGTAGAATATTTTTACTCTTATGGATTTTTATGGATTTTGTAGTCGTTTGAGCAAGTTTTTAAAGTTTAATTTATAATTCAGTTCCATTACAAACACCGATATCATCTACATGTAGATTTTATTGTGTGTATTATATTATTCAAAGAGCTTTCCAGAAGCCTTTCCACACTTCAGGGTTAAGTCGATACGCAGAATTTTTAATAACTGCATTCAAGTTATTCACGGTGAAGTAAACACCATTGCATTATGATGGCAGTATGTACACTTTATGAGCTGTCTCCTTGTCTTCGAAGCCTTTTATATACTTCTTTCACCTGCTTCTTCAACATTTTCCATTCAGGCACTGTCAGCAAAATACCCTTTTCCGTAGGACGGTTTCTTCCAGACCCCTCATCTCTGAGGTACTTGCGAATGTTCACCACTCCTTCATTGCTTTGTTTCATAATTTTAATGTACCGTCCATTTCCGAGAGAAAGCATTCCCTCCCACGACTGTGATGGTGGTGGCGTCTCCACTTTCAATTTCTTGGTGGTGGTGGTTCGATTTCTCACTTTTAAGTCCTTGATTGTATCAGCAAGAGTATCCATATCCGTTGTAGATCTCTTACGATTCTGATCCCTATTAACGCTTCAGTGTTCACACCTCATATAGCTCTAAAGTTGGAGTCTCCCCCTTTTATACTGTCGTCTTGTACTGTCCATGCGCCAAAGTGGAATAGCTTCATTCAGCACGTACCGCTTGTCGTCATGTGGGGAGAGGTTTACTTTCCTTAACTTCTCCGAGAAAAGCTGGTGGTATGTGGGTTGTAGCCATCGTTTGAGTTTGGTTAAGCAAATTGTCTCTGTACTGCACATGTTTAATGCGTCTTTGACAAGCTCGATTGAGGTCTTTAGCCGTATGTTTTTCTTTCCCACCATGCATTAAACTGTACATTTGTACACTGTACATCTCCATCCCTTCAATGGAGATGCGTTGGAATGCAGGAAATTATCTGGAGGATAGTCACTTGTGTATTACAGGTCAGCTATCTTGCTGCATGTCTTTGTAGAGATCTTCAGTTTCTATGCCATAACATAGACTGTCGGTGTCGCTGAACAACAGCTTGGCATTGGGATACTTGGTCATGACGTATTTGTGATGAAAGTCAAACATAAGCACTTTGCTGAGGTCAAGAATGGTGAAGGAGACTTGAATGGGTTTATCCAGATGCAAATCCACTTTGCGTAAATGTGCGGCGGTTAAATCTTGGTTGAAAATTCTGAATTTGTGGAAGGAAGGCTTGGCCACGACTGAACCGCTTTTTCTTGTGAATAAGTACAACATTGATTCGCTTTCTCACATTTTCCACGGTTTTGCCAAACAGATTTATCAGTTTGAAGAAGTCTTTCTCAGACGGGTTCTTGACCATTTTTTTTCTTTTCCTTTTTCAAGGTAATGTATTTTGCCGATCATTTACTCTGTTCAAACATGATGGCACGGTGCACTATGGTGACTTTTAACCCCAGTGAGACGTACTGCTGCAAATTCCTACAATGAAGCACATACGTCTTCTTGTTGTACTAGTTAGGAATGAGCTTTTCATTAGATTTGCCTTTCATGTTCAGATCTTTCCGTAGCTTCTGACTGTACTCAGACAATTCTCCAACTTTGACATATTTCTGTTCTGGAGCCACTGGATATTGGTTATGACGATCATGGATTGAACGTGGGCATTCTAAATCCACTTGCAGAATATAACCAATGTCGTCATCTTCAGCCACATCCATTAAGTCGAGGGATTCTGGCTCACTCACACACATGAATCCATCGTGGCATGCTTTGCGACATGGCCCAGCCATACAGGTTGTTTGCGTCGAGGCACATCAGGTAGTTGTTTGGCATTTCAGAATTGTAATCTGCCACATAGGGGTTATTTGCTTTCGCGTGATGTGCGTGATATTCCAGATATTCCTCCACGTATGCCTTGTTCAACCATTTGGTACATATCAATGTCAGTGATTAATTCCAACTTCACCTTCGTCGCTTTTAACATAGCATCCCACGACAATTCTGGCGCTGCATAATAATGGGCAGGATCTAATTCATACGTGTTGAGGTATACTTGACGAAAATTTTCAAACACGTCAGCCAGCAGCAACACATCGTCGTGGTATTCACCAAATGTGGTGCAGTTGAATGTATCCCACATATTCTGCGCGTGAGCATAATCCTCATCGGTAATGTCGTGTTCACTTAGCTGACTGTAAAAGTTGTCCTTTGATGGTAGCTGCGTTTCAGAAAACTTTGATGGTTCGTCCACGTAATCATAAGGGTACACCTTTCTCAGCAGCAAATCTTGTTGGTCACTATCGTGGATGTAAGAAGTCATGTTGTAGAGGTTATCTTTCCCTTCTGCCGCGAGGTTAGATACCAACTTCTGTAGAGAGATACTCATAAACTGAATTTCAGATTGCTCATGGTGAAAGCAACATATTTCTCAATGTTGTTGGGAATGACTGCAAGTGTTTTATCTTTGATTTTTCTAATTTCCTCCATGATCAGATGACTGTCATAGCCTCACAAATTGTGGAAAAACCCAGGAACGATAAAAGAATCTTTATCCCCCTGCCGATCCTTTCTAAGTCGAAATTGCAAGTTGCTTTCACTATGCGCTGCTTCGCAGTATTTGCCATTGATGTGGTCATGATCTCTCACACGATCCGCTCCTAGAGGCTCGTGGCAAATGTAGCAATCGACGGCGTTCTTGAAATTCTCTCGGTCCTCACCATTTCCTTTGGTTGTTCTAAACAATGCATAATACGATCACGCTCGTAGACCATTTGGTCTTAAAAGACCTTCACGGCATTGTCTCCTTGATGGACGACTGGCGCACGTGTGTCGTGCTGACAACCACATAGGCAAATCTGTTTGGACGATGATGCTGATACTTGTCCCCTTCATTCCTTTGCGTCAAACATTCAAAATTGGCATAAATCACAAAATGTGCTCGCTGTTGTTTGGCTACATTCTTGAACTTGATGACAGGTTCCTTGGGGAATAATAAACTTTACGCTTCATTCTTTCAACACACTTCGCGATACTTATCTAAAAGATCTTGCCGCATAAACCCGTGAAAACAGTTGAAACAATAAAAAGTTGCTCCATCATGGTAGGCCATGAGTCTGCTGAAATTCTTGATCAAGCAGTAATGCCTTTTGTTGTCACTGCTAATCAGAAGTAAGTTGATTTCTCTGGCACTGACGTTTCGGCTGAGTTGTATCGGAACAACCACATCTTGATCATATTCAAACACGTTGAAGGACACAACGTTCTCCTTTTCAAACTTTGGAATGTCGGTAATCGGCGTGGGAAATTGCATGCCCTCTACGTTTAATTCCTTCTCAAATGGCTTGTATTGATTCACACGCTGTGTCTTGTCGTTTGTTGAAGGGTGAAGGTGAGCCAATACAGACTATAAGAAAGACTTGTTGTCTTTATTTTGAATGTTTAATACACTCTTCGTATTCTTCACTTTCTTCGGCAGCGGAATAAAAGTGATCGCTTGCAGAGGCACCAACGTAACTGTATGTGCTTCAATTTCATCGAGCACCCAGCCAGAGCCTTGTCGCCCATGTTTGTCAAACTTGGTAAACAATTCTTTACAGGCTGCCGGAAAGTCCTTTTCAATATCCTTTGGATTGTACGCTGCATACTTTGGACTACATTTACAGGTATTGTCCACTTGTTCCTTATGCATTTGCAACTATTTTCTTGAAACGTACATACACTACAAGGTACCATTTCATTGCAACTATTTTCTTGAAACGTACATACACTACAAGGTACCATTTCATTCCACGGTCTAAGGTCTGCGGCAAATGTGTCTTGATGCGGTTCTCTTGCTGTCAGATTTCAAGCAGAAAATCCTTTCCATTTTTAGGCTCAAACCGTTTTTCCTGCGACTAACCCTTCTGCCTCTCCCCACTTGTTCCTTCTTTCGTCTCTTTGCAGAGTTCCCTTGAACAAGCTCTTCATGTACACGTTTCACTGAAGATATAAGATCCGCTCCCGTACGTGCGCTAGAGAACTCATCACGAGCATGTTTCACTGCAGTTTTCATCTCAGCTTGTGTGCATGTGTGTTCTTCAAACAATTCCATAGATCGAAATTCCATATTGCATTCAAGGCAGAGGACTGGAGTATCCCATATTGAACTAGCAGCGATCGTTGTCGCATCAATTGCTTGAACTGATATGCTGAAATATGTTCTCAGACGTTCCTTTATACACCCAGGTTTTCGCGCCAATTTGATTTCCAAGTTCTCAATTTCGTATTGAGATGTCACACTCGAGGATGGACACACTATGTCCTAATATATTTAGAAATAACTTAACCGCATCTTCAAACCATTGAATGAATGGACTTGCCATTCGAACACATTTCTGAATGGCACGCTCGTCCTGCAAAAAAATAAACAATGTAATAATTATAACAAATAAACAAACATAACAAACAATTTCACTGACCCCAAATTACCCTCTTCTAACAACAACAACAACTACCACCATTGCCACTTCCTGTTCACACACAATTTCCTTATAAAGGAGAGGGGTCCTGTGGTAAAACTGTAGCTGCCGAGTGGGGAGGGGAGGGGGTCTGATACACTATGTCCAAGGTCTGACGTCACGATGATTGATTGATGACGTCACGATGATTGATAGGCGTTATTAGGGTTAGGGTTAGGGTTAGGGGGTCTGATATATTATGTCCTAGGTCTGACGTCACGATGATTGATTGATGGCGTCACGATGATTGACAGGCGTTAATAGGGTTAGAGTTAGGGGCGTCTGACATAATATGTCCTGGGCTGGGTCCGATACACTACGTCCTAGGTCTGACGTCACGATGATTGATTGATGACGTCACGATGATTGACAGGCGTGATTAGGATTGGGGTTAGGATTAGGGGGTTCTGACATTGTATGTCCTAGGGGTGTCTGATACACTATGTCCCAGGTCTGACATCACGATGATTGATTGATGACGTCACGATGATTGACAGGCGTTATTAGGGTTAGGGTTAGGGTTACTGTTAGGGGGCGGGGTGTGACTGATGACGTCATGGTGACGTCACGATGATTGACTGGCGTAGAACTGTCGTTTCCCCTACTGGATATTTTAAAATGTAGTGCCATTTTATGACTATTATTTTCACGGAATCCTCAGTGAGGCTGCGGAGTAAAAAAAGAGGATTATACAGAACCGACCGAACCGCGGTCTGAACATATTGGTTACTGAACATATTTTCGCAATCTGTATTTCTCTGGATCCCCTTATTCCAGATCCTGGTATGCAACGTGTTGTATATGTAATATGTATTCAGTTTGTTGTGTTAAAATAACTATCATATACAAAAAAAAACGGATATGTTAAGTTCACTGGCCAATCTCATTACTGTCGCACATCAGAACTTTTTTGTCTCGTGATTTTCATTTAAACATGAACCTTTCGGTTATTGGTAACAATATTAACTGCTATTGGTGATTTAAATAAGCTATAACGTATAATAAATAATTAACTGGCAATAAATGTTGTCCACTTACTCTAAACATCGTTTGTCATTTAATATATGCTATTGCACAATATATTTAAACAATCAAAGAAAAATAAAGATGAGAATCAAAAATTTCCGAGGCCTATATTTCTTCGTCGCTGGTCTTGACTTTTGTAACAGGAAGGCACGGAACCGTTTCTTCCACTAAGAGAATTGTTCTATGATCAAATCCATTTAGACAGCAAAATGAGCCGACAAAGGGGTGTAATTTTTTTTTTTTTAAATATAGCTTGCAAATCTGAAGAAAATATAATTCCTAAAAGTGCCATTAAAAATAAAAATAAACGTTCTTTCAGAATTTCTCGCCGAATAATACAATTTCTTTCGGTAATCATTTGCTTTCTGCTCTTGATTTTTAATTTGATAATTAATATATAATACACAGAAGCAATCAATAATGAACGCCATGGTTCGTATTTTGCCAAAATTCTGCAGCCTTATCCAGAAAATGTGACATTTTATATTACTTTCAACGTCATATATGATTAAGCAATTTCCAGTTAAGAAATAAATTTGTCAAATTATAAAAAAACTCATTCTTCTTTCGGCAATGACGCATTTAGACGATTTTTGCGACTGTTTTTGTACAACTGAACATGTTCGAGAAAAAGCTTTCGGTGTTTTCCAACAGCCAACCTCTACAGCGTATTTGTCTGTTGTGTATGTTGTTGTCCAACATCCAGCCTCTTCGGTCTATTGTGTATAGTCATAAAGAGAGGAAATGCTTTAAAAAAATAGCTGTACGCTCCGTCCTTATGCATAGCAAATTAATCACATGAGAGGTCAGCTTTTTTATAACAACGATTTTTTTGCACATGAAATACTGGCGTCCTCTTTTTCTAGTTATCAGTTATTTGTTAGCTCTTTCTTCCAGTGTGCGCAATGACATGTGAGGCAGGTCATCTTAAGAAGTGAAACTGTTTACACACATGAACTGTGCGGAGTCTACGGTGATATCTTCATATGGAATGGCTTAGCATTTAACTATTGTTTTACTGGATTTGTTAGATGTGACTTTTATAGTCATTTTTATTGGAATTTTTAATCTCACATTATCGCCCAACATGCGCGTAGAAAAAACTTGAATGCCAGTACAATGTCTACACACTAGGTACAGACAAACTGATAAGTTGTAAAAAAACAGGAATATGCCTGTGCAACGGAGAAGAATAGTTATGGGTTTGTCCGATCGTCTGCCTGCCGTCCCATAGGCGTAGCCACCGGGGGGGGGGGGGGGGTAGACCCGAGTGCCTCCACAGTGTAGACCCCAGGTTAGTGTTTCTTGAAGCTAGGGGGGGGGGGGGCTCAGTCCCCCCACTTTTCAGAGTGGGGGCCATAGTATCCTTCGGACTCCCCTCCGTTACCGAAGTTTGCCCCCCCCCCCCCCCCAAGTTGTAAGAATGTGGCTACGCCAATGCCGTACGTCCGGATTTATCTCAGCAGAAATTCAGAGGTGAGCTAGGTAAAATCGGACGAAAGGTAACATTGAACTTTTGGACAGTAACGCAGTATACATACGAGGGGGAGGAGAACGAATGGTTACAGTAGATCCAAATTGGTGAAATGAAAAAGAACATCTTCCGTCGTTCAAAACAAATTTATTTTGTCAAATATCACAAAATGATGTATATTTAAGTCGATAGGGTTCCAAAACTTGCAGCTGGCTTACTTAGTGGAGTTGGAATTTAGCATTTTGTTGTCACCAATTACGATCTACTCTAGCCATTTCTATCTCCTCTCCCTTGTAGAGCAAGCAACATGTTATGAAACGTGTCTTGTGTAACAGACAAGTTTGTGTATTTGCTAGAACAATCATTTACTATAACAATCTTAAGCGCATTCGTACTTCGAATTTTGCCGAAAAGTTGTTGCGTTACGTTTCGGCTGAATTCAGTTGGGACCTGCTAAACATAAGAACGTTTTTGTTTGGTTGTGAAAAGGTTATAACGTTTTCCTAACCAAAAACGAACCTTTTTTGGTTGTAAAAACGTTATATTCAGCAAGACCAAATGAAAACGTTATTTTACAAACCAAAATCAAATCTAATTTAGTTGTAAAAACGTTACATTTACCAACCAAACAAAAACGTTTTTTTTTCCAAACCAAAAACAAATGTATGGTATTAGAACGTTATTAGGCCCCAACCCTTCGGATTGGGGCCTATAGGTTTGGGGTGTCCGTCTGTCCGTCCGTCCGGCTGTCCGTCATCGCTTTATACCCCTATGAATTTGGGGGGCGGTTGGGGCCTGCGTGTGTTTCACAAATACTTACTTGTTGAAATTGATTTTTAAAGAACCAAAAACAAACCAAAAAACAAACGTTTTGTATAAGAACCCTATTATATCAATTTTAAAGAATGTCATATATTGGAGCGTCAAGGAAATGTTATAGGCAATTTAATACTTTGTAAAGTAATTTTAGATATGAATAATATATTCACAATAACAAGAATTACATTTTAGATGTGAAACGTCAAATTCAGTTCATATATATTTAACTAATTACTGTAAGCTATAACTAAGCATTAAGTGTGCAGAAAAAAGCCCTTAAAAAGGGAGGGGGTAGACCTTGGTGGAATTTCCGTACGGGAGAATTGTTCGGGGGAGGGGGATTTGAAGTGGGAAGAGTAGGGGTGGTGGGAGTTGGTTCAGTGGAATTATGTCTCCCCGACCAAGGGGAGACATATAGTGTTTGTACGTTCTGTGTGTGTATGTGTGTGTGTGTCAGTCTGTTGTGAACAAAGTGTTGTGTGCAAGATATCTCGAGAACGAAACGTCGGATCAACTTCAAACTTGATCGAATTATTCCTTGGTAAGGTCGGACGGTTCTATCAACTTTTTACGCATGTCACGTGATTAGGGCAAGCGTATGACGTCATTACGTAAAAATCTTGTGTGCAAAATTTCTTAGCCGCTAAACATCGGAGAAAGTTGAAACTTGGTGGGATTGTTGCTTGGTTGGTCCGAAAGACGCTGTAGATTTTTTTCGCGAGTAGAACGAACGAATGCGGCGTATGACGTCATCACGTAAAATATGTATATATTTTGAATAAGATCTTGTGTGCAAAATATCTCGATAACGGAAAACTCTATCGACTTGAAATTTTATATGCATATTCCTTGGGTCAGTCGGCGGACTCTGTCAATTTTTGACGCGTGTCAGGTGATTAAGGCAGGCGTATGACGTCATTACGTAAACATCTTGTGTGCGACATTTCTCAGCCGCTGAACATCGGAGAAGGTTGAAACTTGGTGGGATTGTTGCTTGGTTGGTCCGAAAGACCCTATGTATTTTTTTCGCGAGTAGAACGAACGAATGCGGCGTATGACGTGATCACGTAAAATATGTATATATTATAAACAAGGTCTTGTGTGCAAAATATCTCGATAACGGAAAGTCCTATCGACTTCAAATTTTATATGAATATTCCTTGGGTCAGCCGGACTGTTCTATCAATTTTTGGCGTGTCACGTAATTAGGGCAGGTGTATGACGTCATTGCGTAAAAATCTTGTGTGCGAAATTTCTCAGCTGCTGGACGCCGGAGAAAGCTGAAACTTGGTCGGATTATTGCTTGGTAGGTTCGAAAAAACTTTAAATATTTTTCGCAAGTAGAACGAACGAAAGCGGCGTATGACGTCATCACGTAAAATATGTATATTTTGAACCAGATCTCTTATGCGTAATATCTCGATAACGGAAAGTCATACCGACTTAAAATTTTATATGGATATTCCTTGGTTCAGTCAGACGACTGTTTCAACTTTTGACGGGTAAACAGTTATCTGTTCTTAAAAAAAATATCTCGACATCGGAAAGTCGGATCGACTTTAAATTTGATGTAGTTATTCCTCGGATAAGTCACACGGTTTTGTTAGACATTATTAAACTCGTACAGAAAATCAAGAAAGGTGCATAACGTCAACACCCCCCCCCCACCCCAGCCTCCCCATTTTTGGCTGCTTTGTTATCTATGCATGGGTGTTAACTGCGCTGGGGATTTCGGAAGATTTTCCGGAAGATTCTCTAGTGTTCCTGCATTCTTTAGAAAGCTTCAAAACAGTAACAGCATTATTGTCGGTCCATGGCTATTCGTTATTGCCTGAAATTGAGCTTTTTGTGCATTTCTCATCTATGGCTGTTACGTAACGTGCCACTCAGTCAGGGGTCAGTGTCAGTTGCGGTGCATGATGGAGTCGTTATCTACGAGGTCATGGAATGCTATTGTCGTATTATAGCTCTAAGTAGCTCTGGCTATTCATTTTTTTTTCGCCGCATACTTGATTAGGTTGCCAAGATGTGCTATATATAAGAGCCATGTTGTATCGATTAGCATTGTTTGCTGAAGCATTTTTCGCTATTAAATTGGGTCGTCCGATATCTTGTGTTATGAGGAGCAGCTCACCATTTTGCCTACGAAATACCTCCCCCTTCTCCCACCGAGGTGCGTCATCTGATGCGCAGTTATGAAGAATGCCTTCCTAGTGCTATTTGGCCGATGGCAGTGTGCGAAGGCAAGGTAGTCTATCATGGCTATAACTACACTTAGGGTACAGACCGTTACCGTTGCCTTGGGTAAAAGGGTTAGAGTTGTGTTTATGGTCGGACCTACAGTAAATAGCTGGGGGGAGGGGCGTGTGGAGGTTGATGGTTAGCAAAAAAAAAAATTCCAACCACCTTCAAGACCTGGATAAAAAGATGTAAAGTAAGAACCGTTTGTCGTGACCCCTTCCACTTTCAGGTAAAAAGACGTACGGTAAAACCTGCCTGTCTTGACCACCTTTCAGACCCGGATAAAAATGTAACGTACAGTAAAACTGCTATAGTGACCAACTTCAGATCTGGTAAGAGGGGCCTACAGTAAAACCCGTTTTAGCGACCACCTTCCAGACTCCGATGAAAAAAGATGCTCATTTATATCTGTTTCAGTGACCACCATCTGTTTGGTTTATTTTGAGGTTTTTTACAATGAATGAAGGTTATGTTTGCAGAAATGAATATTTTTTTCAGTTTTTGGGGGGGGGGGGGGTCATGGGTTTAGTCGGGGAGACATTTGTTTTTGTTCACAAAAACAAGAAACTAAGTAGGTATCGATTGAAAGTGTGTAATATAAGCCTGCACTCATGTTTTGTGTGCACTGGCCGCTCTAGTTGTCTTAGACGCACATTTCAATGGATGCGCCGTGGCGTAGAGGTCAGTTCGTCGCTTTGGATGCCAGAGGTTCCCGGTTCAAACCCAGCCAGGTATGAATGTTTCGTGAAATGTTAGTTGCAAAAAAATTAATGGTAGTTCTTAAAAATGAAATATGATGTGATGATGGAGCAGGATGCAGCCTCCCAGAGTGAATACTATTTTGAAGAATGTTGAAGGATATTTGTTTTAGATAATTTGTTTTACGCACGTTTCACTTCACGACAGGGCTGGTATGAAATATTTCGAATGAAATATTTCTTGAAATATTTCATGAAATATTTCACTTTAAAAATTATTATCCCCCGTGAAACGGAGGGATATAGTTTTGAACTTTTCGGTCTGTCTGTCTGTCCGTCTGTCACGCTTCAGTCTCACGCGTCTACAGGCCGCATTAATACATGGATTCGATTCAAATTTTGTGCACGGCTTCTCTGGAACCTTCCGCAGTGCAGTGACCAAGAATTTTCCGGATCAGCCAAAAATTGACAAAATGGCGGACATTTGAAAATTGGCACTGGACTTAGCGTATATACGGCAGTCTCACGCGTCTACAGGCCACATTAATAGACGGATTCGTTTCAGATTTTGTACACGGCTTCTCTGGAACGTTCCGCAGTGCACTGACCAAGAATTTTTCGATTCGGCCAAAAATTGACAAAATGGCGGACATTTGAAAATTGGCACTGGACTTTATATATACGGCAGTCTCACGCGTCTACAGGCCACATTAATGAATGGATTCGTTTCAAATTCTGCACACGGGCTCCCTGGCACCTTCCGCAGTGCAGTGATCAAGCATTTTCTGGATGGGACTTGACAAAATGGCGAATTTTTAAAAATCGGCGCTGTACTTAGCGTACCTACGACAGTCTCACGCGAATACTGGTTAATGGATTGATCCGTCTAAATGTTAGACACTACGTCGACTTTTTTTTTTGCGTAGTCAACACGCAACAGCCTTACACAAACCATATCCCCCACGGGGGATAGACGTACTCCTCGAGACGTAGTCAAGTTTCACATGTTTTGAAATTTTTAAATAAGAAATAAATCAAGAATACCACATACAGACTGATACCTATCAACGGACATTCATCTTAAGTTGTCAGTTAACACACTGTGTTGTAATAACTCTACCAGTAAACAATGCAGCCACAGAAACCCTGCGCAGTCTATGACTTTCGAGTAACAAAGCTAGCAGTTGCTGGCCCATAGCACCGTTGACACATCTACTCCGGGTATCTAAGTGGGTGTTTCTAAGGGGTGGGGAGGGAGGCAGGGGGGTTTATAGTAACTGCTGAAAGGGGGCTGACTGTTAACGGCACAGGAGAAAGAGGTCGGATATGCACAAAATAGGTCAAAATATAGCAGACAATACGTTAGCTAAACAAACAGGGAGCAACTCACTCCCGTGAGTGAGTTTGCTTCAAGTTTAGTACTGTTTGAATGGTCACTCCTAATTCGGCAACTAAGCGATGTTTCCCATTGGAACGAGAAAAAGCTTTGCCTTTATCCGGTTTTACGATAAAGCGGTATGCAATTATAAGGTTAAAAATACATAATTTTATGCAATCAACCGATTTATGCGTTTAACCGGTATGCGATTCAGTCATTTTATCTGTGTATTCTTTTTTGACGGTGGTATTTGTTAATTAAACGAACAGATATTACGCACAGTCTTGAAATGTGTATTTTTTTCTAAGTGCTTTGAAAGATTTTAAAAATTTCTATGTTTCTGAAATATTTCAAAAATTTCAAATTTCATGAAATTTTTAAAAATTTCGAAATTTTTACCAGCCCTGCTTCACGATGAAATGTTTTCTTAAGGTTGTGTAGGAAACGTTCTAAAAACGTTATCTATAAAACGTTTTTAGAACGTTGCGAAGAAAACGTTTTTCGGCATTTCATATACAACCTTTAGAAAACGTTTAGAAAGGTTCGGGAAAAAACGTTTTTAAAACGTTATTTCAACCAAATTTGTTTTACGGGGATCAGGATAATTAAGAAATGATAGAAAGAAAACTTCCCCCAGGAAACTGCAAACGAAATTTCCCACTGAAAAACTCCCCTCCCCCTAGGAAAACTCCCCCGCACCCAGTTTTTTTCTTTATTTTATTTTTGTTTTATTTTATTTCTCTCAGTCATTTTCAAACAGTTATAAAATTTTAATCGAAAGTTTCTTAGGTTCTTCTCCACCTGGACGTTGGTTTTTGTCGAAAATGATAAAGAACAAATGCCGAAATGGTGGAATTTTAATTTTTTGTTGTTGTAAAATTGTGTAAATGTCGGTAAATACGTGAATCATCAAAACCCAGCCTCTCCGGCATCCCTTTTCGGGTAGCTTCCAAATTCGAATTAAATGCATTTTACATAGTTCTTGAAGTGGTCTTTAATCCAATCTACTTCTTTTTTCTTGATGTCTTATTTTTTTTGTTTTTGTTTTTTTTCATTGAATCTTTTCAGTGGTACGCGTGAACGGTCGTGGGCTGCTGTCCATGTTCCTGGACGTGCTTGTGTTTTTTATTTTTGTTTTTTTGTTTAACCCAGCCGACTTTGTCGGAGTGGGTTAGTCGCATCACTATAGGGGGCTTGAATGTATGTGCGTATGTTAAACTTTTTCTTTAAAATGCTACTCTTCTTACAGTTTTGCTCCAATCGTTTTGATATGACGCAGGAATGTTTCCTGGGTGGTCCCCCACCTGGCTATTACTTTTTTGACGATTGACGACAAAATGGCGGCACTTTTTGTGCCCGTTTTGACCCATTTTAAAAATGCTACTCTTCCCACAGTTTTACTCCAATCGTTTAGATGTTGCGCAGAGATGTTTCCCAGGGGTTCACCTACCAGGCTATTGTTTTGTTTTGCGATTTGCCAAAAACTGCCAAAATAGCGGAAGTTTGAGGTTTGGTAAAAACTGGAATAAATGGTAGTAAATAACTGAATTGTCAAACCATTTCTCTCAGTCTTTTTCAAATAGTTATAAAATTTTAATGGAAAGTTTCTTAAGTGCTTCGCCACCTGGACTTTGGTTTTTTCGCAAATGACAAAAAAAAAAAAAAAATGCCGAAATGGTGGAATTTTAGAAATTTTTTAAAATTGCGTAAATGTCGGTAAACCCAACCTCTCCAACATCCCTTTTCGGGTAGCTTCCACCCTGGAAAACTCGTTTTGTGTATTAAAATTACGAAAAAGTTACGTTCAGAAACAAACAGGGTTGGGAAAAAGACGGCCTTTTCCAGATTTGACCGGGCCAGTGGTCTTTTCTGGATTTACCCGCCTTTTTTGGTCAAATCCGGTCAAATCCGCCATTTTCTGGTAAATTATCAGGCCTTCAAACGTTCCCAAGTTGACATGTAAACAAGTACTCACTGAACGGAAAGCCAAGCCAAGGTATTGAAGACAACTAGTCTACAAATGAAGATGATAAGCCATAAACCATAACGAGTATTTATTTACAACCGCAGTCAGCAGAATCGAGTTTTTTTAAACAACGCAGATACTTGTGCTCTGCTGTGTCACTCAATTGCATTTTAATCCCTATTTGTCGGGAGTATGTCGGCTTAAGACATCGCGCAGCATGTTTTATGTGAACATGTGTTTTCTCTGTTCCCTCCTCAAGCGTCATATTAATGACTATGCTATTGTTCTAATTGTCTCCGGAGCACGTCAACGCAATATATATAAAGGCAGCCCAGTTCTTATTTTTACAATAACAAAAGCTTCTTATTACGCGAAAACTGTAATTCTGAATAAAATATTTAGGAATATATTATAATTATTGTATAATCATTATATAATTTTACTATTATATAATTATTATATTCTAATTATTAAGAGAATTTTAATTATTAAAGATAATTTCAAAAGGTGAAATAGAAGTTTTCTGAATATTTCCATTGTTTTTATGTACCTTGTCAGAAGTGACCACAATTGACCAGAAAAGCCACTTTTGGAGAATTGACCGGGACGGATTTATCCGGGTAAATCCCCCGGATAAATCCACCTGAGATTTGACCGTGCCAACCCTGCTCTCAACAATATTCATTTCAGAGTTTTTCTCTCTTTCCTTGTTTGGTAACTCGGCTGGGTCATGTCCTTGGGCCTATAGGTTTGGAGTGTGCGTCCGTCTGTCCTCTCCGTCATCGCTTTTTTGTACACACCATATCTCCGGTTCTATTGGTCTTAAAGCGTTGGTAGTTAGCTTAAAGGAAAGGTCTCAACCTGTAGATGTGCCTTTTGGTATTTTTGGTCAGATTCGGTCATTTGGAAGTGGTCAAATTGATCAAAATGGGCGATAATTGGCGTTTTAGGGAAATAAGCTTGTACACGCTGTGTCTTCGGATCTATTAGTCATAGAACATTGAGAATAGGGTCAAATGAAAGGTCTCGACATGTAGCCAGGGCTTTGCCGAGTCCTTTCAGAAATGGCGGGCTGCCCGCCAGGCCCTTAAAAATTGGCGGGATCTTCGTAAAAAAGTGGCGGGATTATAACGGGACTTAAAAGGACGTTTGTTTGTTGCGCATATTGAAGAACCCTCTATCTTGTTATAATTTCAATTTTATATTTGTTCATACAAATAACTAGGAATATTGTTCATTTTTTATTCAAACCTTGGCTTCAAGACCCAATAAGATCATTAAAAATCATTAAAACATACTGCAAAAATAACACAAACATCTTGATTAATACTGAGCACAACTTGCATACATAACTGTTTGCTGTGGTAATTTTTGGCAAACAATTACTTTTTTGTGTAAAAAATAATGCTCTTAGTGAATTACAAACACGATTCAAATACTAAAGAAACAAATATTAAAATTTTGACATGAGTCACTTTTTTATATTGGAACATTAGTAAAAAGACAAAATCAAGATGTCAAATAAAAATAATGTAAAATACAGTAAAAATCTTAACTAATATTGTGTGCAAGTATTACACAGAGACGTATATGCCATGATAATTCTGGACAAAAATATTCTTTTGTGTAATAACGTTTGTGAATCATTAACACGATCCCTTGACTAAATAATCCATTCCAACATTATAAATTGATTTTGTGACATCATAAATACGCAATTTGTTATCAAAAGAATTAGCCTGTCCAAAATGTTCAAGGACAAGGCATTAAATCTTAGACCTCAGGTAAATATCTGAAACCTAACCGGCTACCAGCGGTCCCGCTCTCCGTTTGCCAGCTAACCAGGTGGGAACATACTTTTGATTATTTTTTAAATTTAAAAATTTCTATCAAGTGAACACAATAAAAATTTAAACTCAACAAAATAATTCTTCAGTAGTCAATAGAACCCACCCTATTAGTGTTCCCAGTGGTCACTTGTCTGTACAACGAGTGCACAGATCGGAAGTTGAAATATGGAATTGAATAATACAAAAGGTAAGAAAGGTGTCAGTTAATAAAGACAAAAACAGCGAGCTATAATATACAGGGTATTAGTGTAAAAGGAAAATACATGCTAAAGGCAAAGCATTTGCATAACTGTACATATACGTTTCGTTATATGCATATATGGTGAAACATTTGAATACTATTTGGTTACATATGGAAGCAATTTAAAAACATTCCTCTTATGTAAACTCGCGTATAGTAAAAAAAATATCGACAAAAAAAACAAAAACAAAAAAACAAACAAACAAGCAAATAAACAAAAAAAGCCCGCCAGTAAATAAAATTTTGGCGGGATTCAAAACTTTATGGCGTTCAGTGCCCGTCTGAGTCTGATTTTTTGACTGGGGATTCATCTTTTTTCAGGCGGGAATCCCGCCATCCCGCCAGCTCGGCAAAGCCCTGTGTAGATGTCCCTTTTGGTACTTTTAGTCATCCGGAAGTGGTCAAAAATTGACTCTATACTCCTTTGAATTTGGGGGCGGTTGGGGCCTGCTCGTGTTTCACAAATGGTTACTTGTTGTTTTGTTGTTTCTTTTTTGGGATTTCACCCTGGAATTGTGTATGAACCTCATAAAAAGGTCACGCTCAGATACACGCGCCTGCATGGACGACCGTTCTATAGTTACCATTTCAACTAACTCGCAGTGAATTTGTTAACTGTAGGACATAATTGCACTGCTCCTCACGTGAAAGGCAAAGGCGCATGAGTTGAAGTGCGAAGGAGGAGACGCGTCCCAGTTTGGTTACCGTAAACCCCAAGCACTCGGCTGGGGTGAACTTTTTCGAATCTTAGATTCGAGTTTTAAACGTTATCCGCCCCTTGTCACCCCAGTCTCGGGACGAAGGTGTCTGCCATCAGTGCTGTCACAAGTCCTGAGGAAGTGGACGAGACGTCAGCTTGGGGGATCCTATTTATAGTGGTTAGTGACCATACGTATGTTTGACTAACACACTGACATTTTTGTTGTTGAAGCTTATTCACGACACTCATTGGCATTGTATCAATCGCGATCTCCTGTGAACAAATATTGTGTTTTGATTCAATAGAAATTGATCCTTTGAAGGACACATTAGTAAATCCTGCTGTGGGCTTATAGTGTAATACACAAATGCCATAGAATACGTGAATAAGTTGGTGAATATAAAATGTGTATTTGTGTTTGCAACTGTAGGGAAAAAAATCAGCTGCAATCATTCTCTAAAACAAAAAAAAACATTCTGTAAAAAAAAAAAACAACAGCAAAGAGCAAAAAAAAAAAGAAGAAAATAACAACAAAACATGAACTTATAATATAAAATATATGAAACCCGGACCACAAAATATTCAGTTTAAACCTAGATCATTTAATAAAAAAATAATAATTACAAAATCAAACACTATAAAACTCTGCTTACCTAACATGTATATAAAACTATTGTAAAGTGGAAAATAAATAAATGAAACAAAGAAAAACAGTAAGCAATCAACACAAACACTAAAATACTTATTTTGTTGACACAGCATACAAATAGAAAATAAACAAAATAGTATATTTATATAAAATTAACAAAATCTAATAAGACACATAATATATCCAATATAAAAATATACTAAATGCGTAGATACAGAAAAATACAGGTATTACTTGCATATAAAAATTATATTCCAAAATATAGCAACTAAATAAATGAATAAATACATAAATAAAACAAATACATAAAAAAATGACCATAATACAACCAATAGAAATATCTACTACATCCATAGACACAACAAAGAAATGCAATAAACATAATTAAACATAAAATACTGGCACTGCTTAATTGCAAAACAATATTAAAAATATAACAGCTAAGTAAATATATACATAAATAAATACCTCAATAAAATGAAAAACAAAACTTTGAACTAATTAAACATGCCATAGAGTACAGTCAATATGTTACACATGCCATAGAGTACAATCAATATGAGACTGGAAGATCGTGGGTTCAAACCCCGGTCGGGTCATACCTAAGACTTTTAAATTGGGACTGCTTGCTACCCTGTGAGGCACTCCACATATAAGGGTTATAAGGAGGGCTGGAATGCCCCATTTCAGTATAATGTGGCAGGGGGATCCCGATATGACCATAGCAGTTGAAAGGGATCTAAAGAACAATACAAAGATCCGCTGAAAATTTTAGCGGATCTAAGAGATCCGCTGATTTTGGGCCGAGAAAATACTACAGGTCCGCTGAAATGATTGACGAAGCTGAGGTACTGTTGATATTGAGTAGTATGGCCGAAATATACGGTATTAATGAGTAAACGGTGCTGTTATTACCAATACAATACCAATATTTTGCAACCACTATTGACACAAACACACAACCACATTATTAATACAAATAGGTAATTTATGATCTGTTTTGCATTAAAACTTATGATGTTTGGCGTTATAGTACCCAACAAAAATAGGTATTAAAGACTTTTATAAGCAACTGCTCCAAGTACCAAATTCTACCTGTGGTTATTACTTAAAAGCCAAATTCACTCATGCAATCAATAACTCTTATTAAACCCTTTCATCGATAATGACACTCCAATTTCAATTAAGGAAGCTGATCATAGGAGCCCTAGTACTTGTGATCATGACTTAAAAGCAAAATTTACTCTTATAATCAGCAACTCTGCACAAACTCACTCATCAATAATGAAGCTCCAATTACAATTGAGGAGGGTTACATCTTGTTTGTACACGCTAGGCTAGGTGAGAACTGCCGGAGAATATTTCCGGAGTCTTGACATACACTCCAGAGAACCCGAAGCAGATGGAATTAAGTGTATTTATGTTCTTTGCATTGTTAAATTGCAATTACCACTACAATAGAATCATAATATGTACGACTGCTTTCTTTTAAGAATATCACAAGTTATGAAGCTTGCAATTAAAGTTCTATGACCTACGATCATGGTAGATCATGGAAAGTAACACTAGCATTGTAGTGCAATCAATGTGCTTCAAATGCAGGGTTCCCACTCACTTTTGAAAATGGGGGTTTTTGTACCCCCCACTTATTGAAAACTGGGCGTGAATGCGAAAAAATGGGTGTTGCGTGATCAGGGAATACGAAACAAAGACCTTGATTAATCACAACATATTTTATTGCGAACGCGGCTTCGTATCTGGGTGATCTTTTAAATGCCAATGCCGTAAAGCCATAATACCGCAAAGCCGTAATGCCGAAATGCCGTATGGAAATGCCGAAATGCCGGTTTGCTAAGAAAAAAAAAAGAAAAAAGAAACGAAACTTTAACGACTGATCTAAACACTAAGCGTAACTCTTAAATCAATTTTACCTTGTTATATCTTGAATTTAGTCGTAATAATTTCACAAATAAATAAATAAATTTCTTAATTCACAATCACAAGAAACTTGAATTTTACCAATTTTATCGGAACTTTCCTAAATATGATCACGCACCGTCCGAAACTTGAAACTATTTGTCAAAAGGCGGGAAGAAACTGTTTATATACTGTGGACATCACGTGACTTGTACAGTGTCTTGCCATAAATACTTAAACATTCTGGCACTGATTAATCAATACGTGTCACTTTTCAGTGACCTGATGTCAATAAATTATAAGAGACTTAAATTATTTAAATGACTGCGTAACAATGGGGGTTCGGTCACTTCGCAAATAAAATGTATAAAACATTCACCGAACATCTCAGACCCTTAGTAGTGGCCAACATTTACGCAAGTAAAAAACAAAAAATACAAATAAATAGATCATTTCTTCTTTATTTTAACGCTTTGTAATAAAAAGCAAACAAAACGGAAAACGCTTCCAATAATAAAAGAAAATTAATACTAATCCGTTACAGTAACAGTTTTGAATCCACTAAACACCTTGCAATGGTTGCAGTAAGATTGCTAACTCAAAAATTTTAAATTCAGTCAATCGCCCTGTAGTAACATCTTATCTGAAGAGAAATAAATTTCACAAATTTTGTGTGAAAGTTAGATTGTTCGGTACCGTACACATTTTACTTAAACTTACTTCTGCATTTTCGCAAAAATACTTCTCGTGAACGAGAAAGTAAAGACTGTTCATCAAACGTTTTTGACGACGTAACACTTCTTATCAACCTCTTTTTTGAAACCGACTGGGAGGACAATTTATTTGTTAATTTACCATAAATAATATTTTGTTTAGAAAACCCCCGTTCACAGGGAACACTTGTAAGAGGGGTTACCTGTAGTATGCTAGCCAGTTTTGCAAAATTTGGAAAAAAATTCCTGATAGTCGGTCATTACTTTTAAGCAAAATGCTGTTAGTTGGTCATTTCCACTGTTATTTACCAGATATTTGAAGTTAAGAAAAGAATTTCTGGTTTCCTCAGCGCTGATTATTGCATTTTCGCCTTGTGCAAAAGCCTTCAAAATCTCTTCCATTGCCTCGTTTCCGTGATTTCTAATGCCATCACTATCGGCCGGCAGAAGCTTTGGATTCAAAATTAAATTGCGATTCTTCAAAATGTTCATGTCGTCTTCTGGAAATCTTTTATCAAATTCATCTAACAAATTTGATATGAACTCATCTTTGACTTGGACAACATTATTGAAATGTGTTTTTTATCACAGGAATTTCTGTGCGTGACTGTACCCCCGACTCTTCAAAAGTGTGCGTGTTTGTGCGTGAATCACGCACAAACACCCGGAAATGGGAACCATGAACTGGCATTTCAATGAAAACAATGTCTTTTATTATGGGCTATGATAATACTCAACATCAACAGTACTTTAGCGTCGTTAATCATTTCAGCGGATCTGCTGAATTTTCTCGGCCCAAAATGAGCGAATCTGTTAGATCCGCTAAAATTTTCAGCGGATCTATAGATTCGCTGGTCGAACCAGCGTATCTACAGATTCGCTGAAATTTTCAGCGGATCTACAGATTCGCTGATTCTACAGATCCGCTGTAACATATATATATATATATAAAATATATATATATAAAATATATGTATATGTATATTATATATATGTATATATATATATATATATATTTATAATTAGTCTATCTAAATAATTAATCTATATAATCTATAAAAATAATTATATATAATTAGTTTATCTTTTATTTAGGCATTATCGGGACCAGGAAATTATCGGGACCGAAAGTCGGTCTCGATAGTTTTAACTGCGGTGCTACATGTGGCGTATTTGTTGAAAGAATTAATTTTAATGTTGTCGCACAGAATTAATATTGGAATATTATTTCCAATCCAATATTTTGCGAGATATTTGTCATTTTTTGATACATTTTTGGTTTTGTTATTTTGTCTTGTATATATTATATATTTTAAAAAATTAGCCTTAGCGAGACCGCCTTAAACTTTCGACTTTACAAAAATATTGTATATCCAGATATCTTTTAGTCCCCCGCCGCCGCGTAGCGTGAAGCGTTGGACTATAGTATTCGGGTCTGTCCGTTCGTCCGTGTGGCGAAACTTGGAAGCACAAATTTGTGCACGCGATATCTCAGCCGCTATTCAACCCTGGCTTTTGATTTTTGCTAGAGTGCAAATATATATATTTAAGTGCGACGTTGCATTTTTTTTCGATTCGACCAAAAAATGACGAAATAGCGACTAGTTAAAAATAATCAATGTTTTAGAGTTTCTGTTGCCTACAATGCAACTTTGTGCACGCGATATCTCAGCCGCTATTCAACCCTGGCTTTTGATGTTTGCTACAGTGAAAATATATATATTGAAGTTGTGCGACGTCGCATTATTTTTCGATTCCACCATAGTCTGCCACCTATTATTTTTGAGAAAAGAAAGGGTTTAAATTTTAAAAATATGTAGTATATATACATTTCCAAATACCCTGTATACGTGTGACACAATACTGTGTTTATCAATATTATTCGGCCATGCTCCAGTGAACATAACTCGTTTTTCCAGAGCAGGAGTCTGTTTAGAAAACTGACTATGGAAGGTTCAATACCAAAGTGCCTACTTTTTCATGTGTACGCGTTGTGTGCTTGTGTGCTAAGATTGATCAATGCTTAATCCGAATCCCTGCGGTGTTGAAAATCAGTGATAATGGGCAGATTATCCAATCTTGATCTGGCCCGCGCCATCGGGCTGCTGGAGGCGGACTGGAGTTTCCGTGCCATAGCAAGATCTCTCGGGGCGCATCATACAACAATATTGAACTTAGCGCAAAAATATCGCCAAACCGGAGACGTAAAAGATTTACCGAGGAGTGGGCGGCCACGAGCGACTACACCAGTAGCGGATCGAAATATCCGACTGATTGCCCTTCGAAATCAATTTACGATGGCATCCGCTATTCGCAGCTCTATCATTAGGCGAACATGACTCAGCGCACGGCCTTTTTCCACCCAAACGGTTCGAAACCGGTTACACCAACGCGGGATATGGTCCAGAAAGCCAGCAAGAAAGCCATTATTGCTTGCCCATCATCGAACAGCCCGACTCCGGTGGGCGCAACATCGCGCTGGCTGGACACGTCAAAGTTGGAGACATGTGTTGTTTACTGATGAGTCAAGATTTTGCCTCTAACACATTTATGGCAGATTGCGGGTGTGGAGGCGTCCTGACGAACGGTATAAAGACAATTGTATTCGTGACTTTCAGCGAGGACGAGGAGGAAGCATTATGATCTGGGGCGGCATTACTGAACAGGGTTTCCAAAGTGCAATTTTTGAAAATGACCCTGCTATAGACATAAGTGGTGGTGGAATTTTTGTGAAAACATATTAGTTATCAGTTTCAACTCAGCTTAGGATAAGTGATGCTGGAAGCAGGCAAGAGCAGTCATTACCTCATAAGTAGACTACATTTTGAAATATTCACAAATCTGTAAGTGGTTAGAAACTTTTTTGCCGGGTTTATGTACTGAAGTTGTGCGACGTTACATTATTTTTTATTTGATCAAAAATGACGAAATGGCGACTTGTTAAAAATAGGCAATGGTTTGGTATTTCTGTTGCCTAAAGTGTAACTTTGTGCAGGCGTTTTCTCAGCCCCTATTCAACCCTGGGTTTTGATTGTTGCTACAGTAAAATTATATGTATTCAAGTTGTGCGACGTTACATTATTTTTCGATTCGATTACAAAAATGATAAAATGGCTACTTGTTGAAAATAGGCAATGGTTTAGTATCTCTGTTGCCCTAAAGTGCAACTTTGTGCGCGCGATATCTTAGCCGCTATTCAAGCCTGGCTTTTGATTGTTGCTGCTGTGAATATATATATATATATATATTGAAATTGTGCGACGTTGGATTATTTTTCGATTCGACCAAAAAAGACGGCTTGTGATTTTTGCTACAGTGAAAATAATATATTGAAGTTGTGCGACGACGCATTATTTTTCGATTCGACCAACCAGCCTAGGTGGCCTAGTGGTTAGAGTGTCCGCCTCAAGACTGGAAGATCGTGGGTTCAAACCCCGGTCGGGTCATACCTAAGACTTTAAAATTTTTACTGCTCCTTGCTACCATGTGAGGCACTCCACATATAAGGGTGAGAAGGAACGCTGGAATGCCCCATTTCAGTATAATGTGTCAGGGGGATCCCGACATGACCATAGCAGTTGAAAGGGATCTAAAGAACAATACAATCAATCAATCAATCGATTCGAGCAAAAAATGACGAAATGGCGACTTTTTGAAAATAGGCAATGGTTTAGTATTTCAGTTGCCTATTCAACCCTCGCTTTTGATTTTTGGTACAGGGAATATATATATATTGAGTTGTGCGACGTTGCATCATTTTTTGATTCGACCACAAAAATGACGAAATGGCGACTTGTTGAAAATAAGCAATGGTTTAGTATCTCTGTTGCCTACAGTGCAGCTTTGTGCACGCGATGTCTCAGGCGCTATTCAGCCCCGGCTTTTGATTTTTGCTACAGTGAAAATATATATATTGAAGTTGTGCGACGTCGCATTATTTTTCGATTCCACCATAGTCTGTGGCGGGGGACATTCATCAGTTTCACTGATAACTTGTTATTTTTTATTTCATGCATGATGTTATATCTTTATAATTGACTTTTAATAAGTAAAACGCCAAAAAATTCAAATAGATGCAACAGAAAATTAAAAATATGCAAAATATATTTGGTCATACTAATGCCATATATACAATATATATACTTAGTCCCGATAATGCCTCAACCAACCGCAAGGCATTTTAAGTTTGAATCTGTGGTGGTTGTGTGTATTGACACATGCCTGACTTACCCGTCGGTCTTTCCCCGCCCTGCCTCACCCACCCTTCCCAAACCAAACCCACTCTTCCTCTGTCTGTAAATATGTGTTGTAAAATGAGAAAGAAGAAGAACAACAACACAGAAGATCAGAAGAACTGAGACAAATAATTCCGGCTGATTTGTCGTAAGTAGATTTGTCGTTCTGTGTAACTCCTTTTTCGAACATGATAATGAGGCGGTGTAAAAAGTACCTGTATTAGCAAGCACTAGCAGGTTATCGTATAACTGAACTTGTTGCACAACATTGAATGTGTATTGTCAGTCAAAAAAAAATGGAATTACTTGCACATAACACACTAACATGCTTTGAAATTTTGTTATGATTTTGTACATTTTGTATTTTATGTATATGCATGTAAATAAATGAAAAAATGATGTGGTTAACGTTTTGGGAAACACGCATTATTAGCTCTCATATCGCTCTGTATTCCCCATGTGTCTTCCCTTTCTGTCCCTTGGGTCCACCCTGTATGCCCCATGTATTGGCCCTTTGTGTCTTTTATGACCCCCCTCTGTTTCCCCAATGTATGGGACCGTTGTGCCTCCCCTGTATGCCCCATGTATCGGTACTTTATGCCCCTTGTGTCCGCCCTGTTTGTTCGATTATCTGCCTGTTGTGCCCGCCCTGTGTGACCCGTGCATTGTTCCTTTGTGTCCCTTGTGCCCGCGCTGTGTGCCCCATGAATGGGCTCTTCAGGTCCTTTGTGCCTGCCTGTTGCCCCATGTATCGGCCTGTTGTGTCTGCCCTGTACGCCCCGTGTATCAGTCCTTTGTTCCCCTTGTGCCCGCGCTGTATGCCCCATGTATGGGCTCTTCCGGTCCTTTGTGCTGTCCCTGTTGCCCCATGTATGGGCCTTTTGTGCCCGCCCTGTAGCGCCCCGTGTGTCAGTCCTTTGTGCCCCTTGTGGTGTCTTCGATGAATGATTATATGGATTATATGTTAACGTCTGACAATGCGAATGTAGACGTGGTTGGCATACAATAATGTATGGCAAACATTAACTACAGCCACAATACACTTTACATGCTCATCTATTTAACATATACATATAAAACCAAAAACCATAAATTGTGGCTATAGAGGTGGTTCACGTGCATAATGTATGGCAAGCATTACCTACATTTCCAAGGCGCTTCGCATATTTGTCTGCTATTTATTTTGAACATGCATGTATTTCAAACACAATATGTATTCTATATGATATTCACAAAAACGTCCTGAAATTGTAATTTATAGTGGGGGTGAGGGGGGCGTTGGGCTAGTGGGGTGGTGATTGGAGGCATTTGATGTTCATTTTTAGACCCAAACCAGGCCAGCCCGGGGGGTGGGGGGGGGGGGGAGTCTATAGGATTGCCGTCTGTCCGTCCGTCTGTGTGTGACACTTTGGATGCTGTTTTGTTGTCCCCCGTGGAATGGAGGGATACAGTTTTGAACTTTTCGGTTTGTCTGTCTGCCTGTCACGCTTCAGTTTCACTCGCCTACAGGCCACATTAATGGATAGATTCCTTTCATATTTTGTACACGGCTTCTCTGGACCCTTCCGCAGTGCACTTACCAGGAATTTTTCGGATCGGCAAAAATTGACAAAATGGCGGACTTTTGAAAATCGACACTGAAGTAAGCGTATATACGGCAGTCTCACGCCCCTACAGGCCATAGTAATACATGGATTCAATTCAAATTTTGTACAAGGCTTCTCTGGGCTCTTTTGCAGTGCATTGACCAAAAAATTTTCGGATCGCCAAAAAGTTGATAAAATGGCGGACTTTTGGAAATCGGCACTGGACTCAGCGTATATAGGGCACTCTCACGCGCCTACAGGCCGCATTGATGGATAGATTCCTTTCAATTTTGCTTAGTGCATCGAAAAGGAAATAAACAACAGCTCACAATAGCTTGCTTTATTAACAGTGAATAAACCGGGACCGCCGATGGCCGGGTATAAATAAGAGCAAGACGCACTAAATTCACTTTCTTTCGGGTAATGTGTGAGGTTTAGATGAGGGAGGGTCTTATTTTATGAAAATGATTTGCTTAGTGCATCGAAAAGGAAATAAACAACAGCTCACAATAGCTTGCTTTATTAACAGTGAATAAACCTCACCTAATGCCAGCACACCAAAAACAGCTGATCACGGTCAAAATCTAGGACAGTACGTGGCAGAATTACACAAGAGACAACACCAAGAAACACGTTGAGTAATGCGCCGCTGTGGCCCTCTACCCTGACAGTAAAAGGCTGTCGAAATGACACCGTTATCTGTCAAGCTGACTATCACTTCCAACGATTCTCTATCAAAAGAGAAACAGAAAATAAAAAACATTTTATTACAGAGAATTGACGGTATAAAAGACAACATTATTGACACGCTTATTGGTAATTCACTGAAAAGCGTTTTAAAACGCACCATCCATTACAATAAGCGTCCATTACAACAAGCAGTAAAAATCCTGCACACTGGCGTAACTGGCAAATCACTAATTTACCCAACCAGGACTCAATAGAAACACAACTGTAATTTAACCGTAATTTTGAGATACATAAAAAACACACCAACCTGTGCTTGCACTGCTCTTTCTTAATGTTCTTCACGTCACTGTTATTCCTGCATGGCCTCTTCTAATGCTTACTGTGTGATAAAGAACACTTAATCGCTTAACCAAAATGCCTAAGGGAGTCACGTGACATAAAAAAACACTGCAACGCGATTGGTCAACTTTCGCTCCTTTTTCAGAAAACTATGTATGTCGAAAGCTCGTTTACAAACACGTTTGTTTGAAAAACAAGGGGATCCAAGACCGACAAGAGTACTAGGCCTAGCCCATCTTTGGCAAACAAAAACATAGCGACAGTCACTCTGGGCCGCTCTGCGATGATGAACTTATATCCGTTTATTATTACTTCCAAAACTCGTCTTGTTATTGGCTAGATTATTAAATATTTCGCTCAGAACATAATTTATTATAGAATTTAAACCGTTAAAAGAACTGATTTATTTTAGAATTGAAACCGTTAAAAAAATAGCAGCGAGACATACCGAGAAAGTCCTCAACACACACATACGATAAAAATTGACCTTGATCATGAAACAACGTTATTTTGACGGACTTGTTGCTAAATGTTGCTAAATGTTGCTAAATGTTTTAACAACATTTAGCTCAACGGTATATCGCGGTATCGGCATGGTGGGGTGATAGCTCTGTGCAGCGATACCTAACTATCGAACACGTCTCAGGTGAAAGAGGCTGCTTCCGGGACACGTTGGGCTTAGAAAGTAAGGCAACCACAGGCATCTACTAGGTCTATAGAGCAGCACTCGAGTGAAAGAGGCTGCTTACGAGACACAGTGGGCTGAGCAATAAAGAAGTTCTAAAAGACGTTTCTAATCCGACCAATGGGTAAAATACGTTTAGCAACGCTAAATACACGTACATGTATTAACCCCAAAAAAGGGAGAGTTACTCAACCCCAGAAGGAATTATCATTTTTTTCGCGCTGTCTGCACCGGAAGGAGACAAAAACGTTATTCACACGTCCCTGGCCAGAAACGTTACTCAAACTCGGAAGGCCTTTACACTTCCCCTCCCTGGCCACGAAAGTGCCTGAACACCAAATTTCAGTCATAAGGCGTCTTACGCGTTATCATAAAGGACTCTGGCACGAAATACTTTGTTTCAAAATGTATCTCCTCCTACAATTTTGATCCGATGTCATTTATTTTGGTGTGAGGCATCCCTAAGAGGTCGTGCATATGGTTTGTGCTTTCCTAGTCGATCGGGTGATTTTTTGAATTTTGGCGAATTCTTGATAGCAAAAATGAAACATTTGAGAGCAAAATATCACTTTTGAGCTCAATCATTGTTGGTTTGGTGTTTAACGTCCCATTCACAAACTAGGGACCAGCCTCGGTGGCCTAGTGGTTAGAGTGTCAGCCTCGAGACTGGAAGATCGTGGGTTCAAACCCCGGTCGGGTCATACCTAAGACTTGGGACTCCTCCTTGCTACCCTGTGAGGCACTCCACATGTTAGGGTTAGAAGGAGGGCTGGAATGCCCCATTTCAGTATAATGTGGCAGGGCGATCCCGATATGACCATAGCAGTTGAAAGGGATCTAAAGAACAATACAATACAATACGAAATCCATATATAAATACAGTCGGACCCGCGTAATATGAAGTCGTCGGGACCGAGCAAAATACTTCATATTACGTGAACTTACGTGAACATATTACACGAACTTTTACACATCATACTTTCAATCACCCATAAAATCAATAGCCATAGATTTATTGCTTATTTTGGACCGTGCTGCTGTGATGTAAAATCGAACTAAAATGAGTAACACTACATACAATTAAAATCAAGCATAAATCTGTCTGCCTTTCCGAAAAATATTTATTAACTTTCGATTGTTTGAAGTTTGTGCCTGTTTCCGCAGCCAGTCTATGTACTTCGCCAAAAGATCAATAACCGGAGTTGGATATAAAAATCCCTGGAATGCATCACTACATTAATACCCTGAATTTGATTACAGCATTGAAACGCAGTAGCTTTGAATCAAATGAAGTACAGTTAACCATTACTCCCGAACGCAATTAATACATCAATGGCCGGAACAATATATAAAATCCCTAGAATGCAATACAACATCCAATACCCGAGTGCTTGGGTATTGGTTCGCAATCGCTTTGAATCAAACGACTGTTTTATCTGCTTAAATTCTGCCAAAGTGCAATTGCGACCCTTCTGTGGTCGCCCCACAATAATGCCTTTTATAAACAATAGCATTCAATGTTGACACTTACTCAAAGTCTTTCGTGTGCTTGTGTTCTTTGTGTTTTTGTTCGTGGCCTTTTATGTAGTTCATATTACGCGTACAGATTATGCAATGAACGTAGCCTATGGGACCTTATGCTGGACTTCATATTATGTGAACTTCATATTAGACGTGTTCATGTTATGTGAATTTCTGTCCATAGAAACCAAGGCACGATTCGGCTGCTGAGCGTTCCACCGCTGCATCCCTTCCCTCTCCGCCTACCAGATTTGTCACATTATCACTAAACATCTTCTCTGGGCGACCCCGGCGGCTGAAGAAACGCGTTCAGGCGGAGATGAAGCTGGACGCGGACAGGGCGTGTGTCACTTCTAGGTGTACGAGTCTGGAGGCTAAGCATGTAAACACCGTTTCGCCGTCCCTATGCGGAATTTCACGTTCAGCGGCCCGAAAAAAATCCACCGCTGTAAAGGCGAACGGAGGTTTGTCCGGCGTCACTTGCTCTTTCCTCAGAGGAGCCATCTACTGTTGACAGGGCACCGTTCTCAGCCTTCGGCATCTCACTCATTGGAAGGGGGCGGGTAGCTCAGTTGGTAGAGCGCTGGTCTTCAGATCTAAGGTGTATAGCCGGTACGGGTTCGAATCCTGCTCGTGCCTATTAGCTGTGCACTCAGTTATGATCCCCCTAGGGATTCAAACTGGAATGGCCCATTTCAGTATAATGTGGCAGGGTAGTCCTGATGTAGCGCTGAGATCGCTGAAAGGGACTTAAAACACCAATAAACCAAACCAAACCTCACACATTGGTTCTGCACCTGCTTCACAGCGGCTCGCCCTCGGATGATCCGGATGATCCAGACCTCCCTCTCGAGGGCTAGGACCTGGTTCACCCCAAGGTGGCCGCTTTCCCGGTGAACAGCACCTATAAAGAGACTGGTCAGGGGGTGCTTGTCTGGTAGCATCGGGGGCTGCTTGGCTCTTTGGAGTATCCCCGAGGACTGCAGGCGTCCGCAAAACGTCAACCAGCCATCATGTAGCTTAGGATCCAGTTTTGCAAGGCGACTCCGGGCTAGAACCGCCTTTCCCTTCACTAGACGATTCCAATCTTATGGGAAGCAGATCCTCTGCACGTGCCGAAACAGTGCTTTCTCGGCTTGGCTGACATCTTCGGAGGTCAAAGACGTCTGGACATGATACGGCTCATCTCTGGCTCTGGCAAGAAGAACCTTTCTGAAACATAGGGAATAATCCACGGCACGCTGGAGGCGCCGCCAGTCGCTGTAGTGACAGATCAGGGCGTCGAGACCGCGGATTGCTTGAGTTGCCATGATTATCGCCCGTTCCTTCTTCACCTCTGGATCATGCTCTAGCTCTTCTCTCCGACTTGGTGTCTGGCCACTCTTCTTCCGGCAATTTCAAGAGCCGTGGACCGGATAACCACGCTTGTAGGCCGACGCCATATCCTGCTCTGAGGCCTCTGGAAGTCTGATGGATTTTTGTTCTTTTTTTCATAGCTCAAAACGTTCTTTTTTTTTGCCTTCGGCCTTCTTTTTTTCCTAACACCCGCTGGTAGCCCTGGTAATGTTATCAGCGAAACCTAGGCTATTCACCGACTGTGCGCATACGATGAAACCAGTCTTTCGGTAATCCTTGCAGCAACTCATCCATGACATTGTTAAACAGCAAGGGGCTCAAGGGGCACCGCTGTTTGACCCCCGATCTCGTATAGATGCGGTTCGAGGGTCCTTCCCTGCCACCTACCGTGGTCCAGGCAGGTCACGAATAATCGCGCGCCACGACTCGGGCATCGAAAAGCGGTCCATCGCACGCTCCAGTGTGTGATGGGAAACCGTATTGGACAGATCTAAGAAGCACACGTAGAGGGGTTTACCCTCATTGTGCGCCTCCCTGATCATGAAATCTATGATCACCGTGTTTTCTGAGTGCCGTCGCCAGAGATGAACGCCTTCTGGCTTCGACAGAGCGGGGGAACACTTCGAGGGAGGCGGTCGGCCAACACTTTCGTGTACAGCCTAAGCAACAGGGGACGAGCAGTGATAGGATGCCAGTTGTTAATGTCCTCAAGGAAGGAGGGTTTCTTTGGGATAAGGGTAGTTTTACTCTACTTCAGTGCTAGACTCATTAGAAAACCTTGAGTGTATTAAAGTCTTATATTGACTTTTAATCAGTAAAGTATAAATGCGACAAAGTTAGTAGGAATGACACAATATGACCTGCAATAGGTTGGCGGTGTCGTTAAACTAATCAAATAATGAACAACAAACAAACATGATAGGGACTCGACCGAAGTCCTTCCAACAGGCAAACAATCTCCTCAATATCCCATTCTCGCACCGCTTAACCACTCTGGCTTCCATTCCTGTCAACGGTCCAGGGGAGGTCAGGCTTGAGATCCCGTTCCTCTATTTCTTGATTTCCTTGATCGAGATCAGTCTGTCCAGGGGTTCCGACCTCAGCTACTCTGGTGACTTCTCTGCCAAGTTGTCAAGAGTAGCTCTTCCACTACCCGTTTAGGCAGGGGCTCGAGATCGAGGGGAGATGGGCGTCATTAAGCCCATGGTCGACCACCCGCTTCCTCTTCCTGTTGTACAGATCTTGCAGCTGATTATACTTCAACTGCCATGTCCTGGGCACGACGTTAAACTGCTTAATATTTTTCCGTCCCTTTATTTTTAAAGGAGCCCCTTGACCCAATGAGGGGTCGCAATGTATATTCCTGGGCCTACCCCAGTTCTACTGGTATCTCGCCCCTCCCCCATACCCTGTCAGTAGTTTAAACTCTAGTCATACCAACCTTGAAGTATCATACCTTAACAGTAATATAAACCTACAGACCCACTGTGAGGAGGCCTGAGTTGAATTGACTCACAGAAAAAATACTGACGTGGGTCGGTCTAATTTTATTCGGAAACGCTCTCGAAGAGGTTCACTGCAAAGTGAACAAATAACAATTTAATGTAACAGAATTATAATCCGATATAAAGTTTATATAAAGCACACAAGTTCAATTACTCAAAAGATCTGTGAATCAAATAAGTGAAGTTTTATTACAACAACTGCCCGTAAATAACAGATTACTGTAAATATTTTCATTTAATACGCAGAAACCCATAAACTAAATATTATAAATTAGAAACAATTAAATTAAATTAAAGATAAAGTCCATACCGAATTTATAGCGACCGAGACTAAAGGCCACGTCCGCCTCCATTGCTTTCCAAAATTCAACTAAGGAATTCTTGTGTACAGAAAATTACCGCGAAACTATACGGGAGGGGTTTGGTCAATTCATACCAGCAGGCGAATGCACTTTAAAAGTACACTGAACTAAATGTCAAGTACACTGAACTAAATATTGATCTGTGTCACATGGATGATTGATTACAAACTTGAACTGATTGTCGACAAATGCAATCTATTTTCTTCCGAGTTTTAATAGTACATTTTAATTTGATATTAATTTAAATGAGCACACTATGATTTTTATATTCACAAAGTTGACATTAAATTTATGCGAAACCTGTTTCCACAGCCGCCCCATTAATCATCACACAGATATTAATCAAACCATATTCAAAACAGGTTTACATTTATAAACACTATAGTCGCAATCAGTATTTATTGCATGAAGGATCGATCTGGGCCAGAATATCCTACCTACGTAAGCGTCATGAAATCAATCAGCTCAGAAAAACAGGCAATCTGTAAAATCCCAAAATCTCACTTCATTACAACATCTTCCTCAATTAGGTCGTCCGTTCTAGGAGACATAACTTAGCGATGGGCCTTACTTTTAAAGTGTGACCCACGCGTACTCTTGCAGAACGGACTAAGCCATCTCGACCTTGGCTGACATCCACTATGACGCCAAGAGGCCACTGGCCTCGCTGAATGTTTTCGTCCACAAGTAAGACGATGTCCCCTGGTTTGAGGTTTCGCTGTTGTCTTAACCACTTAGTCCTGGACTGAAGTAATGGTAAATATTCCTTTAGCCAGCGTTTCCAAAAAATGTTTGCCATGTACTGGACTTGTCTCCACCAACGCTTCCCGTAACAATCTTGTTTCGAAAAAACGCCTACAGGTAAACTTGTACTGGGCTTGATGTGAAGCAAGTGATTTGGAGACAAAGGCAAAGGATCGTTGACATCATCGCTGGTAGGCGTAATTGGCCTATCATTAAGAATATTTTCAGCTTCTGCCATAAATGTAACTAATGCCTCATCTGTGAGAAGCTGTTCTTTAACCAGAGCCTTTAAGATACGTTTCGTAGACTTCACTAATCGCTCCCATACCCCTCCCATGTGACTTGCATATGGGGGGTTAAAGTGCCATTCGATGTTCACCTGAAGACACTTATCATGAATCTTGTGAAGATTCCACTCTGCGATAGATTCCCTCAACTCCTTTTCACCAGATGTGAAATTTGTTCCATTGTCGCTAAAGACTTTTAGCGGCTTGCCGCGGCGGCTGATGAATCTTCTCAACGCTGCTAAGAAAGCATTAGTATCTAGACTATATGCAATCTCAATGTGGACTGCCCGTGTCGTCAAGCATGTAAATAAACAACCGTAGCGTTTGCAGTGGCTCCTTCCATACTTGACCAAAATAGGACCGAAAAAATCCACCCCAACGAACGAAAAAGGCGGTTTGTCTGGTATAAGTCTCTCTTCTGGTAAAGGAGCCATTTGCTGTTCAGCAGGAGCTGCAAGCTGCCGTTTGCAGTCAAAGCAACTTCCGACGACCCGCCTTACAGTACTCAAGCCACGAGTTATCCAATAGTACTGACGAATTGTTGCCAGAACTTGTTGTGACCCAATATGTCCATTCGTTTCGTGAAAATGACGTATTATTAGTTCTGTTGCATAACTTTTGGATGGAATTATTTTGGATGCTTCAAGCCGTACTGCACTTCAAGATTTTGAAGTCGGCCGCCGACCCTCAACAATCCATCGTCGAAGAAAGGGCACAGTTTGACGAGAGAACTTGTTTTTTGTACGCGCTGTGTGAGGGTGTTTGACGTTTTTTGTAGGCAGCTTAACTCTCGAGAGTAAGCTTTGCCTTGTTCATACTTCAAAATTTCGATCTCGGCAAATTCGAGTTCCTTAACTGTGATTTCTCCAGTGGTTTGAACCAGTTCTCTATGAAGATACTTCTTGCAACAAAACTGTTTGAACCTCAGGAGCCATGCAGCAGACTTCTTTAGTCTGTGCCAACATGAGTGATGTTGTACGAGATCTGTAAGACTTCTTTGTGTGATGTTTGCCAAGACTGTCTTCTTCACTTCGAAAGTGCTTTCATCAATTGGCTGTAGATTGTCAGGCTGCACCGGAAATCCTTCGTCACTTGCTCTGTTTAAAAATTCCGGGCCATCTAGATGCTAAATCTGCTGGGTTTAATTCCGATGGTACATATTGCCAGTCGGTAGGTATAGTAACATCGTGAATGATTGCTAGTCTATTTGCAACAAAAGTCTTAAAACGCGTTGTTTTGTTTCGAATATACTGAATTGTTGCAGTCGAGTCGGTCCAGAATACATGTTTGTGGACCTGAAGATCAAGCTCGTCCATTATGAATTGGTGCAAGCGTACTGCAACTACAGCAGCTGAGAGCTCTAGTCTTGGAATGGACACAGCTTTGATCGGTGCCAGTCTTGCTTTCCCAATGACAAATGAACACTTTGCACTGCTCGCATTGAACATTCGAATATACGACGCCGCCCCGTATGCCTTCTCGGAACCATCTGCAAAATGATGCAGCTCTACTCGGCTTTCTTTGATGTAATGCTGTGGCTTGAAACACCTATCAATGACTAAATTGGACAGACAGGATAATGACTGTAACCAATCTTGCCATTGTTCCTCATCACTGAGAGATATCGTGTCATCCCATCCAAGCCCTTTGCGACAGCAATTTTGCAACATCAACTTTGGTACCAAAGTGACAGGTGCAACAAATCCTAGAGGATCATAAAGCGAGCTGGTGACAGAGAGAATGCCACGCCTTGTTAATGGCTTGTTCTTCAGGTTTATGTTGAAAGTAAATACATCTCTCTCGATATTCCACTGCAGTCCAAGTGTTTTCTCATAAGAAAGCTTGTCATCCAGATCCCATATCAGCTACTGATGTAGCTTTTTCCTGATGAGGTATGGAATCAAGAACTGCTCTATCATTGGAGACCCATTTTGTTAAACGGAAACCACCTCTCTGAAGTAGTGTGCACAGCTCTTCCACAAGCTTTATACCGTCTACAGTGGTTGGCACACTTTTCAAGCAATCATCCAGATACATGTTCCTGTGAACTGTTTTAACAGCTTCAGGAGTGAAGTCATGCTTGTTGTCTTCTGCTGTCCTCCTCAGACAGAACGCTGTGCAACTTGGCGAAGATGTCGCACCAAAGAGTTGTACCGTCATACAATATTCATCTGGTGATTTGGTGAGGTCACCATCAGTACACCAGAGAAAGCGCAGATAGCTGCAATCCTCTGGCGTGACCTTCACCTGGTGGAACATGGCTTCCACATCACCAACTATGGCAACAGGGTCTTGCCGAAAACGAATGAGGACACCGACAAGGTTGTTCATAAAATCCGGACCTTGTAAAAGCTGATCGTTCAAGGAAGTACCACGATACTTGGCAGCGCAGTCAAACACGACACGTACTTTGACAGGTTTATTTGGGTTTTGTACAGCATGGTGAGGTAGATACCAAACACCAGCTGCGCTGCCAGTTCTAAGAAACTGTTCATTGCCGACCTTCTTTGCATAGCCCTTCTCGATATAATCGTTGACAGTCTTTTCATATGCGTGCTTCAGCTGGCTGTCATTAAGAAGTTTGCGCTTCAGCAGTCGAAGCCTTGCTTCAGCAACAACCTTGTTGTTTGGAAGCAATTCAGGACTGTGTCTCCACGGCAAGGCTACCATATACTTGCCCTCCTGCTTCGTGACTGTTTTCTCAATTGTTTGAAGGGCTTGACGATCCTCTACAGACATTCCAGTTTTCATGTCGCTGATTGAATCATTGAAGTCTGTCTTCCACATTCTTTCTAGTTGTTCTTCAGTGGAGATTGCTTGTTGGAAGTTGACCTGATATGATGATTTCATACGTGATGTACCTAGAGGTCCCTGCAACGTCCATCCCAGAAGAGATCGTATGGCGTAGGGCTCTTTCGGCTTGCCACGGCGTTCTTCCAGCGTCCAAAAAACTTCAGGCACGTCGCTCCCAATGAGTAATGTAACTCGCGAGGCATTTATCTTTGGAAAAGAGATACCCGATAAATGTGGCCAGTTGCTTAAGGCAGAATTTGGAGGGAGGCCAGATAATGAGATGGGCAAGCGCTTGACCGACAGCACATTTTCAAGACTGACAGATTCAGAGCAGTCAATTGGACACACGGTCAAACTGACTTGGGAACCCTGTTCAACTTGTGACTGTCTGTTCACAGTCGATATGCTAAATGCTCTCGGTTTACCTGAAATACCCAGCTCTTTCAGGAGACGTTCATCGCAAAGCGTAACGTCTGAACCTGAATCCAGAAGAGCGTAAGTTTCGACATGTTCCCTGACTTTTGACACACACCGGTACAATTCTAAGAGCCACACTTTCAGCCTGGCTGTTTGTGCAATGCACATTTGTTGTAGCAGGAGTTTCATCAGAAAGCTTTTCTTTTGTTTCAGGTTTCGGACCAGTTTTCAAACGATTGACATCATGTACAAGGTCGTTGTGTTTTCCCTTACATTGCGTACATTGTGGTTTCCCCCAACACTCTTTGGCTGAGTGGCCATATTTTAAACAATTGAAACACAACCGATTCCTGCGTATG
Source organism: Protula sp. h YS-2021 (assembly GCA_949752745.1). Lineage (NCBI taxonomy): Eukaryota > Metazoa > Annelida > Polychaeta > Sabellida > Serpulidae > Protula > Protula sp. h YS-2021. Next base: position 32,886,481 of record OX457030.1, read on the forward strand.
ACTTTTTCTCTTTCGTCAAGCCCCTGCTCACGAAACTTTGAGCACTTGGCAATAAAATGATTGCCTTTACACATTGAACACGACTTGGGCTTGACACTTTTTTCAGCAGGTACCTTTCCACTGACCAATGTTTCATTGTCCTTGTTCTCTGACTGAGGAACTGAACTACTCTGGGTTGCAAAAGTTGACCTCTTTCCACGATCATGACCTCGATTGACCTTCGCATGTGTTTGAGTTTTCACCTTCAAATCATTGGCAAACTCTTGCCCGTACAAGGAGGACGCTATCCTCGCCTTGTTTTGAATAAACCTACACAAATGTGAGAAATTTGGTTCAACATTTGACTGGATAATTTCGCCAACTTTGTCAACCCATTTTGCCCGTATTACATGAGGTAGGCGTTTGACTATGCATCGAATGGTTTGGGTGCTGTTTATGTCGGACATGTAACCGAGTTTCGATAAGGTAAGTTCACACCTTTGCATTTCTTCGGACAGTTCAACTAGACCATTCACATCATTTGGTTTGACAATGGGACCGTTGGTAAGACTGTCAATATACGACCTCGCAATGATATGCGGTTTACCGTATTTCTGTTTCAACAACTCACACGCATGTGCATAACCATGTTCTGGATCGTACAACACACAATCTTCTATCAAACGCCTTGCATCACCAGTACAAAACTGAATCAAATAATTGAGCTTTACTTTGCAACTGCTAACTTTACTTGCTAAATTACACTCAAAATTTGTCATAAATTTGAAGTAGTCCTTTGCGTTACCCCCAAACTGCACGAGTTCAGGTTTCGGTAAAACAACACTTTCAGTCAATGCTGCCAAATTATTGAGAGTTTGACTCGGCAACAAATAGTCCACTTGGTCTTGGATCGGTCGTTCATACTGCGAAGATTGCACAGCAGACATCTGCCCATTGGTACACCTCGCTTGCGGACTTGGAACATGCAGGAATGTTGATGTCCGAACCTGAGGCTCCTGTCCATAATCATTAGCTATTGGCGCTTGAGCATATGGGGCGTATGCATATGAATATGATGGTTGCACTCTTGGATTGAACAGCTCTTGCGTTGGCGACCCAGATGTGTTCACAAATGAACCGTATGTATGACCATGCGTCGGTTCACGCTCCATTGTAGGTACAGCTGACACATGTGCCTTGGCATCTTGACCCGCAGTAAACGTCATACTATTAGCATTCAGTGGAACTGCTGGCAACTGTACGCTCGTATATGTGTAGGGTGCCTGTGTCGACTGGGTATGCTGATGCACACAAGGCATTGCTGTTGAAAACGTACTTTCATGAACGTCCGTCATAAGCACCGTTTGATCACGTGGTAATAAAGAAAGTTGCGGTTGCGTGTACGCGCGCATGTCTGCACCTCTTATTGACTGTGTATGTACGGCTGGCATGGGTTGCAATGGGTGTTCATGTGTAGTTGGGACTACTGGTGACTGCGCATGCGTAATGACCGTGTGAGCCGGCTGGTTGACCGCATGTATGTCCAGGGCAACATGTGGTTGCGCAGGTGGTGCATATTCGCTTGGCGATTGCGTTTGCGTAGGTTCAGCTGGGGCATTTGACACACGTGTCGGTGGCATTTGCGCATGCGTTTTATGCGCCACTGGTGTCCATGCATTGACCTCCGCTCGCAAATCCGACGCGCTTGACGACTGCGCACTAACTTCCAATGCATGCGGTGATCGCGCACTGACCTCTGCGAGCACATCGGAGACGTATGGTGACTGCACACTGACCTCAACTTGCGAGTCCAAAACAGATGGCGACCGGACACCGACCTCCGATTGTCCCCCAAACACAGGCGGCACCCGCTGACTAGCCTCCGCTTGCAGCTCCAATGCAGGTGGAGAGCGCCCGCTTAATTCTACTTGCCGTTCTAACACATGGGACCTCCGCGGACTAACCTCCGCTTGAGCCTCCAACACGGGTGGCGATCGCGGACTGTCCTCCGCTTGCGTCCCTGGCTTAGCGAAAGTTCCGATAGTGCGGGATTCGAAGGGGGACGCACGTTGCAATTGCGGAAAACTACTGTCAGATTCATTGTCAAATTCAACATAAGCATTCTCTTCCGCCATTGAAGCATTTATTTCGGATTCAATTTCGAGCACATCCAGTTTTTTGATTAAATTCAAGCTCAGTTTCTGCTGCCTTTGCTTTTACACGTTCATGTTCAATCTGAAGAGAATGTTTTTTATGAACAAATGATAACTTAGCTTGCAATGACGCCCGTTTTGCCGCTGCTCTCATTCTAGCCGAGTGCGAACTCCTGGTTTGCCTGGATGTCGCACCAGATGGGGAGCTGGAATGGTGGGAGACACTGTCCGACGGTTTGATATTATCCATAACTTGACCGGCAGAATCCGATATTTCAGCAATTTGCGAAGATCCCGTTGCGCTGTTAGCTCCCACGAGTTGGTGTTGTTGCACTCTATACAACAGAGCTGCTTTATTTCCCGATGTCGGAAGTCCCCGAGCGCGAAGTATGTTCTTCAGCTGCACAAGCGTAAGCTTATTGACATCCGATTCCCACATAACTGCAATGTCACTTTTGATGTCCATTTCGATGTCACTTATGATGTCACATTCGTGTAGTTTCGATGTCGCGTTTGAGGTCGCATTCGTGAACTGTGAGGAGGCCTGAGTTGAATTGACTCACAGAAAAAATACTGACGTGGGTCGGTCTAATTTTATTCGGAAACGCTCTCGAAGAGATTCACTGCAAAGTGAACAAATAACAATTTAATGTAACAGAATTATAATCCGATATAAAGTTTATATAAAGCACACAAGTTCAATTACTCAAAAGATCTGTGAATCAAATAAGTGAAGTTTTATTACAACAACTGCCCGTAAATAACAGATTACTGTAAATATTTTCATTTAATACGCAGAAACCCATAAACTAAATATTATAAATTAGAAACAATTAAATTAAATTAAAGATAAAGTCCATACCGAATTTATAGCGACCGAGACTAAAGGCCACGTCCGCCTCCATTGCTTTCCAAAATTCAACTAAGGAATTCTTGTGTACAGAAAATTACCGCGAAACTATACGGGAGGGGTTTGGTCAATTCATACCAGCAGGCGAATGCACTTTAAAAGTACACTGAACTAAATGTCAAGTACACTGAACTAAATATTGATCTGTGTCACATGGATGATTGATTACAAACTTGAACTGATTGTCGACAAATGCAATCTATTTTCTTCCGAGTTTTAATAGTACATTTTAATTTGATATTAATTTAAATGAGCACACTATGATTTTTATATTCACAAAGTTGACATTAAATTTATGCGAAACCTGTTTCCACACCCACCTCTCCATCAAACTTGCAAACTATCGCCATTACCCACCTCCGATGTCAAATAATTAACGAACTGTAATAAACTTCTTTTTTCACTTACCTACCTCTTTCAAAATATTTAATCCTGTACTAAAAATACCATGAATACCAACAATAACACAAGACAACTCACTAAACCTTCAGTCTCTGGGGTTTCCTTAACCCATACTTACAAATTAAAACTATTTATTTGCACTTACCTTGTCATACCGTTCCCAAGTTGAATGCATAAAAGCGTGGCAATCTGTTGCGCGTTTACCCAGATCAAATTAAGCCCCAGGGGTCTTCTTCGCTGTAAGCACTCCTGCCCTCAAAAACGCACTTTGCCGTGGATTGCAATCCTTATGAGATGGAGACCGGTGACCTGTTTGTTGAGGCTACAAGATTCTAGGCAATACAGGGCCTGGTGATCAATACACGGCTTTGACCCGACTCTTCAACCCAAGAAGGGTTGTCGTGTTGGCCCGTCACGATCATTAACGGCTGGTCGTTCAGGTTAACGGTTAAACGGCGTAAGATGGAGAATACCGCCGCGCCTAGTAGAGTATATCAGGTAACCTAGCCCCGTGCGGAATTCCCGCTGCCAAAAGGTCGGTCAAAGTAATGCCGGTGGCCGGCAGACCATGGATGGAAATTATACAAATTCAACCAAAACGCCGCTAAAGCGGCCACACATCGAAATAGAGTCGCCTCTGATGGTTTTCCCGGAGTTCATAATTGTTTCGAGCCTAAAAGGACCACTAAAACTCTCGCCTTTCGCGATTGAGAAACAATTGACAGCTATCGTTGGTTCCAACTACACAGTCAAACGCATGCGATCCGGGGACTTGTTGGTTCGGGTAGTAACAGCTAAACAGAGCAAGTCTCTGCAACACTACCCAATTTGTCGGTTACACAGTAAAATGCGCATCACACAAGCCTAAATGTATCGAAAGGCGTAGTGGCAGACGCAGAATTGATGTACTGTCCCGAGGATGAGATGGTCGCAGGGCTCACAGACCAAGGTGTCATAGCAGCCAGAGCTATGGGAAAATAGGAACCTATATGCTCATCTTTCAGAGGTCCTCGCTGCCACAAAAAATAAAAGTCGGTCATCTGAATCTGGAAGTGAAGGCATATATCACAAACCCGTTACGGTGCTACAACTGCCAGTGATATGGGCACAGCAGCAGTACTTGTGAACAACAATCCACCTGTTCAAGATGCGCCGAAAAAGGCCACTCGACAAGCAAATGTAAATCCCAAGTGGAAAAATGTGCTAACTGCCAAGGTGCCCATGTGGCCTCCTCAAGAAAGTGCCCAAAGTGGATACATGAAAAAAAGTCCAACAGATAAAAGCAGGAAGGGCTATCACGTACACGGAAGCTCGCCAAATGGTTGAGGGAGAAGGCTTGCGAAATTACGCTACTGCCGTCAAAACAAGCCGCAGAACAGTCATTACGGGTTGTCAAACCACCATCTCTTGGGTTAGTGACTTACAGCACTTCTTGCCACAGCCCCAAAAATAGTAAAGTTCGCCATCACAACCGACAAAACCAACAATTTCTACACAAACAACAAGCTCGTCTAAAACCCCATCGCCGAGCACGAGACTAAAAACTTGCACAAGCCCCTCCTCACCGCTAGATAACGGCACGAGGAAGAGGCTCAAAGAAAAGGCTTACAAGGTTAAAAAAAGGATACAACATGCATTGAAAGATGCAAAATACGGACATTATATGGAAACAGACGACGCGGTTGTCGCTTGCTCACCGCCACAGCCTCCATCGAAGAAAGCCATAGCTGATGAGAGGAAGTCGTCCCCCTCCCCCAGACATCACCACTGCAGCAAAAACCAACACGTGCTCGCCAGGCAAGCGAGATGTACCAGAGCCATCCAAATTTCCCGCTAAATTTTGAGTTTGCGGGAAACCGATACTCGGTACTTGAGGATTGCGGACGAAGGGAGTAACCCAACCAAGATACCTGAGAAGCAACCATCCACTCCCTGGCCATAAAAATTTCAAGACCTAGTGTCGGAATACAAAGACCCCTAGACATAACGAAATAAGACCATATAGGAATAATTCAGTGGAATATACGAGGTTTTTGGACCAACCATCACGAAATTTTAAAAATCATATTCCAAAATGACCCAGCAATAATTTGCCTACAAGAAACCTTCTCTAAAACCAATAACTGAGCAATACTGAAGGGATATGTCCCCTACAACAAAGACCACGTTAGCAACAAAGCCTCTGGAGGAATTGCAACGTTTGTTCGAAAAGATATACCCCAAAGTGAAATAAATCTAAATACCACCCTACAGGCCCAGGCTGTCAGGGCTACCTTGAACAAAACAATCACTGTGTGCAATATCTACGTGCCACCACCTTCAAAACAACAACCACACGAATTTTCAGATCTCATAAACCAACTGCAAAAACGCATATTGGTGTTCGGTGATTTCAACGCACATATTACAATGCGGGGCAACCATACAAGAGACCAAAAAGGAAAGATCATAGAAAACCTACTAGACCATCACAACCTGTCTTTACCCAATGACAAAACACCGACATATTTTCATATGGGCACTGGTTCAAAAACCTCTATCGACCTCTGTATAGCCTCTGCTAACTCGTACCTGGATTTTAGCTGGAAAGTTATAGACGACCTACATGGAAGCGATCATTTTCCAATTTTAATTTAACAAACCACTCCACAACGACAAGAAAGAGTAGACAAGTGGAATTTTTACAAAGCAGATTGGCTACAATTCCAAGAAGTATGCCATCAGTCAATTACACGAGAACACCTTGAAAGTGATAATGACCCAATTCTACTATTCACCGCTTTGATACAATCAATAATGGAAAAGACTATCCCGAAAATATCCGGATCTCGCAAAAGACTACACAAAATCTGGTTCAACTATGAATGCAAATGGTCCATAGCTGCTCGAAAACAAGCATTAAAACAGCTCATCAATCATCCAGACACCATTAGAAGAATGGAATATAAGACTCAATGCCATCGCCCGCAAAACTGTAAAACAAAGTAAGAAACGCTCATGGGAGGAGTTTGTTTCCAAGCTAAACGGGAAACTTCATTAAAGAAAACGTGGGACATGTTTAGGAAAATATCCGGCAGAGGTTTTCTAGGCCTTGTGAGCCATTTACAAACTAATAATGCCACTCTAACGGGAAGAAGGGAAATATCGGACGTCCTGGGAGAAACATTTAAACATAACTCATACTCTAAAAACTATAGCGAAGACTTTAGACGGTATAAGGCACTTAAAGAACGAAACAACATAAACTTTTACTCGGACAATAGTGAATCCTACAACTGCGATTTCTCTCTGAGTGAACTCCAACAGGCTTTAAACAAATCTCACAATTCCGCTGCTGACTCAGAGGACATACACTACCAAACCCTTAAAACACTTGCCAAAAGAAACTTGGATATACTATTGGGCCTCCTTAACCAAGCCTGGAAATCTGGAAACTTTCCAGAAATATGGAGAAAAGCTTTTATCATACCAGAACCAAAACCAAACAAAGACCCCACAAGCCCACATAATTACAGACCAATCTCCTTAACAAGTTCACTGTGTAAAACATTCGAACGCATGATAGCTGACAGACTCACCTGGTATCTAGAAAGCAATAATTTGTTTGCCGATATACAGAGCGGTTTTAGAAAACAAGGAAATACCCTGGATCACCTTGTAAGACTATAAACGTTTATAAGAGAAGCCTTTATCAATAACGAACATCTCGTTTCGGTTTTCTTGGCTTGGAACAGGCCTGTGACACAGCATGGAAGCATGGAGTACTACAAGACCTCCTTGACTTGGGGCTGCGTGGCCGCCTACCTGAACTTATTAAAACCTTTATAGAAGACCGACGTTTTCGGGTCCGCCTTGGGGCCGTGTTCTTCGAACAAGAGGAAGGTTTCCCCCAGGGATCCATCTTTTCCGTTCTGTTCCTCATAAAAATAAATAGCATCCGACATAACATAAAACAGGGGATATACAGCTCACTCTTTGTTGACGATTGAACAATATCTTGCGGAGGCAAGAATATGAACCTGATACAGCGACGCTTGCAGCAGAACATACACTCACTGCAAACTTGGACTAACCAAAACGGTTTTAAATTTTCATAAACTAAAACAGTCTGCATGCATTTCTGCAATAAACGCAAACAACACGACGATCCCGTTGTATACATTTTTGGCATTCAAATACCTGTTGTTAAAGAAAACAAATTTCTGGGTTTACTCTTCGACTCAAAGCTAAGCTTCATCCCACACATCAAAGAACTCAAACGAAAATGTCAAAAAGCACTCAATCTCCTAAGAGTAATATCGGCCCATGACTGGGGCGCTGATCGGGATAGAAAACTTATGCTTTACCGAGCCTTGATACGGTCTAGATTAGACTATGGCAGCATTGTCTATGCATCAGCAATACCTTCATACGTAAAAATGCTAGACCCGATACAAAATCAAGGTTTACGACTGTGTCTAAATGCTTTTAGAACATCACCAAAAATGCTTTTAGAACATCACCAAAAATGCTTTTAGAACATCACCAGCAGAAAGCCTGCATTTGGAGGCTAATGAGCAGCCTCTTAAAATTCGTCGAGTTAAAGTCGCTATGCAGTATACAACAAGACTTTATGCAAATGAGAAGAATCCTGCCTATAACTCAGTCTTTGGATCAGATTTTTCTCGCTTCCATGAAAGAGGCCCTACCGTAAAACCTCCATTTGGAGCGAGGGTTAAGCCCCCTTTCTATTTCGATCACGCTTTGCAGAGCTCAAGGAAGAATTTAAAGACTATCATTTCGTCTACACGGACGGCTCAAAGCTCGACAAGAAATCGGCTGCTTCCATTGTAAATAAAAATAACACATTGAAAACAAGACTTCCAGATGGATCCTCTATTTTCTCAGCCGAAATTAAAGCTCTACACAGTGTTGCCACTTCCTACGGCTTTGGCCGTATCTACGGCTTTTTTGTCATTTTCCCAAAATCCTACGGCTTTTCAACGGCTTTTGATGTTACATACGGCTTCCTACGGCTTTTTACAAATTATCGCTTGACATTTAAAAATTTTATTTTGGAATTTGTAAAAAGAATATCCACAATTAAAATTTTTTGATGCTCTTTGCTGTGGTGCTTTTTTATGGATTTTCAGAAATATAAGCCATCTATCGTCTGTCATGGGAGTCGTTTATGTGTATGGCCTTAACGCATCCTTAACCGCAGCAACACCGCTTCCTGCAGGTATGTTGACTTTTTAACAGTAACTATATTTTTCAATAACTTGATTGTAGTTGTTTCGCGTTTTGTAACGAATGGCAAAATGAATTCAAACAATGAATGCTGATTGAATATCATGTTTAATAACTTTGAGGTATTTATGTAAATGAATTAAGTTTTTAATGAGTGATGACATAGAGAACTATTTCTAGAGTTTATGACCATGTTTAAAGATTAGTTTAAAACGAAGCAGTCTTTTGAGAATTAATTTGCGTTATGTATGATTCACGGTATTGTTGGTGTTTGTTGTTGGCATTTGAAAAAAATGGTTGTTTGAAAAATTCTAATAGGTAAACTTCATCAAAATGTATTGATTAGAGTGAGGTCTGTAAATTGTAAACAGGGCGTTTGATACCTTATTTGGCATATCTGTCACTTTTATGATGTACATCCATGAAAATAAAGCGTCTTGAATGAGTCTAGACTTTTTTTCGATGGCTATGGCTTTTTTTTTTGAAATGTTGACGTTGTAAACAGGAAATTAATCATTTTTTTCAGGTTGTCATGTGAAGATAAAACAAGGTCATTATTTAGATATATATTATGGATTCCCCTATACGAAAATAAAGGCTTTCTCATTAAAAAAAAAAAAGAATTTTATATCAGTTGGTTATTTTGTAGTCCTTTAAATAAGTTTATTTTTTGATCAAGTCAACATTTCGAAAAAATGAAAGAGAGTGGCGACCCTTGCCTCCAGAGCTAATAGTTAAGTATTATTTAAGGTACACGGGATGAGCTTCTGTGCGCAAAGACTTGGCGAGGCAGAAACAGAAGGAGGGTTGATCATAACTAGATTTGTTAGGCTTCGTTAGAGGCTATGTCAGCCAATTGCCAAAACTAATAGATATCCCTTTTATAGAAATTTTTTTAACTGTATTTAAAGGTAAAATAGTAGAGGCCTTGATTTATATGATATGTGTTGTAATTTATTTTGTAATTTATAAGTTCCTTTTCAAATTGGCTGACTGTTATTGCTTTTGATCCTTCCGACTGTCCGTCCCTCTAGCTTCGTTAATGTCTCAACATTCTTTGTCCATGGCACTTCCTTAGGAATCCTCTTTACTACATTTCAGACAATGAAAACGTATATATTGCTGATGTGATTTGTAACTTTACGAAATGAAAGAATGTACATCAATGGATTGAAACGTTTAGCGATTTAAATGTAGTATCCGTAACTTTGGGCTTAACATATGTGGTGCCTATGTTAAACCCTAGTTTTAGACCAGAGTTACCGACCTTGCCTGCACTTCTATTAGATAAGTATTCTCTATTATGCCACTGATGTGCTATACATAATTTGTTGTTCAACTTATCATGTCGAACATTCACCAGAGCTAAGTCTCATTTGCTATGTTTCAAGAACCATTATTCCGAACACAAATTAGTAAATATTTGTTTAGGTTTATATCTTAGTCATATTTACTTCCCATCAATTGTAGAAGAGTTTAGTAATCATGAAGAGTATCGAATGGACCCCTCATGTTTGTAACAGTGAGATTTCCTTTGTCCAATACCAATCCAACATATGTTTTACACAGCAAAACTCACTGTGGAGGTGTGAGGGGTGTCCATTCGATACTGCTCCATAATTTTACACTTGACGGAATACAAAACGCTAATTAATTTATCATAACCTTGAAAAAAAAAACCATATTTGATAAGTAACCATTACCTCTTCCTATACCTCATGAAATGTTAACCCTTTGTTATAACCTGAAGAGCAACCATGTCTGAGAGCCAAATATCTTCATATTTGCAGCACTTCTATTTACGAAAAGTGTTTTAGTCCGGCGACTAAGATTGTCGGTTGGTTGTCAGTTAAAAGTGTGCTTAATATCCGGAAATGCGAAGCACACAGTTATCCGATATCTGATAAATTAATTAGATATGCAAAGACTGATAAACAGCGTTACACTGAAAGAATGAATCTTTCAAAGGAAAAGGAAAATGCTAATCGACAACGACAGGAGAGAGAAAATGAAATAGAAGCCGCAGAGAAAATGAAATAGAATCTCAATACTGAATTGAAAATTAATAAGATCGCCGAAAAAGAACATGCTATAAAGAAAGACAAACACGTTAGTAAATCGCTTATGAAAGAAGCAGAAATGTTGATGAAAGAATATCAAAAAAAGATCAGTGAGGCCCAGCGTTTAAATGGTGAAATAGAACGTACTGAAAGTCAGTTGTCGACAACAAAATCAAAAGTGTATGAAAAGGAACTGAAAAAGATGTGTGTGAATCAACCGAAGATCCCTTTCGAAATACATAGAAAGAAACCCGATACTGGCTCGTAGTATCAGTCAGCATCAGCAAAAAGAGGTCACGTAGAAAAGACCCAAACGAAACTTCTACTCAATCTCACCCTTGCTTGAAAACGAAAAAGAGAAAGCACGATGAGAAGTCGCAAACTCGCCCTTCCTTAGACAAAAAGAGGAAAAAAGAGGACATTGATGAAGTTGCCTGCAGCATTATACCTGCAAAATATAGCGATATGGTGGCCCTGAAATGCAAAGCCGATGGGAATTGTTTATTTAACGCGATTTCCCTTCTTATGAAAGGTACGTAAAATACCAAATTTAATAGAACTCTAAGTTATCTTTTTTATAGTGATACATTTTTAATACAATTATTTTTTTCAATGTAATGAAAACGCAATGTTAGTGTGAAAAACTGATGTAATAATTAAAGTTCGAACTGTAGGTCAACCGATGATATCTTAACCAATATCGTAAAGATGTAATTTTCAAATTTTCTTCATTTATGAAACAACCCGATAGTATTTTTAATGCAAGTTATCAATTTTTGCTTAAATATCAGATTCACCATATATAATTACTGCTTAATTTCCTGTTTTGATTTTGTGACACAGAATTACAAAATAAGTGTTAGAAGAAGATCTCGTAATGCTGAACTTGACACTTAACATCGCTAATTTCGAGCTTCGAAATACCGTTTTTTGTACAAGAAACAACTGTTTTCCGAAACGCTATACAAAGCAAATGCATAAAGATGGTGGATATTTTGAGTAATCCAGTTTAAGTTAAATAAGACAATTCAATTGTAAATGCTCAAAGAATGAAAAAAAAAAATCAGAAAATATTAATTTCCTTTCGACTAACATTTTTTCTGTTTGGTTTTAAAGGTGATACTTCTCTCGCTAAAGAGCTCCGAGAAAAGACTGCTGAAGAATTGATCGAAAATGCCGGGCGTTATGCTGAACACTGTGGTTGTTGAAAAAGCAGCCTCCATGAAATCTGATGTGCTCACGGTATGGCAAACACTGCTGGAGCAAAACAGCATTACAGAAGATGCATTGCCAGCAAGCATAAAAACAGAAGGGGAAGCAACCAAAGAAAATGGACGTTGGTGCTCCATGTTACAAGTTTTGGCCCTTTCCCCAGTGATTCGCATGCCAATCAACAGCGTCTTTCCGGACGTTGAGCTGTACGCCAAACCCCTGTATAACACTATGGTGTTCCCTCTTTCAGGCAAAACCACAATAAGTCGTAATCCACTTACTATTCTATGGAGTAGACTATGCTTAAATAACAATACGCCTTTTATCCCCGATCACGTTGTACCGCTTGTAAAGGTGTAGGCTTGTTGACATTTGTGAAAACATTCCGATTGATCAGGCAAAACAAACAAGTTTGTTAAGAGCGAGAGAAGGGCTGCTATAAGTTTCACGTTTTCTCATGAAAAATGTAAAATGGTGTTTGCCAAGTTTCTTTTCTTATTTACTATTTCGGTAAATCTTGCGAAAGTGAAGTTTTAAAAGTCCTTGTCAAATTCATGGGGAAAATAAGAAAAAAAACATGTCTCTAAAAACGACAAGAAATCTTGCTCTCTACCTTCTCTGGTCAATTTTACAATTGATCGTGATTTATGTTGCTCAACTAATAACTATTTCATTTCACAATAGTGTAAATTGTATTGCCAATGCTTATAAATATGGTTAGTATGTAGCCCTATGTGTACAATTTTGACATTATTCCAATTTTTTTTAGTTGTATTTCTTGTATTTTATTACAGGCATGAGAAATTTCATTTTAGCACAAAATCAAATGCAAACGAGCTACTTATGCCACTTTAGTAATTTTATGAGTTTTCGAGGAAAAAAAGAAAAAAGAAAAATATGTTAAGTTAGCGTCATAATTTAACTACAAACTTTCATCCAAATATGAACAAGGGTTGCTAAAATGCCTTTATTTTTTTACAATTGGTATACGTTTTATTGTCTTGACCAGGTTTTGCTTTAATTTTCATTTCGAGTGTTTAAAGAAGAAAGATATAAGTAAGCGTTATTTGTTTTGCATTTAACTATGTGTGTTCAGCGTTTTTAAGATTTCACTGTCGAATAATTGATGTAATATGAATTAGCTTAATTCGAAGATTAAAGGGTTGAAATTGAAACCTTAATTATTGTTTTGAAAAAAATCGATGCGTTGTATAATTTGTTGTGGTTGTTGTTGCTTTTTTTCCTGTATTTTCAAATGAAAACACTTTTCATTAGTTCCCTGTAGGATAAATAGATCGTGAATTTTAATAGGTACATTTTTGATTATCATTAGGGAATAGATGAAAGACTTGACCTCTTAAATAATTTGTTATTCCATGTGTTCAATGCAGCATTCATTGTGAGTTACAGGTTAAAGTAATGAGTTCAGTAAAATTGTAACTTTTGTATAACCTTACAATCTTTAATCAAGATTATGTTGGAGTTTTGAATAAAATTGTAGGTGCTGCACAAACACAATGAAACGAATTTCATGACAGACGAAGATAAAAAGTGGTAAAGTAGAAATAATCCGTTTTCGCGCGACTGCTTAAGGTAAGTATGGTTGAATTTCATTCTCCATGGCTTTGCAGATACTGTTTTGTATAAAATACTACCATTATAACACGTTTTGAAAAAAAAATAACTACGGCTTTCCTACGGCTTTTACATCAAAAACCTACGGCTTTCTTGGTATAACCCTACGGCTTTTAGCATAGAGGGCAGTGGCAACACTGTCTACATCTCGCTATCCAGATAGTGAACATCACTATCCAGATAGTGAAGATCAGCCGAAACAAAAAGTTTATGTTATGCGTGGACTTTATGTCCGTCCTGCAATCAATTGAAAACCTACAAATATCAAACCCACTTGACCTTCTGGAAAGGCATGACGAGGCCACCAAAGTTGGCAAAGACATAGTGTTCTGCTGGGTTCCAAGTCACGTGGGTATCCGAGGAAACGAGAAAGCCGACAAAGCTTCATAGCCGACAAAGCTTCAAAAGAGGCTCTAAATGATAATTGTACCGATATGCTCATATCAGCCTCCGATTTTAAATATCACATCACAAGATACTCAAAAAGATTGTGGCAAGAAAGATGGAACAAACAAAGAAACAACAAGCTGTATCAAACAAAAGCCCCGCAACTGAACAATGTGCGAGATGAAATGGTTTACCATAGAGCGAGAATAGGACATACATATATCACCCACAAACATCTTTTAAGAGGCGAGTCGGCACCCGACTGTGTCGGGTGTTAGGAACCATACACCGTTAAACATATTTTAATAGACTACCGATTTCCAAGACGCCCCGGTACTGGTTCAAAAACCTCTTTTGACCTTTTTATAGCTTCCGCTAATATCTTTTTACCTTTGGCACCGAAATGCCTCCACCCTTCTCCCACCGAGGTGCGTCATCTGATGCACAGTTATGAGGAATGCCTTCCAAGTGCTATTTGGCCGATGGGAATGTGCGAAGACAAGCTAGTATATCATAGCCATAACTACACTTAGGGTGCAGACCGTTACCGTTGCCTTGGGTAAAAGGGTTAGAGTTGTGTTAATAGCTGGGGGGGGGAAGGGGGGGGGCATGTGGAGGATTATGGTTAGAAAAAAAATTCCCGAGCACCTTCAAGACCTGGATAAAAAGATTTAAAGTAAGAACCGTTTGTCGTGCCCCTTCCAGATTCGGGTAAAAAGACATACGGTAAAATCTGGCCTTCTTGACCAACTTCCAGACCCGGATAAAAATGTAACGTACAGTAAAACTACTAAAGTGACCAACTTCAGATCTGGATAAGAAGGGCCTGCAGTAAAACGAGTTTTAGCGACCACCTTCCAGACTCGGATGAAAACAGACGTTCATTTATATCTGTTTTAGTGACCACCATCTGCTTGGTTTATTTTGAGTTTTTTACAATGAATTAAGGTTATGTTTGCAGAAATGAATATTATTTCGGTAATTAAAAAGAAACAGGATTTTTTTGGGTGAAGATCATGGGTTTAGTCGGGGAGACATTTGTTTTTGTTTACAAAAACAAGAAACTAAGTAGGTATCGATTGCAAGTGTATAACATAAGCCTGTCCTCTTATGTTTTGTGTGCACTGGCCGCTCTAGTCACAACCTATCTTTTTTTAACGATAACTTACCCACATATATCCACCCCGGTACTGGTTCAAAAACCTCTTTTGACCTTTTTATAGCTTCCGCTAATATCTTCCTTGATTTTAACTGGACAGATTTAGACGACCTTTATGGCAGTGACCATTTTCCTATTTTACTGAGTCAATCTGAACCCTATCGTGAAGAAAGCTTTCCAAAATGGAAGTTTAATAAAGCAGACTGGTCATTATTCCAAGAATTATCCGTCCCGGGCATGACGTTAAACTGCCTATCAGGGGTCCGCCCCTTTAAATATTAAAGGAGCCCCTTGACCCTATGGAGGGCCGGAGCTTCCATACTCCGACCCCCCTCGGGGTACCAGTCCTACTGAGTTTTCCTCAGTTCTACTGGTATCTCGCCCCCCCCCCACCCTACCTTACGTTACCTTATCTATAATATATACCTTCTCTGCAAATAAACACCTGAACTCTTACATCTCCTAACTTCTGCTTCCCCAAAATATCTCCATGTGAATGTGAATTGTTATTAAGCAGTTTTTCTGCTCTACGGGGGGCGGGTAGCTCAGTTGGTAGAGCGCTGGTCTTCAGATCTAGGGTGTATAGCCGGTACGGGTTCGAATCCTGCTCGTGCCTATTAGCTGTGCACTCAGTTATGATCCCCCTAGGGATTCAAACTGGAATGGCCCATTTCAGTATAATGTGGCAGGGTAGTCCTGATATAGCGCTGAGATCGCTGAAAGGGACTTAAATCACCAATAAACCAAACCAAACCAAACCAAGACGCCCGCTCACTTCATTTCAGAGCTGACTCCTTGCGGCAGCTGTTTGATGAAGTAGAACCTAGCAAATTTATACAATTTTTAAAAGAAATCAATCTGTATCAGTATTTCTAGACGCTTTTTACTTTATGATTTTAGAATACACACGGTTTTAGCCTACCTTTATTTTAACTTCTAGTATTGTCTTCTTTCCCCTATTACTGACATGTTCTGACACAATGTAACCCGCTAAGGGTCGGTGGTGTCATTAAACAAATCTATATAACTAACTAACCATCCACTCCCCCGAAAAAACTAATAGAGACCGAACAAGGAAAAGTCCTGAGACCACCTAACTTGAGAATACAGAGGCCTCGGGCTTATAGGAAGTAAAATTGCAGTAGTTCACTGGAACATAAGAGGTTTTTGGATCAACCAGATCGATTTTTGTGCCTTGAGTCAACAGTACAACCCATGCATATTTTGCCTCTAAGAAACATACGGCACCGACTCACACCTCCCAAATTTTACTTGTTATAAAGCCTGCAACACAAATTCAAATAATGTTCACGCCTCGGATGGAATATGTACTTTAATCTGTAATGACGTTATCCAAAGTGAGCTCATATTAAATACCAGTTTACAAGCAACTGCGATTCGTGTTACGATCAAGAAAACTTTTTCTGTTTGTAACATATACCTCTCACCACCATCCAAACCTAAGCCAGAGGAGCTCGACGATTTGATTAGCCAAATACCAAAACCCATCCTATTCGTCGGTGATTTTAATGCACACAGCCCTCTATGGGGTAATACAAACACCGATCACAATGGAAAGCTAATTGAAAACTTTCTAAATTTCCACAACCTCTCATTTTACAATGATAAAACCTCAACATACCTACGCCGTGGCACTGGTTCAAAAACCTCTACCGACCTCGCAATGGCATCTAGTAATTTGTTTTTAGATTTTGAATGGAAAGTCTTACACGACACATGGCAGCGACTACGTCCCCATTTTGTTAAAATCACTAGATCCACAGCAACAGAAAGGAATACCGAAGTGGAAATTCCACAAAGCAGATTGGTCACTGTTCCAGGAACTCTGCAAAAAGGGAATTAAAATCAACCAGTTTACACACGACGACGACCCGATTTTATTTTTTACGGCTCTAATCCAGGCAATCATGGAAAAAACTATACCTAAAACTTCCGGAAATCTCAAAAACAACAAAAACCTTATTTTGCAAAAAATCAATAGTCATGCGGAAAACAGCTCTTCGCCAATTTTACATCAGCCCGGACAATACTACCAAACTTGTAGCAGCACGCAGAACCATCAAAGCAAGCAAAAAGCTAACCTGGGCTGAATATATCTCCAAATTGAGCAAAAACAATTCAACCAAAAAAGTATGGGAGATAATGCGAAAAATATCAGGTAAAACATCTCAAAACTTATAAATCACCTCACCACAAACAACCAAACTATCACAAAACCAGATGAAATAGCAAATACCTTTGGTAGAACCTTTCAGTCAACTCTTCATGTAAAAATTACTCTCTTGTGTTCCGTCAAATAAAAAAAATTAAAGAACAAATACCAATAGATTTCACCGCAAATACTTTGGAACAGTACAATAGCACTTTTACCCCGGCGGAGTTGAAAGACGCTATACATAACTCACATGACTCAGCTGCCGGAGCAGACGACCTGCACTACCAGGTTCTAAAACACCTACCTGAGGAAACCCTTGAAGTCCTCCTAGAAATACTCAACCAAGCCTGGACTACAGGAAACTTTCCTGAAATATAGAAAAAAGCCACTATCATACCAATTCCAAGACCTAATAAGGATTCTACTAATCCCCAAAATTACCCCCAATATCTCTGACAAGTTCATTGTGCAAAACACTAGAGCGAATGATAGCCGCAAGACTAATTTTATATTTAGAGAAAAATCATCTGCTTACTGACATCCAGAACGACTTCAAAAAAGAAAGAAGTACCATAGATCACCTGGTTAGACTCGAATCATTTGTAAGAGAAGGTTTTATCAATAACGAACATGTCGTCACTGTTTTCTTCGATTTAGAAAAGGCCTACGACACGGCTAGGAAACACGGGAACGTGCACGAGGTCGCCTTCCTGAATTCATTGAAGCGTTTTCAAATGACAGGCGGTTTAAAATCCGTCTCAGTTCCATTTTGTCGGACTATTGTGAGCAAGAAGAGAGCTATCCTCAAGGCTGTATTCTATCAATTTTGTTGTTTCTAATCAAAATCAATAGTATGAAAGGCGCAACTAAACAGGGAATAGACAGCTCACTCTTTGTAGAGGACTTTGCTATGGCTGCCAGGGGTAAGAATATGAATCTCATCGGGCGTCGCCTCTAGCAAAATATAAACTCTCTTCAAAAATAGGCTGACCAAAATGGTTTCAAGTTTTCGCAAACCAAAACAGTCTGCATGCACTTTTGCAACAAACGAAAGCCACACGACGATCCTATTTCATACCTATCAAATACTCAGATACCGGTAGTGAAGGAAAACAAATTCCTTGATCTAATTCTGGACTCGAAGCTAAATTTTATCCTTCACATAAAAGACGTGAAGAGGAAATGTCAAAAGGAACTCAACCTGTTACGAGTCGTCTCCGCCCAACACTGGGGAGCAGATACCAGTACTAAATTAAAACTGTGTAGATCATTAATAAGATCTAGAATAGATTAAGGTAGCATCGTCTACGGATCAGCAAGGCTGTCGTACTTAAAGATGCTGAACCCAATACAAAATCAAGGCGTTCGTCTCTGCCTTAACGCTTTCAGAACGCCACCTACGGAAAGCCTTCAGGTTGAATCAAATGAACAACCATTAGATATAAACGAATCAAACTCTCAATGTAATATGCAGTTAAACTATACGCAAACAAAGAAAACCCCACCCATAAGGTAGTGTTCAAAAAAGACCATTCAGAAATCGTAAACACACGCCCAGGGTTATCGTACCCTTTGGCACTAGAATTCGTAACCACCTTAATAATGCTGAAATCAAAGTCGAGCAAATTGCAAACTTCAAAGTCTCGAAATACCCAACATGGAAAATACAAAGACCAACCATAAACAAAACTCTGACAAACTTCTCCAAAGACGCAACAAATACTGCAGAGTTCAAAGCTACGTTGGCTGAGATAAAGGAAACCTACCTTCACCATCATTTCATGTACACGGACGGATCTGAACTCGATAACAAAGTTGCTGCCTCAATAGTTACAAAATCAAATACCCTGAAACAAGATTACCAAACGGCTGCTCCATCTTTTCCGCGGAGGTTCGAGCACTCCAACTATCAATGGAAATCGTCAAGATTAGTAGTTACAAAAAGTTCCTTATCTGTGTCGATTTCTTATCGGTCTTAAAATCACTAGAAAATTTGCAAGTGTCAAACACGATGATTTTAGACCTAATAGAACGTTATGAAAGGGCAATCAAACAAGTCAAATTCCTAGTGTTTTGCTGGGTGCCAAGCCACGTCGGCATAGCGGGTAATGAAGCTGTGGACCAGGCAGCAAAGAGGCGCTAAACTACAACATATCCGACCTTCTCATACCATACTCCCGACTTTAAACCCCATATCTCAAGTAATGTAAAAAACCTTTGGCAACAAAAGTGGAACGAACAAAGAAATAACAAACTCTTTCAAATCCAACCAACAGTTGGATTTAAGCAGCTAGCTTTTGGCAATATTCGCGACACAACGGTTATGCATAGAGCTCGAATCGGACATACATACATCATCCACGGATATCTTTTGAGAGCCGATGCGCCTCCAGAATGTATTGGTTGCCAAGACCGTTTGACTGTAAAACATATTCTACTCAATTGGGCCGATTTTCAAAACATTCGCTCACGCTTCTACAGTGTGAATTCCATGACAGACCTTTTTAAAAGGTAGCACCAAGCAAAATTATTTCTTTTCTGAGGCCAGTCTCGGTGGCCTAGTGGTTAGAGTGTCCGCCTCGAGACTGGAAGATCGTGGGTTCAAACCCCGGTCGGGTCATACCTAAGACTTTAAAATTGGGACTCCTCCTTGCTACCCTGTGAGGCACTCCACATGTAAAGGTTAGGAGGGCTGGAATGCCCCATTTCAGTATAATGTGGCAGGGGGATCCCGATATGACCATGGCAGTTGAAAGGGATCTAAAGAACAATACAATTCAACTGAGGCTCAGCAACAGAATCGACAGAATATGACCCTAACAGGTTACTGTTGTTAAACTTCAACTGCCCATCATAGCAAGCAGGCCTGATCTGTACATTGGCTTTCGCATGCCTTCCTCTGTTGCTGTTTACCTTTTCTCCGTTTCACTGTACTAGGCCGCTTTTCCCTATCATTCAACCGTTTCCGTACGTTCCCATACTTTTGCTGGAGTAGGCCACATAGTTCAGAGAAAAGCCTCTTAGCATCCGGCGACTTGCCATTATGGGCTCAGAGGTATTGGTCTAAGATATCCTCAATTTCTTCGGTACCCCAATCGGACCATCATGTCCCACGTCTTCAGATTCCGCATCAACAGATTCTAGGCACGTCAAAATCAGTACCTTCTGCGTCCTCGATCGTGTCCGGATGACGATGTTCCTCCTCAGCCTCAACACCATCGAAACTTTCCGTGATTGCCACTTCAGACTCGTCCACAGGCCAGTTGACCTCCTTCGGTGGTTTTTGGGCACTGGTCATTTCATCGCTTATACCCGGTGGGAGTGCGCCACCCTCGCACTCTTTGGTAAGCTCTGAAACCAGGATTTTGTGCACCAGGAGCTTACGTCTCGTTGAGATCGCTTGTCTTGTTCTACCGAAAGCTGAAAGTGAGAATAACCATTTGTTGATGGGACCTTGGATACCCCGAGCCTTATAGTAAACCTCCGCTAGAGCAAGGGCCCGACACTCCTCATCCAGCCACAGTGAACCATGCGTTGATTTCAACACTTTTCCGTCGTTGTACTCAGCAGGGTGAGCTCTCCGCATGTGCTGCGATACACCCATCCGCCCTTTGAATACCTTCAGACACACAGAACAAATTCCGTCATCGGCACCTTCTGCCCTCGTCGCCGTGGGGGTTCCTTGCCTCAGTAAGCGTACACAGTTTGCCCAATGGGTTGCTGTAAGCCTTGGCGTTGGCTTCTCCGCCATACAACCCGGTACTTCCTCATTACCTCTGCATCTCCACACTACTTGCACACCGAGGTGGTTTGAGACAATGTGATCGTGCAGTTCCGAGTTCGTTTTACACGAAAGGGAACAGACGTCACAAATTCGCTTCTGACTATCGAGTGGAAAGTCCATAGTAACTATCGCTGCATCAGACTCGGCTGTTCCACGATTCGGCATCATAATGGACAATTTCCCCTTTTTCCCTCCAGAGGAGGTGGAGCCCGGTGTTTGTCCTTTGTTGGCTTAGTAACGATAGCCAGTCCCGGGCTCGGACAATCGCCCTGGACTTTCCTGTTAAGCCAGCCAAGAGAGCTACGTATAACGTCACGCGGATGGGATTTCTTAGAGGGTTGTTCTTTCTTACACCTCTCGGGTGATTTGCAACGCGGATCCTCTACCAGGGATCCCATTCCTCAAAGTCTTTGCCACCTGCAAAAGACAAGTTCGCCTCGTTAACCTCGAGGCAGGATACCGTGACTTGGACTGGGTTTGCGATGTGGTTGCAAGCAACTTCGAAACCTTTAGCCAGACCTGTAAAGCTAAGGTTAGGTCACACCCGAGTAGGATATTCCGCTCACCGTAAACTGCGCTCCCGGCATTGTTGGTCCGCAGCGAACGGGGCCGGTACGTTCCACGACGGATGTCTTCGTAGCCGTGAAGTCTCAACCGTCAATTCCATCACAGGATGAGGGTTTGCACAACCAATGGACTAAGAGAGAACGATCACCAAGTGTCACCCAAGCTGACACTTGGTGGGATTATTGCTTGTTAGGCCCAAAAGAAACTTAAAATATTTTTCGCGAGTAGAACGAACGAAGGCGGCGTATGACGTCATCGCGTAAAATGTGTATATTTTGAACCAGATCTTTATGCATAATATCTCGATAACGGAAAGTCATATCGACTTAAAATTTTATATGAATATTCCATGGTTCAGTCAGATGACTGTTTCAACTTTTAACGGGTAAAAAAATTATCTGTTGTTAGGCAATATATCTCGACATCGGAATGTCGGATCGACTTTAAATTTGGTGTAGTTATTCCTCGGATAAGTCGCACGGTTTTGTTAAACATTGTTAAACTCGTATAGAAAATCAAGAAAGGTGCATAACGTCAACACCCCACGCCCCCCCGTCTCCCAATTTTTTGCTGCTTTGTTATCTAAGCATAGGTCTTAACTAGGCTGGGGATTTCAGCGTTTTCCAGAAGATTCTCGAGTGTCCCTGCATTCTTTAGAAAGCTTCAAAACAGTAACGGCATTACTGTCGGACCATTGCTATTTGTTACTGCCTGAAATTGAGCTTTTTGTGCGTTTCTCATCTACAGATATTACGTAACATGCCACTCAGTCAGGGGTCAGTGTCAGTTGTGGTGCATGATGGAGTCGTTATCTACTAGGTCATAGATGCTATTGTCGTGTTATAGATGTAAGCAGGTCTAGCTATTGATTTTTTTTTTGCCGCATACTTGAATCGGTTGCCAAGGTGTTCTATATATAGCAGCTATTTTGTATCGATTAGCATTGTTTGCAGAAGCATTTTTCGCTATTAAAGTGGGTCATCTGATATCTTGTGTTATGAGACGCAGCTCACCATTTTGGCACCGAAATGCCTCCCCCCTTCTCCCACCGAGGTGCATCATCTGATGCACAGTTATGAAGAATGCCTTCCCAGTGCTGTTTGGCCGATGGGAATGTGCGAAGACAAGGTAGTATATCATAGCCATAACTACACTTAGGGTGCAGACAGTTACCGTTGCCTTGGGTAAAAGGGTTAGAGTTGTGTTTATAGTCGGACCAACATTAAATAGCTGGGGGTTGGGGGTGGGGTGGGCGTGTGGAGGATGATGGTTATAAAACAAAATCCCGACCACCTTCAAGACCTGGATTAAAAGATGTAAAGTAAGAACCGTTTGTCGTGACCCCTTCCAGATTCGGGTAAAAAGACATACGGTAAAACCTGCCCGTCTTGACCAACTTCCAGACCCGGATAAAAAACTACTAAAGTGACCAACTTCAGATCTGGATAAGAAGGGCCTACAGTAAAACCCGTTTTAGCGACAACCTTCCAGACTCGGATGAAAAAAGACGTCCATTTATATCCTTTTTAGTCACCACCATCTGTTTGGTTTATTTTGAGTTTTTTTTACAATGAATCAAGGTTATGTTTGCAGAAATTAATATTTTATTTCAGTAATTAAAAAAAGGATTTTTTTTCGAAGGGGGGGGGGGGGGGTGGAGGGAGTCATGGCTTTAGTCGGGGAGACATTTGTTTTTGTTTACAAAAACAACAAATTAAGTAGGTATCGATTGAAAGTGTATAATATAAGCCTGTACTCTGATGTTTTGTGTGCACTGGCCGCTCTAGTTTATACCTTGATTTTAATTGGAAAGTTCTGGTCGACCTCCACGGCACTGACCACTTTCCTATTTTATTGACTGAGTCTAAACCATACCACGAAAAAGATCTCCAAAATGGAAGTTTCAGAAAGCAGACTGGTCAGAATAGACCAGCCTCGGTGGCCTATTTGTTAGAGTGCCCGCCTCGAGACTGGAAGATCGTGGGTTCCAACCCCGGTCGGGTCATACCTAAGACTTTAAACTTGGGACTCCTCCTTGCTACCCTGTGAGGTACTACACATGTAAGGGTTAGAAGGAGGGCTGGAATGCCCCATTTCAGTATAATGTGGCAAGGAGATCCCGATATGACCATAGCAGTTGAAAGGGATCTAAAAAGCAATACAATACAATACAATACAATACTGGTCAGAATTCCAAGAATTATGTCATCAAAGTATCAAAAGGGAAAATTTTGCAGATGGTTACGACGAACATATTTCATTATTTACCTTTCTTCTCTATGGAGTGTGTGAAAAATCTATCCCAAGGACATCGGGATCCCGCAAGAAACCACATAAACCGTGGTTAAATGACGCTTGTAAAGAATCCATAGCACTTGATAAACAAGCTCTAAATAAGTTTCAAATTACCCAGACCTTAGAAGAGAAATAGAATATCAAAGGGCGAAGGCAGTCTTGCGTAAACTAGTTAAAAAAGCAAACAATAGTCCTGGAAAAATATGGTTCACAACAAATAATTCGCGAAAACAGACCAGGGACATTGTCAGAAAAATATCTGGCAGGAACACTTTTAACACAGTAAACCATCTAGAAGTTAACAATAATATGATCACCGACCCTAAGGGCATTTTATACACCCTAGGCGAAATATTTGAACATAATTCATCTTCCGAAAATTATAGCCATGAGTTTAGACGCCACAAAGAAACAAAAGAAAGAAATCCTCTTAACTTTTATTCTGACAACAGCGAAGCGTATAATAGCGACTTTTCTCTTAATGAATTAAGAAAGGCCATAGATAGTTCCCATGATTCAGCAGCAGGACCAGATGACATACATTGTCAGATGCTTAGGCACTTGCCAGACCATACCCTCAAGTTCCTTTTAGAATTGTTAAACCATACCTGGAATTCCGACACTTTTCCAGAAATATGGAAGGATGCCACAATAATACCAATACCAAAGTCAAACACAGATCCACGAAATCCTCAAAATTTCAGACCAATTTCCTTGACAAGAGCCCTGTACAAAACATTCGAGCGAATCGTAGCTGAAAGATTATAATGGTACCTGGAAAGAAACAACTTGCTTGCTGACATACAGAGTGGCTTTAGGAAACAAAAGCAGCGCTCTGGACCATCTTGTAAGACTAGAATCTTGTGAAAGAAGCTTTCAATAACAAGGAACATGTTGTTACCGTTTTCTTTGACTTGGAAAAAGCTTATGACAAAGCATGGAAACACTGAGTACTAAAGGATCTTTTTGATTTCGGCCTCCGAGGCCGCCTGCCCCAGTTTATAAAGGGATTCCTGGATGACCGTCGATTTAGGGTTCGTCTTTGTACAATATTCTCAGAATATTTTGAACAAGAGGAAGGCTTCCCCTAAGGATGCATCTACTATTCCTGAGAAAAATCAACGATATAAAAGATACACTCAGACAGGGGATAGATAGCTCATTCTTCGTAGATGATTTTGCCTTGTCGTGTAGAGGCAAAAGTATGAATTTAGTACAGCGTCGTCTTCAGCAGAATATTTATTCTCTCCAAGTTTGGAGGAATAAGAATGGATTGAAATTCTCACAAACCAGAACGGTTTGTATGCAATTTTGTAAAAAAAAAAACGAAAACAACACGACGATCCAGTTTTTACACATCTCTAATGTGCAAATCACTGTTGTGAAGGATAACAATTTTTAGGTTTAATTTTTGATAACAAACTCAGTTTTACACCACAGATCAAAGACCTCCGAAGAAAGTGTCAGAAGGCTTTAAATTTACTGAGAGTTATCTCGTCCCACGATTGGGGAGCAAATCGTGATACTAAACTCATGTTATATAGAACTGTAATTAGATCGCGACTGGACTATGGCAGTATAGTTTATGGTTCTTCGAGACCATCGTATCTCAAGACGCTAGAACCGATACAGAATCCAGGCTTAAGAATATGTTTAAATGCCTTTAGAACATCACCAACCGACAGTTAACACGTTGAGGCAAATGAACAACCTCTCAATATACGGCGGTTTAAACTTGCCATGCAGTATTCTATAAAACTTTACTACAATAGAAATAACCCTGCTCGTCAGATAAGAGGTACCAATGTTATCCCCCCTTTTGGAACTAGGATTATACCACACCTGCAAGAAGCAGGTATAATCGTTGAATCTGTTGCAAATTACAGAATCCCCAACCCCTTTGGAAGTTAACGAAACCTATGGTTTTGAAAACTCTTGAGTCCATAAATGAAATAACTAATCCGTGTGTATTTCAGTCAAAGTTTGCAGAATTAAAGGATAATTATAATGACTACCATTTCATATATACCGATGGCTCCACACTTGAGGGCAAGGCTGCAGCGGCTATTGTCACAGAAAATAAGACATTGAAAACCAGGCTCCCTGATAGATCTTCTATTTTCTTTGCAGAAGCTAGAGCTCTGCAGCTAGCTATACAAACTGTCTAGATTAACCAAAAAAAAAAAAAAAAAAAAAAAACCATATTGTGTGTGGACTCCATGTCAGTGCTAGAATCACTGGAAAACCTTCAGGTATCCAACCCATTAATTTTGGACTTGATAGAAAAACACGACGAAGTGGTAAAGGCTGGCTACCCAACCACGTTGGAATCCCGGGGAACGAGGCAGCGGACAAAGGCGCCAAAGAAGCGTTAAACCAAGATTGCTCATATTTCCTTATACCGTCATCAGATTTCAAGTGCCATATTTCTAGATATGTCAAAAATCTATGGCAACAACAATGGGATGAACCAACCAACAATAAGCTATGCCAAATTGATCCTGTGGTATTGCGCAAATTGCCCTCCCTAAATGGTCTCCGCGACGATATGGTAACACACAGATTAAGAATAGGACATTCGTACGCCAGTCACAAACACCTCTTAAGAGGTGAACCACATCCCAAATGTATAAGATGTCAGGAACGGTATACAGTGAAACACATCTTGATAGATTATATATTATCACATTCGTTCTCGTTATTATAGAAGAGAGAGCTCTTTGAAACAAGTAATTTCTAACAAAGTCATATGAATATTCCTTGGTTCAGTCAGATGACTGTTTCAACTTTTAACGGGTAAAAAATTATCTGTTGTTAGGCAATATATCTCGACATCGGAATGTCGGATCGACTTTAAATTTGGTGTAGTTATTCCTCGGATAAGTCGCACGGTTTTGTTAAACATTTTTAAACTCGTATAGAAAATCAAGAAAGGTGCATAACGTCAACACCCCCCTCTCCCGCCTCCAAATTTTTTGCTGCCTTGTTATCTAAGCATAGGTGTTAACTTCGCTGGGGGTTTCAGCGTTTTCCAGAAGATTCTTGGGTGTTCCTGCATTCTTTGGAAAGCTTCAAAACAGTAACGGCATTACTGTCGGTCCATTGCTATTTGTTACTGCCTGAAATTGAGCTTTTTGTGCGTTTCTCATCTACGAATGTTACGTAGCATGCCACTCAGTCAGGGGTCAGTGTCAGTTGTGGTGCATGATGGAGTCGTTATCTACTAGGTCATGAGATGCTATTGTCGTGTTATAGGTGTAAGCAGGTCTAGCTATTGATTTTTTTTCGCCGCATACTTGATTCGGTTGCCAAAGTGTTCTATATATAGCAGCTATTTTGTATCGATTAGCATTGTTTGCAGAAGCATTTTTCGCTATTAAAGTGGGTCATCTGATATCTTGTGTTATGAGACGCAGCTCACCATTTTGGCACCGAAATGCCTCCACCCTTCTCCCACCGAGGTGCGTCATCTGATGCACAGTTATGAGGAATGCCTTCCAAGTGCTATTTGGCCGATGGGAATATGCGAAGACAAGCTAGTATATCTTAGCCATAACTACACTTAGGGTGCAGACCGTTACCGTTGCCTTGGGTAAAAGGGTTAGAGTTGTGTTAATAGCTGGGGGGGGGGGAAGGGGGGGGGGCGTGTGGAGGATTATGGTTAGAAAAAAAATTCCCGAGCACCTACAAGACCTGGATAAAAAGATTTAAAGTAAGAACCGTTTGTCGTGACCCCTTCCAGATTCGGGTAAAAAGACATACGGTAAAATCTGGCCTTCTTGACCAACTTCCAGACCCGGATAAAAATGTAACGTACAGTAAAACTACTAAAGTGACCAACTTCAGATCTGGAGAAGAAGGGCCTGCAGTAAAACGAGTTTTAGCGACCACCTTCCAGACTCGGATGAAAACAGACGTTCATTTATATCTGTTTTAGTGACCACCATCTGCTTGGTTTATTTTGAGTTTTTTACAATGAATTAAGGTTATGTTTGTAGAAATGAATATTATTTCAGTAATTAAAAAGAAACAGGATTTTTTTGGGTGAAGATCATGGGTTTAGTCGGGGAGACATTTGTTTTTGTTTACAAAAACAAGAAACTAAGTAGGTATCGATTGCAAATGTATAACATAAGCCTGTACTCTTATGTTTTGTGTGCACTGGCCGCTCTAGTCACAACCTATTTTTTTTTAGCGATAACTTGCCCACATATATCCACCCCGGTACTGGTTCAAAAACCTCTTTTGACCTTTTTATAGCTTCCGCTAATATCTTCCTTGATTTTAACTGGACAGATTTAGACGACCTTTATGGCAGTGACCATTTTCCTATTTTACTGAGTCAATCTGAACCCTATCGTGAAGAAAGCTTTCCAAAATGGAAGTTTAATAAAGCAGACTGGTCATTATTCCAAGAATTATCCGTCCCGGGCATGACGTTAAACTGCCTATCAGGGGTCCGCCCCTTTAAATATTAAAGGAGCCCCTTGACCCTATGGAGGGCCGGAGCTTCCATACTCCGACCCCCCTCGGGGTACCAGTCCTACTGAGTTTACCTCAGTTCTACTGGTATCTCGCCCCCCCACACCCTACCTTACGTTACCTTATCTATAATATATACCTTCTCTGCAAATAAACACCTGAACTCTTACATCTCCTAACTTCTGCTTCCCCAAAATATCTCCATGTGAATGTGAATTGTTATTAAGCAGTTTTTCTGCTCTACGGGGGGCGGGTAGCTCAGTTGGTAGAGCGCTGGTCTTCAGATCTAGGGTGTATAGCCGGTACGGGTTCGAATCCTGCTCGTGCCTATTAGCTGTGCACTCAGTTATGATCCCCCTAGGGATTCAAACTGGAATGGCCCATTTCAGTATAATGTGGCAGGGTAGTCCTGATATAGCGCTGAGATTGCTGAAAGGGACTTAAAACACCAATAAACCAAACCAAACTAAAGTGACCAACTTCAGATCTGGATAAGAAGGGCCTACAGTAAAACCCGTTTTAGCGACAACCTTCCAGACTCGGATGAAAAAAGACGTCCATTTATATCTTTTTTAGTCACCACCATCTGTTTGGTTTATTTTGAGTTTTTTTTACAATGAATCAAGGTTATGTTTGCAGAAATTAATATTTTATTTCAGTAATTAAAAAAAAGGATTTTTTTTTCGGAGGGGGGGGGGGGGGAGTTATGGGTTTAGTCGGGGAGACATTTGTTTTTGTTTACAAAAACAACAAATTAAGTAGGTATCGATTGAAAGTGTATAATATAAGCCTGTACTCTGATGTTTTGTGTGCACTGGCCGCTCTAGTTTATACCTTGATTTTAATTGGGAAATTCTGGGACACCTCCACGGTAGTGACCTTTTTCCCATTTTATTGTCTGAGTCTAAACCATACCACGAAAAAAAATCACAAAAGTGGAAGTTCCAGAAAGCAGACTGGTCACAATTTCACGAATTATGTCATCAGAGTATCAAAAGGGAACATTTTGTTGATGATGACGACGACCATATTTCATTATTTACCTTTCTTCTTCGTCCTGGGCATGACGTTAATCTGCCGTCCCTTAAATTTTAACGGAGCCCCTTGACCCTATAGAGGGCCGGATCTCATAGATACCGGCCCTCTTCGGGGTACCAGTTCCACTGGTATCTCGCCCCTCACCACCCTCACCCCCACCCCACCTTCCCCGCAAATAAACACCTGAACTCTTACGGTGAAACCTCATCTTACAATACCCTTTCTTCCTAATTCTAATCCTGCCAATGTAATCAATTAAAATTAAATAGTAACCTCTATTCCCTTAATGCTTTCCATTTATTTTATTTTTTGACAAATAAAGTTCTAAACCTTAATTTCAACTACAATAATCTTTTCCCATAGATCTACTTTACTTCAGACCCAAGGTTAACAACGTTCCCACGTTAATCGCATAAAAGTGGCAATCTGTTGTGCATTCCAGTTTGATTTTCAGCTGCTGGGGTCTTCTTCACTGAAAGTACTCCAGTCCCATCAACGCACTTTGCCGTGGATTGCATCCCATAGTGGCAGAAGACAGGAGTCCTGGTCACTGAGGCACTCTTTCTTTTACGCAGGCTTCTCGCATACATTTACTACTATGGAAACCCCGGTGGGGTCATACTTAACACTTTAAAATTGGGACTCCCCCTTGCTACGCTGTGAGGCACTCAACATGTGAGGGCTACAAGGAGGGCTGGAA
This sequence comes from Protula sp. h YS-2021, assembly GCA_949752745.1. NCBI lineage: Eukaryota > Metazoa > Annelida > Polychaeta > Sabellida > Serpulidae > Protula > Protula sp. h YS-2021. The sequence goes on from OX457030.1 coordinate 32,916,649, forward strand.
TGCCCCATTTCAGAATAATGTGGTAGGGGGATGCCGATATGACCATAGCAGTTGAAAGGAATCTGAAGAACAATACAATACAATACTCAACATACCGTAAAACGCTTATGCTCAGGCAATGTACTTGTTCAAGTTTTCTCGGCACAACAAAGCAAAAACCTATTACGAATCGAAACCTTCGTAAACACACCGATTAAAAGTACACCTCTTCAATCACTACACCAAAGGGGTGGTCACCCACCCTGATCTCAAATTCCGTTTGGAGGAAGAGCTCGTTACTGAATTAAGCAAATACGCAGTCTCGGGTTGTCGCAGACTTGACTTCCGCGGAACGTATGTACTGGCTTTTCAAAGATCAATGCTTCCGAGAGACATTAAAGTCGGCTACCTAAAACTCGACGTAAAACTCTATGTACCGAATCCCGTACGCTGCTATAACTGTCAACGATACGGGCATGCCAGTAGCAGATGCAAAAAAACTGAGACAACGTGTGCAAACTGTGGCGAAGATGTTCACGACTGCAAATCCTGTACGTCTCAAAGCAAGTACATCAACTGCAAAGGCACCCGTACAGCGTCCTCAAAGGATTGCCCAGTCTGGATCGCAGCAAAAGAGGTACAGAAGGTCAAATATGAACAATCCATTCAATACCCTGAGGCGCGTAAACTTGTTTACCAAACTCGAAACACCAAAAGCTACGCGGCAGGTGCAAAGACAACCAAGTCCCTGGCCGACACGACCACCCAAACAGACTTGACTTGGATTTCACAACAGAGAACCATTCAAGTCAACCAACCGAAGCAGTCATCAAAATCCACCCAGTCGGAAACTACAGTCGAACACTCAGCCAGCAGCCCTCCTTCAAAGGGCGGTGCTAGACCCAAGGTGACAACACAAGCCCTTGAACGGGCTACATCAATAAGCACTAACACCACTTGATCCCGACCAATACGAAATAAGAGCAAACGGCGGCTAGATCACCGACACCAAGTCCCAGGAGTAACCAGAGTAGCCTGGACACAGAAGTAGCCTGGACACAGGAGTAACCAGGCTGCCCCTGGACACAATGAGGGGCAGCCGAAAGAAGGTCACCCCCACACCCTCGGCCGCTACAGCATTTGTTCATTTAACAAACAAACATGACCATAATTCATTGGAATATCAGAGGTTTTTGGACCAACTACCACGAACTTGTGACACTTGTTCATTTGAAGGACCCTGCGGTCATTTGCCTACAGGAAACCGATATTAAAAATGATAACCTCCCCCCCCCCGCCCCCCAACACTTAGAGGGTACACACTTTACAAAAAGCCTTTTTATGGTGAAAGAGCGATAGGTGGTATGCCATGTTACTACGCAATGAATTTTTTCAAAGTGAAATAAATTGGACACGCCTTTCCAGGCCCAAGGTGCCCGGATTACTTTAGGCAAAACTTTTACTGTGTGTAACATCCACCTACCACCACCCAGCCAAAACAGTTAAATGACCTTCTAAACCAGTTCACCAAGACCAGTCTTATTTTTAGGCGACTTTAATGCACACAAAATACTGTGGGGCAACAGGAACACTGACCTTAAAGGAAAGTTGATCGAAAACCTCCTAAATCATCATAACCTATCTTTATTTAACGGCAAATCGCTTACATACACCCACCCCGGTACAGGTTCAAAAACCTCTATTGACCTTCCTATAGCTTCCGCTAATATCTTCCTAGATTTTAACTGGACAGTTTTAGACAACCTTTATGGCAGTGACCATTTTCCTATTTTACTGAGTCAATCTGAACCCTATCGTGAAGAAAGGGTTCCAAAATAGAAGTTTAATAAAGCAGACTGGTTATTATTCCAAGAATTATCACGGTATTAAAAGAGAACAGTTCACTGACGACGACGATCCGATTTTACTTCTCACTGCTTTTATCCAGAGCATAGATGAAAAATCTGTCCCAAAGACATCAGGAGCCCGTATAAAACCACACAAGCCGTGGTTCAATGACGAATGTAAGCACGCTATAGCTATTCACAAAGAAGCCTTAAAACACTTCAAACCACCCAGATCTTATCAGCAAGCTAGAATATAAAAGACTACAAGCTATATCACGTAAAACCATAAAACAAAGTAAGAAAGCCTTGTGGCAAGAATACGTATCCAAACTTAATAGAAACAGATCTCTTAAAAAAGCTGGGACATGATCCGCAAAATATCTGATAAAAACTCCTTCAGTCCATGAAGCCATCTCAGAATTAGTAACAGTTATGTCACCAACTTGGAGGGTATATCAAACACTCTTGGTAAAGCCTTCAAGAATAAATTCATCACCACACAATTACAGCCCCGAATTTAGACACCGCAAAGAAGCTGAAGAAAGAAACCCTTTAAACTTCTCATCTCAAGAAAATGCTGAAACCTACAACACTGATTTTTCAATAAAAATGAGCTAAAAGACCCTATAAATAGCTCCCATGGCTCAGCCGCAGGACCAGATGACATACATTGTCAGGTTCTTGAGCACCTTTCAGCGCCTTCTGGAAATTCTACTCGATCAGTTAAACTATATATTCAATAAAGCCAGCTTTCCTGAAATATGGAAAGAAGCTATAATCATACTAATACCAAAACCAAATAAAGATCAAACAAACCCCCGTAACTATAGACCGATCTCTCTAACAAGCTCTCTCTGCAAAACATTTGAACGAATGATTGCAGACAGATTGATTTGGTACCTGGAAAGCAACCATTTGCTTGCTGACGTTGAAAGCGGATTTAGAAAACGAAGGAGTACCTTAGACTATCTCGTAAGGCTAGACTCTTTCGTATGAGAAGCTTTTGTTAATAATAAGCACGTTGTCACGGTCTTTTTCGACATGGAAAAAGCATATGATGCAGGGTGGAAGTACGGAGTACTCAAGGACCTGTTAATTTGGGGCTCCGGGGCACTCTACCCAAATTTATAAAGAATTGTTTAGATGCTCGTCGTTTCAGAGTACGTCTTGGTACAATATTCTCAGAATATTTTGAACAGGAAGAAGGCTTCCCACACGCATCTATCCTGTCAATTCTACTATTTCTGATGAAAGTTAATAGCATAAGGGATACTGTAAAACAGGGGATAGATAGTTCACTCTTTGTGGATGATTTCGCCATCTCTTGCAGAGGCAGAAGTATGAATCTAATACAACGCTGCCTTCAGCAAAACATCAACTGCCTTCAAGACTGGGTGAATAAAAACGGTTTTAAATTTTCTCGAACAAAAACGACCTCTATGCATTTTTGCAAGAAACGTAAACAGCATGACGAACCGGTTCTATATATTTCTGACACTGAAATACCAGTAGTCAAAGAAATCAAATTTTTAGGGCTGATCTTCGACTCCAAACTCAGTTTTATCTCACACATATGTTGTGGTTCCGGTCGCTGTATGTGTGTGTGTTTCACCGTAAGTCCAAATAAAAGTCAGCCATTAACAACATAAGCCAATTTATTACCTCTTCATACTTTTTCAGTTCCAAGCAAGATTTAACTGTTGTTCACTGTCTGTGCCACCGCCCCGAATGAACTGGGAACGGCCTATTTATACTAGAAATTACATAAGGCGTAGTGATTTAATCAAGTAAAAAAAAAAAAAGTAGAACTTGAAAACCATTTAAACTGAAAATATAACCATAATAAAAGCTGCCAAATGGTATTAAATTAATTTAAAGCTGTCATGATGCCAAAAGAAATAAAAATAACACAAAAACACAAAATATAGAAATATATGAACTGTTTCCAAAACAAAAAAATAGTCCGGATGTTCACTCTATTCCGGAAGTTCCCAGAAGCGGCCATTTCAAATAAGAGAATGTCACATGGCTGAACGGCAAAGGTTAAATTAAATAATGGACTTCTATTTCTAAGAAAGAAAACAACAAATAATAAATGAACGACAACATCTAAATATAAGCACCAAGATACGAAATAAAAGAGGTAAGAGATAAATGTTAAGTTTAAAAAGTATAAATCTGCGGCTCCAAGTAACCAACCCCCAAAAACCCAAGTAATACCCCCCAAAACCATAACACATAAGAGTAGAAAAGAAAGTGCCAAAAGGCACCAAATTTGCTGAGGGTCATATCTGCTCAGGACTGGGGAGCAGACAGGAACACAAAACTTATGTTGTATACATCCCTAATCAGATCGAGGTTGGATTATGGTAACATAATCTATGGCTCAGCTAGACCAGCATATCTGAAGATGCTTGACCCGATACAAAACCAGGGCCTCAGACTATGCCTAAACGCTTTTAGAACCTCTCCGGCTTACAGCTTGCACGTTGAAGCAAATGAACAACCCCTTAACTGTTTTCTAACAGACAAATCCCCACCCATCAAGTCGTTTTTGGATCGGACTTCCCACAATTTTCTGGGAATGGGTAGTCCCGGGCATCACGTTAAACTGCCTCACGTGGGTCCGACCCTTTATTTTTAAAGGAACCCCTTGACCCAAAGGGAGGCCGGAGTCCATATTCCGACCCCCTCGAGGTACCAGTCTTACTGGGTTTATCTCAGTTCTACTGGTATCTCGCCCCCCTCCCAAGCATCTCCTCCCACCATTTCATCATCTAACCAACATTTCCCTTTCCATAGCTACTACAAAACCTTCCCAAAAATGCACATACTAAGATAAATTAATAACAATGCCTTTCCACCTAATAATATCCTTTTTTTATAAATATGATGACGTTAATCGCAATAAAGAAAATCTTTCCCTACCTTTTTGTTTCACATTCAACCCATTTTTGGATTATTATCTGGGGTCTACTTAATTGTAGTACTCCAGACACGGTATTAGTTCTGTTACACCTTTGGCAACGACTACTAGCAGCCAACAAAAACCTGCGTTACACCGTTTCCACGCAAACCGCATAAAAGCGTGGCAACCTGTTGTTCGTCCACCAAGATGCCCAACAGTAGCTGGTGATAATACCAGTCATAAGAACGCACTTTGCCGTGGGGTGCATCCCTTAGTAGAAGGAGAGCGGTTACCTGGGTATTGAGGCTTCTTGTCTCTTAGGCAGGCCTTTCAAATACATATTCTGCTGAGGGACTTGTTTGCCAATACATGCCTTTGGTCCTTCTCTCCGGCCCAAGAAGGGCGGTCGTGAACTGGACCGTCACGATCAATAACGGCTGGTCGTTCATTTTAACCATGCTGCGGCTATAGGATCAGTCGAACGGCGTTAGATGGAGAATACCGCGGCGTCTAGTAGAGTATTCCAGGTGTCCTAGCACTATGCAGGTAACCCCCGTTGTCGAAATAGGTGGTCGTAGTAAGGCCGGGTCCGGCAGACCTGGCAGAAAATTTACAAAAACAGTTAATGGACGGCATAAAAGAAAAACCCAAGAATACATCACCGACACCGAAAAGACCAAGGATTGAGGTAGGGTCTACCCCTGCTTTATTTTCACAATATCTGATTATCACACCTGTAGAGGGCACCTTCAAGCTATCCCCTTTCGCTATCCAGAAGGGGGTAGCATCTATAGTAGGAAATCAATTCAACATAAAAAGGCTCCGTTCGGGGGACATTCTATTCCAAATAGCTACCCAACAGCAATGTAAAACCTCCTAAAAATAACATCTTTCGTAAACACCCCAGCTAAGTGTTCTGCCCATCGAAACTTAAATATTTGCAGGGGAGTAATTACCCACCCTGAACTAAAATTTTGCACAGATAAAGAACTAGTCGAAGAACTAAAAGACCAGGGGGTGACAGCAGCGCGACCTTTGGGCCAAAGAGGAACAGTTGTCCTTACCTTCTGCAAGCCTAGTTTACCAAGCAATATAAAAGTGGGATATTTAAGCCTACCAGTGAAAGTATATATCCCGAACCCTATTCCTTGTTTTCACTGCCAGAAATACGGGCATAACAAAGACAAATGCAGAAATCAAAGACCCACCTGCGCAAAATGCGGGGAGGAAGGGCATGAATATAGTTCATGTACCTCTCACAACCCCAAGTGCATAAACTGCATGGGCAGCCACCCGGCTTGATCCAAGGATTGTCCGCGGTGGCATGCTGAAAAGAAAGTGCAACAGATAAAATTTGGAAAATCGGTGTCTTATCCCGAAGCCCAAAAACTGGCTTCTACCTTACTTCCGTCAAATGCGAAAACATATACCAGCCCAGTAAAACCCAAGTTTCAGGATTCTGCCCGTCAAAGTGACATCACATGGATTACGAAAGAAAAGATTTCTTCGCCACCAAAGCATCAACGGCCTCCTAGAGAAACTAAAGAAACTAAAACTGAAACAGACTGCAGTCTTTGTGAGTCTTTACCAAGTACATCACCTGAGGTGTCAGAGACGAGAGACGGGTCTTGTACTCCAAGACCCCAATGCTCTCAGCTGGGCCGCGAAACAAAGGCAAGACTCAAAGAGCTCAACTCGCCAAACAAAGGTTGCGTACCAAAGGCGCCAAAGAAGCGTTAAACCAAGATTGCTCAGATTTCCTTATACCGTCATCAGATTTCAAGTGCCATATTTCTAGATATGCCAGAAATCTATGGCAACAACAATGGGATGAACAAACCAACAATAAGCTATACCAAATTAACCCTGTGGTTGGGTGCAAATTGCCCTCCCTAAGTGGTCTTCGCGACGATATGGTAATACACAGATTAAGAATAGGACATTCTTGCACTACTCACAAACACCTCTTAAGAGGTGAGCCACAACCCGAATGTATAAGTTGTCAGGAACGGTATACAGTGAAACACATCTTGATAGATTGTATAGACTTCAATCACATTCGTCCCGTTATTATAGAGTTGACTCTGTGAGAGAGCTCTTTGAAAAAGTAAATTCCAACAAGGTTTTAGAATTTTTAAAAGAGATTAGCCTATATTTTTATGTGTAGATCACCAGTAAGTCTAGCGTTTTAGTATATTTAAGATTTTATTTTATACTGACTTTTAATCAGTATAAATGCGACAAAGTTACCAAGAATGACATACAATGATCTGCAATAGGTTGGCGGTGTCGTTAAACCAATCAAATAACCAACCAACCAACCAACCAACTGGGAATGGGGCCATCCCTCTATTTGGAGCCAGAGTAGTGCCACGCGTGCAAGAAGCGGACATCAGCATTGAGCTCATTGCAAATTACATCGAAATACCCTTTGTTAAACGGGGTCCGCCGATGGCCGGGTATAAATAAGAGCAAGACGCACTAAATTAACTTTCTTTTGGGTAATGGGTGAAGTTTAGAGGAGGGAGGGTCTTATTTTATGAGTGATTTGCTTAGTGTATCGAAAAGGAAATAAACAACAGCTCACAATAGCTTTGCTTTAGTAACAATGATTAAACATTACGTAATGGCAGCACACCAAAAACAGCTGATTGCGGCCAAAACTAGTACGGTACGTCACACAGTAACAAAAAACTAGGACAGTACGTGACAGTTACACAAGAGACAACACCAAGAAACACGTTTAGTAATGCGCCGCTATGGCCATCTACCGTGACAGTAAAAGGCTTAAATAGCTTAACCTAAATACCTAAGGGAGTCACGTGACATAAAAAACACTGCAACGTGATTGGTCAGCTTTCGCTCCCTTTCTGCCAAGAAAACAAATAACAATAATTTTACTTGCTTTATAACGAAACAAACATTCTTAAAAACACATTAGCTTTCCTCTCAGTAATTGATTCACCACCGACTTATTGAACACGGGCATGACGTTAAACTGCCTACCACATGTCCGCATTGATGGATAGATTCCTTTCAATTTTGTACACGGCTTCTCTGGACCCTTTCGCAGTGCAGTGACCAAGAATTTTTCGGATCCGAAAAAAATGACAAAATGGCGGATGTTAAACCGGGACCGCCGATGGCCGGGTATAAATAAGAGCAAGACGCACTAAATTAACTTTCTTTCGGGTAATGTGTGAGGTTTAGATGAGGGAGGGTCTTATTTTATGAGTATGATTTGCTTAGTGCATCGAAAAGGAAATAAACAACAGCTCACAATAGCTTGCTTTATTAACAGTGAATAAACCTCACCTAATGCCAGCACACCAAAAACAGCTGATCACGGTCAAAATCTAGGACAGTACGTGGCAGAATTACACAAGAGACAACACCAAGAAACACGTTGAGTAATGCGCCGCTGTGGCCCTCTACCCTGACAGTAAAAGGCTGTCGAAATGACACCGTTATCTGTCAAGCTGACTATCACTTCCAACGATTCTCTATCAAAAGAGAAACAGAAAATAAAAAACATTTTATTACAGAGAATTGACGGTATAAAAGACAACAGTATGGACACGCTTATTGGTAATTCACTGAAAAGCGTTTTAAAACGCACCATCCATTACAATAAGCGTCCATTACAACAAGCAGTAAAAATCCTGCACACTGGCGTAACTGGCAAATCACTAATTTACCCAACCAGGACTCAATAGAAACACAACTGTAATTTAACCGTAATTTTGAGATACATAAAAAACACACCAACCTGTGCTTGCACTGCTCTTTCTTAATGTTCTTCACGTCACTGTTATTCCTGCATGGCTCTTCTAATGCTTACTGTGTGATAAAGAACACTTAATCGCTTAACCAAAATGCCTAAGGGAGTCACGTGACATAAAAAAACACTGCAACGCGATTGGTCAACTTTCGCTCCTTTTTCAGAAAACTATGTATGTCGAAAGCTCGTTTACAAACACGTTTGTTTGAAAAACAAGGGGATCCAAGACCGACAAGAGTACTAGGCCTAGCCCATCTTTGGCAAACAAAAACATAGCGACAGTCACTCTGGGCCGCTCTGCGATGATGAACTTATATCCGTTTATTATTACTTCCAAAACTCGTCTTGTTATTGGCTAGATTATTAAATATTTCGCTCAGAACATAATTTATTATAGAATTTAAACCGTTAAAAGAACTGATTTATTTTAGAATTGAAACCGTTAAAAAAATAGCAGCGAGACATACCGAGAAAGTCCTCAACACACACATACGATAAAAATTGACCTTGATCATGAAACAACGTTATTTTGACGGACTTTTAAAACAACATTTAGCTCAACGGTATATCGCGGTATCGGTATGGTGGGAGATAGCCCTGTGCAGCGATACCTAACTATCGAACACGTCTCAGATGAAAGAGGCTGCTTCCGGGACACGTTGGGCTTAGAAAGTAAGGCAACCACAGGCATCTACTAGGTCTATAGAGCAGCACTCGAGTGAAAGAGGCTGCTTACGAGACACAGTGGGCTGAGCAATAAAGAAGTTCTAAAAGACGTTTCTAATCCGACCAAAGGGTAAAATACGTTTAGCAACGCTAAATACACGTACATGTATTAACCCCAAAAAAAGGGAGAGTTACTCAACCCCAGAAGGAATTATCATTTTTTTCGCGCTGTCTGCACCGGAAGGAGACAAAAACGTTATTCACACGTCCCTGGCCAGAAACGTTACTCAGACTCGGAAGGCCTTTACACTTCCCCTCCCTGGCCACGAAAGTGCCTGAACACCAAATTTCAGTCACAAGGCGTCTTACGCGTTATCATAAAGGACTCTGGCACGAAATACTTTGTTTCAAAATGTATCTCCTCCTACAATTTTGATCCGATGTCATTTATTTTGGTGTGAGGCATCCCTAAGAGGTCGTGCATATGGTTTGTGCTTTTCTAGTCGATCGGGTGATTTTTTGAATTTTGGCGAATTCTTGATAGCAAAAATGAAACATTTGAGAGCAAAATATCACTTTTGAGCTCAATCATTGTTGGTTTGGTGTTTAACGTCCCATTCACAAACTAGGGACCAGCCTCGGTGGCCTAGTGGTTAGAGTGTCAGCCTCGAGACTGGAAGATCGTGGGTTCAAACCCCGGTCGGGTCATACCTAAGACTTGGGACTCCTCCTTGCTACCCTGTGAGGCACTCCACATGTTAGGGTTAGAAGGAGGGCTGGAATGCCCCATTTCAGTATAATGTGGCAGGGCGATCCCGATATGACCATAGCAGTTGAAAGGGATCTAAAGAACAATACAATACAATACGAAATCCATATATAAATACAGTCGGACCCGCGTAATATGAAGTCGTCGGGACCGAGCAAAATACTTCATATTACGTGAACTTACGTGAACATATTACACGAACTTTTACACATCATACTTTCAATCACCCATAAAATCAATAGCCATAGATTTATTGCTTATTTTGGACCGTGCTGCTGTGATGTAAAATCGAACTAAAATGAGTAACACTACATACAATTAAAATCAAGCATAAATCTGTCTGCTTTTCCGAAAAATATTTATTAATTTTCGATTGTTTGAAGTTTGTGCCTGTTTCCGCAGCCAGTCTATGTACTTCGCCAAAAGATCAATAACCGGAGTTGGATATAAAAATCCCTGGAATGCATCACTACATTAATACCCTGAATTTGATTACAGCATTGAAACGCAGTAGCTTTGAATCAAATGAAGTACAGTTAACCATTACTCCCGAACGCAATTAATACATCAATGGCCGGAACAATATATAAAATCCCTAGAATGCAATACAACATCCAATACCCGAGTGCTTGGTTACGGTATTGGTTCGCAATCGCTTTGAATCAAACGACTGTTTTATCTGCTTAAATTCTGCCAAAGTGTAATTGAGACCCTTCTGTGGTCGCCCCACAATAATGCCTTTTATAAACAATAGCATTCAATGTTGACACTTACTCAAAGTCTTTCGTGTGCTTGTGTTCTTTGTGTTTTTGTTCTTGGCCTTTTATGTAGTTCATATTACGCGTACAGATTATGCAGTGAACGTAGCCTATGGGACCTTATGCTGGACTTCATATTATGTGAACTTCATATTAGACGTGTTCATGTTATGTGAATTTCTGTCCATAGAAACCAAGGCACGATTCGGCTGCTGAGCGTTCCACCGCTGCATCCCTTCCCTCTCCGCCTACCAGATTTGTCACATTATCACTAAACATCTTCTCTGGGCGACCCCGGTGGCTTAAGAAACGCGTTCAGGCGGAGATGAAGCTGGACGCGGACAGGGCGTGTGTCACTTCTAGGTGTACGGGTCTGGAGGCTAAGCATGTAAACACCGTTTCGCCGTCCGGAATTTCACGTTCAGCGGCCCGAAAAAAATCCACCGCTGTAAAGGCGAACGGAGGTTTGTCCGGCGTCACTTGCTCTTTCCTCAGAGGAGCCATCTACTGTTGACAGGGCACCGTTCTCAGCCTTCGGCATCTCACACATTGGTTCTGCACCTGCTTCACAGCGGCTCGCCCTCGGATGATCCGGATGATCCAGACCTCCCTCTCGAGGGCTAGGACCTGGTTCACCCCAACGTGGCCGCTTTCCCGGTGAACAGCACCTATAAAGAGACTGGTCAGGGGGTGCTTGTCTGGTAGCATCGGGGGCTGCTTGGCTCTTTGGAGTATCCCCGAGGACTGCAGGCGTCCGCAAAACGTCAACCAGCCATCATGTAGCTTAAGATCCAGTTTTGCAAGGCGACTCCGGGCTAGAACCGCCTTTCCCTTCACTAGACGATTCCAATCTTATGGGAAGCAGATCCTCTGCACGTGCCGAAACAGTGCTTTCTCGGCTTGGCTGACATCTTCGGAGGTCAAAGACGTCTGGACATGATACGGCTCATCTCTGGCTCTGGCAAGAAGAACCTTTCTGAAACATAGGGAATAAGCCACGGCACGCTGGAGGCGCCGCCAGTCGCTGTAGTGACAGATCAGGGCGTCGAGACCGCGACTTGCTTGAGTTGCCATGATTATCGCCCGTTCCTTCTTCACCTCTGGATCATGCTCTAGCTCTTCTCCCCGACTTGGTGTCTGGCCACTCTTCTTCCGGCAATTTCAAGAGCCGTGGACCGGATAACCACGCTTGTAGGCCGACGCCATATCCTGCTCTGAGGCCTCTGGAAGTCTGATGGATTTTTGTTCTTTTTTTCATAGCTCAAAACGTTCTTTTTTTTGCCTTCGGCGTTCTTTTTTTCCTAACACCCGCTGGTAGCCCTGGTAATGTTATCAGGGAAACCTAGGCTATTCACCGACTGTGCGCATACGATGAAACCAGTCTTTCGGTAATCCTTGCAGCAACTCATCCATGACATTGTTAAACAGCAAGGGGCTCAAGGGGCACCGCTGTTTGACCCCCGATCTCGTATAGATGCGGTTCGAGGGTCCTTCCCTGCCACCTACCGTGGTCCAGGCAGGTCACGAATAATCGCGCGCCACGACTCGGGCATCGAAAAGCGGTCCATCGCACGCTCCAGTGTTTGATGGGAAACCGTATTGGACAGATCTAAGAAGCACACGTAGAGAGGTTTACCCTCATTGTGCGCCTCCCTGATCATGAAATCTATGATCACCGTGTTTTCTGAGTGCCGTCGCCAGAGATGAACGCCTTCTGGCTTCGACAGAGCGGGGTAACACTTCGAGGGAGGCGGTCGGCCAACACTTTCGTGTACAGCCTAAGCAACAGGGGACGAGCAGTGATAGGATGCCAGTTGTTAATGTCCTCAAGGAAGGAGGGTTTCTTTGGGATAAGGGTAGTTTTACTCTACTTCAGTGCTAGACTCATTAGAAAACCTTGAGTGTATTAAAGTCTTATATTGACTTTTAATCAGTAAAGTATAAATGCGACAAAGTTAGTAGGAATGACACAATATGACCTGCAATAGGTTGGCGGTGTCGTTAAACGAATCAAATAATGAACAACAAACAAACATGAAAGGGACTCGACCGAAGTCCTTCCAACAGGCAAACAATCTCCTCAATATCCCATTCTCGCACCGCTTAACCACTCTGGCTTCCATTCCTGTCAACGGTCCAGGGGAGGTCAGGCTTGAGATCCCGTTCTTCTATTTCTTGATTTCCTTGATCGAGATCGGTCTGTCCAGGGGTTCCGACCTCAGCTACTCTGGTGACTTCTCTGCCAAGTTGTCAAGAGTAGTTCTTCCACTACCCGTTTAGGCAGGGGCTCGAGATCGAGGGGAGATGGGCGTCATTAAGCCCATGGTCGACCACCCGCTTCCTCTTCCTGTTGTACAGATCTTGCAGCTGATTATACTTCAACTGCCATGTCCTGGGCACGACGTTAAACTGCTTAATATTTTTCCGTCCCTTTATTTTTAAAGGAGCCCCTTGACCCAATGAGGGGTCGCAATGTATATTACTGGGCCTACCCCAGTTCTACTGGTATCTCGCCCCTCCCCCATACCCTGTCAGTAGTTTAAACTCTAGTCATCCCAACCTTGAAGTATCATACCTTAACAGTAATATAAACCTACAGACCCACCTCTCCATCAAACTTACAAACTATCGCCATTACCCACCTCCGATGTCAAATAATTAACGAACTGTAATAAACTTCTTTTTTCACTTACCTACCTCTTTCAAAATATTTAATCCTGTACTAAAAATACCATGAATACCAACAATAACACAAGACAACTCACTAAACCTTCAGTCTCTGGGGTTTCCTTAACCCATACTTACAAATTAAAACTATTTACTTGCACTTACCTTGTCATACCGTTCCCAAGTTGATTGCATAAAAGCGTGGCAATCTGTTGCGCGTTTACCCAGATCAAATTAAGCCCCAGGGGTCTTCTTCGCTGTAAGCACTCCTGCCCTCAAAGACGCACTTTGCCGTGGATTGCAATCCTTATGAGATGGAGACCGGTGACCTGTTTGTTGAGGCTACAAGATTCTAGGCAATACAGGGCCTGGTGATCAATACACGGCTTTGACCCGACTCTTCAACCCAAGAAGGGTTGTCGTGTTGGCCCGTCACGATCATTAACGGCTGGTCGTTCAGGTTAACGGTTAAACGGCGTAAGATGGAGAATACCGCCGCGCCTAGTAGAGTATATCAGGTAACCTAGCCCCGTGCGGAATTCCCGCTGCCAAAAGGTCGGTCAAAGTAATGCCGGTGGCCGGCAGACCATGGATGGAAATTATACAAATTCAACCAAAACGCCGCAAAAGCGGCCACACATCGAAATAGAGTCGCCTCTGATGGTTTTCCCGGAGTTCATAATTGTTTCGAGCCTAAAAGGATCACTAAAACTCTCGCCTTTCGCGATTGAGAAACAATTGACAGCTATCGTTGGTTCCAACACACAGTCAAACGCATGCAATCCGGGGACTTGTTGGTTCGGGTAGTAACAGCTAAACAGAGCAAGACTCTGCAACACTACCCAATTTGTCGGTTACACAGTAAAATGCGCATCACACAAGCCTAAATGTATCGAAAGGCGTAGTGGCAGACGCAGAATTGATGTACTGTCCCGAGGATGAGATGGTCGCAGGGCTCACAGACCAAGGTGTCATAGCAGCCAGAGCTATGGGAAAATAGGAACCTATATGCTCATCTTTCAGAGGTCCTCGCTGCCACAAAAAACAAAAGTCGGTCATCTGAATCTGGAAGTGAAGGCATATATCACAAACCCGTTACGGTGCTACAACTGCCAGTGATATGGGCACAGCAGCAGTACTTGTGAACAACAATCCACCTGTTCAAGATGCGCCAAAAAAGGCCACTCGACAAGCAAATGTAAATCCCAAGTGGAAAAATGCGCTAACTGCCAAGGTGCCCATGTGGCCTCCTCAAGAAAGTGCCCAAAGTGGATACATGAAAAAAAGTCCAACAGATAAAAGCAGGAAGGGCTATCACGTACACGGAAGCTCGCCAAATGGTTGAGGGAGAAGGCTTGCGAAATTACGCTACTGCCGTCAAAACAAGCCGCAGAACAGTCATTACGGGTTGTCAAACCACCATCTCTTGGGTTAGTGACTTACAGCGCTTCTTGCCACAGCCCTAAAAATAGTAAAGTTCGCCATCACAACCGACAAAACCAACAATTTCTACACAAACAACAAGCTCGTCTAAAACCCCATCGCCGAGCACGAGACTAAAAACTTGCACAAGCCCCTCCTCACCGCTAGATAACGGCACGAGGAAGAGGCTCAAAGACAAGGCTTACAAGGTTAAAAAAAGGATACAACATGCATTGAAAGATGCAAAATACGGACATTATATGGAAACAGACGACGCGGTTGTCGCTTGCTCACCGCCACAGCCTCCATCGAAGAAAGCCATAGCTGATGAGAGGAAGTCGTCCCCCTCCCCCAGACATCACCACTGCAGCAAAAACCAACACGTGCTCGCCAGGCAAGCGAGATGTACCAGAGCCATCCAAATTTCCCGCTAAATTTTGAGTTTGCGGGAAACCGATACTCGGTACTTGAGGATTGCGGACGAAGGGAGTAACCCAACCAAGATACCTGAGAAGCAACCATCCACTCCCTGGCCATAAAAATTTCAAGACCTAGTGTCGGAATACAAAGACCCCTAGACATAACGAAATAAGACCATATAGGAATAATTCAGTGGAATATACGAGGTTTTTGGACCAACCATCACGAAATTTTAAAAATCATATTCCAAAATGACCCAGCAATAATTTGCCTACAAGAAACCTTCTCTAAAACCAATAACTGAGCAATACTGAAGGGATATGTCCCCTACAACAAAGACCACGTTAGCAACAAAGCCTCTGGAGGAATTGCAACGTTTGTTCGAAAAGATATACCCCAAAGTGAAATAAATCTAAATACCACCCTACAGGCCCAGGCTGTCAGGGCTACCTTGAACAAAACAATCACTGTGTGCAATATCTACGTGCCACCACCTTCAAAACAACAACCACACGAATTTTCAGATCTCATAAACCAACTGCAAAAACGCATATTGGTGTTCGGTGATTTCAACGCACATATTACAATGCGGGGCAACCATACAAGAGACCAAAGAGGAAAGATCATAGAAAACCTACTAGACCATCACAACCTGTCTTTACCCAATGACAAAACACCGACATATTTTCATATGGGCACTGGTTCAAAAACCTCTATCGACCTCTGTATAGCCTCTGCTAACTCGTACCTGGATTTTAGCTGGAAAGTTATAGACGACCTACATGGAAGCGATCATTTTCCAATTTTAATTTAACAAACCACTCCACAACGACAAGAAAGAGTAGACAAGTGGAATTTTAACAAAGCAGATTGGCTACAATTCCAAGAAGTATGCCATCAGTCAATTACACGAGAACACCTTGAAAGTGATAATGACCCAATTCTACTATTCACCGCTTTGATAAATCAATAATGGAAAAGACTATCCCGAAAATATCCGGATCTCGCAAAAGACTACACAAAATCTGGTTCAACTATGAATGCAAATGGTCCATAGCTGCTCGAAAACAAGCATTAAAACAGCTCATCAATCATCCAGACACCATTAGAAGAATGGAATATAAGACTCAATGCCATCGCCCGCAAAAGTGTAAAACAAAGTAAGAAACGCTCATGGGAGGAGTTTATTTCCAAGCTAAACGGGAAACTTCATTAAAGAAAACGTGGGACATGTTTAGGAAAATATCCGGCAGAGGTTTTCTAGGCCTTGTGAGCCATTTACAAACTAATAATGCCACTCTAACGGGAAGAAGGGAAATATCTGACGTCCTGGGAGAAACATTTAAACATAACTCATACTCTAAAAACTATAGCGAAGACTTTAGACGGTATAAGGCACTTAAAGAACGAAACAACATAAACTTTTACTCGGACAATAGTGAATCCTACAACTGCGATTTCTCTCTGAGTGAACTCCAACAGGCTTTAAACAAATCTCACAATTCCGCTGCTGACTCAGAGGACATACACTACCAAACCCTTAAAACACTTGCCAAAAGAAACTTGGATATACTATTGGGCCTCCTTAACCAAGCCTGGAAATCTGGAAACTTTCCAGAAATATGGAGAAAAGCTTTTATCATACCAGAACCAAAACCAAACAAAGACCCCACAAGCCCACATAATTACAGACCTATCTCCTTAACAAGTTCACTGTGTAAAACATTCGAACGCATGATAGCTGACAGACTCACCTGGTATCTAGAAAGCAATAATTTGTTTGCCGATATACAGAGCGGTTTTAGAAAACAAAGAAATACCCTGGATCACCTTGTAAGACTATAAACGTTTATAAGAGAAGCCTTTATCAATAACGAACATCTCGTTTCGGTTTTCTTGGCTTGGAACAGGCCTGTGACACAGCATGGAAGCATGGAGTACTACAAGACCTCCTTGACTTGGGGCTGCGTGGCCGCCTACCTGAACTTATTAAAACCTTTATAGAAGACCGACGTTTTCGGGTCCGCCTTGGGGCCGTGTTCTTCGAACAACAGGAAGGTTTCCCCCAGGGATCCATCTTTTCCGTTCTGTTCCTCATAAAAATAAATAGCATCCGACATAACATAAAACAGGGGATATACAGCTCACTCTTTGTTGACGATTGAACAATATCTTGCAGAGGCAAGAATATGAACCTGATACAGCGACGCTTGCAGCAGATCATACACTCACTGCAAACTTGGACTAACCAAAACGGTTTTAAATTCTCATAAACTTAAAACAGTCTGCATGCATTTCTGCAATAAACGCAAACAACACGACGATCCCGTTGTATACATTTTTGGCATTCAAATACCTGTTGTTAAAGAAAACAAATTTCTGGGTTTACTCTTCGACTCAAAGCTAAGCTTCATCCCACACATCAAAGAACTCAAACGAAAATGTCAAAAAGCACTCAATCTCCTAAGAGTAATATCGGCCCATGACTGGGGCGCTGATCGGGATAGAAAACTTATGCTTTACCGAGCCTTGATACGGTCTAGATTAGACTATGGCAGCATTGTCTATGCATCAGCAAGACCTTCATACGTAAAAATGCTAGACCCGATACAAAATCAAGGTTTACGACTGTGTCTAAATGCTTTTAGAACATCACCAAAAATGCTTTTAGAACATCACCAAAAATGCTTTTAGAACATCACCAGCAGAAAGCCTGCATTTGGAGGCTAATGAGCAGCCTCTTAAAATTCGTCGAGTTAAAGTCGCTATGCAGTATACAACAAGACTTTATGCAAATGAGAAGAATCCTGCCTACAACTCAGTCTTTGGATCAGATTTTTCTCGCTTCCATGAAAGAGGCCCTACCGTAAAACCTCCATTTGGAGCGAGGGTTAAGCCCCCTTTCTATTTCGATCACGCTTTGCAGAGCTCAAGGAAGAATTTAAAGACTATCATTTCGTCTACACGGACGGCTCAAAGCTCGACAAGAAATCGGCTGCTTCCATTGTAAATAAAAATAACACATTGAAAACAAGACTTCCAGATGGATCCTCTATTTTCTCAGCCGAAATTAAAGCTCTACATCTCGCTATCCAGATAGTGAACATCACTATCCAGATAGTGAAGATCAGCCGATACAAAAAGTTTATGTTATGCGTGGACTTTATGTCCGTCCTGCAATCAATTGAAAACCTACAAATATCAAACCCACTTGACCTTCTGGAAAGGTATGACGAGGCCACCAAAGTTGGCAAAGACATAGTGTTCTGCTGGGTTCCAAGTCACGTGGGTATCCGAGGAAACGAGAAAGCCGACAAAGCTTCATAGCCGACAAAGCTTCAAAAGAGGCTCTAAATGATAATTGTACCGATATGCTCATATCAGCCTCCGATTTTAAATATCACATCACAAGATACTCAAAAAGATTGTGGCAAGAAAGATGGAACAAACAAAGAAACAACAAGCTGTATCAAACAAAAGCCCCGCAACTGAACAATGTGCGAGATGAAATGGTTTACCATAGAGCGAGAATAGGTCATACATATATCACCCACAAACATCTTTTAAGAGGCGAGTCGGCACCCGACTGTGTCGGGTGTTAGGAACCATACACCGTTAAACATATTTTAATAGACTACCGATTTCCAAGACGCCCCGGTACTGGTTCAAAAACCTCTTTTGACCTTTTTATAGCTTCCGCTAATATCTTTTTACCTTTGGCACCGACATGCCTCCACCCTTCTCCCACCGAGGTGCGTCATCTGATGCACAGTTATGAGGAATGCCTTCCAAGTGCTATTTGGCCGATGGGAATGTGCGAAGACAAGCTAGTATATCATAGCCATAACTACACTTAGGGTGCAGACCGTTACCGTTGCCTTGGGTAAAAGGGTTAGAGTTGTGTTAATAGCTGGGGGGGGGGGAAGGGGGGGCGTGTGGAGGATTATGGTTAGAAAAAAAATTCCCGAGCACCTTCAAGACCTGGATAAAAAGATTTAAAGTAAGAACCGTTTGTCGTGACCCCTTCCAGATTCGGGTAAAAAGACATACGGTAAAATCTGGCCTTCTTGACCAACTTCCAGACCCGGATAAAAATGTAACGTACAGTAAAACTACTAAAGTGACCAACTTCAGATCTGGATTAGAAGGGCCTGCAGTAAAACGAGTTTTAGCGACCACCTTCCAGACTCGGATGAAAACAGACGTTCATTTATATCTGTTTTAGTGACCACCATCTGTTTTAGTGACCACCATCTGAATTAAGGTTATGTTTGCAGAAATGAATATTATTTCAGTAATTAAAAAGAAACAGGATTTTTTTGGGTGAAGATCATGGGTTTAGTCGGGGAGACATTTGTTTTTGTTTACAAAAACAAGAAACTAAGTAGGTATCGATTGCAAGTGTATAACATAAGCCTGTACTCTTATGTTTTGTGTGCACTGGCCGCTCTAGTCACAACCTATCTTTTTTTAACGATAACTTACCCACATATATCCACCCCGGTACTGGTTCAAAAACCTCTTTTGACCTTTTTATAGCTTCCGCTAATATCTTCCTTGATTTTAACTGGACAGATTTAGACGACCTTTATGGCAGTGACCATTTTCCTATTTTACTGAGTCAATCTGAACCCTATCGTGAAGAAAGCTTTCCAAAATGGAAGTTTAATAAAGCAGACTGGTCATTATTCCAAGAATTATCCGTCCCGGGCATGACGTTAAACTGCCTATCAGGGGTCCGCCCCTTTAAATATTAAAGGAGCCCCTTGACCCTATGGAGGGCCGGAGCTTCCATACTCCGACCCCCCTCGGGGTACCAGTCCTACTGAGCTTTCCTCAGTTCTACTGGTATCTCGCCCCCCCCCCACCCTACCTTACGTTACCTTATCTATAATATATACCTTCTCTGCAAATAAACACCTGAACTCTTACATCTCCTAACTTCTGCTTCCCCAAAATATCTCCATGTGAATGTGAATTGTTATTAAGCAGTTTTTCTGCTCTACGGGGGGCGGGTAGCTCAGTTGGTAGAGCGCTGGTCTTCAGATCTAGGGTATATAGCCGGTACGGGTTCGAATCCTGCTCGTGCCTATTAGCTGTGCACTCAGTTATGATCCCCCTAGGGATTCAAACTGGAATGGCCCATTTCAGTATAATGTGGCAGGGTAGTCCTGATATAGCGCTGAGATCGCTGAAAGGGACTTAAAACACCAATAAACCAAACCAAACCAAACCAAGACGCCCGCTCACTTCATTTCAGAGCTGACTCCTTGCGGCAGCTGTTTGATGAAGTAGAACCTAGCAAATTTATACAATTTTTAAAAGAAATCAATCTGTATCAGTATTTCTAGACGCTTTTTACTTTATGATTTTAGAATACACACGGTTTTAGCCTACCTTTATTTTAACTTCTAGTATTGTCTTCTTTCCCCTATTACTGACATGTTCTGACACAATGTAACCCGCTAAGGGTCGGTGGTGTCATTAAACAAATCTATATAACTAACTAACCATCCACTCCCCCGAAAAAACTAATAGAGACCGAACAAGGAAAAGTCCTGAGACCACCTAACTTGAGAATACAGAGGCCTCGGGCTTATAGGAAGTAAAATGGCAGTAGTTCACTGGAACATAAGAGGTTTTTGGATCAACCAGATCGATTTTTGTGCCTTGAGTCAACAGTACAACCCATGCATATTTTGCCTCTAAGAAACATACGGCACCGACTCACACCTCCCAAATTTTACTTGTTATAAAGCCTGCAACACAAATTCAAATAATGTTCACGCCTCGGATGGAATATGTACTTTAATCTGTAATGACGTTATCCAAAGTGAGCTCATATTAAATACCAGTTTACAAGCAACTGCGATTCGTGTTACGATCAAGAAAACTTTTTCTGTTTGTAACATATACCTCTCACCACCATCCAAACCTAAGCCAGAGGAGCTCGACGATTTGATTAGCCAAATACCAAAACCCATCCTATTCGTCGGTGATTTTAATGCACACAGCCCTCTATGGGGTAATACAAACACCGATCACAAAGGAAAGCTAATTGAAAACTTTCTAAATTTCCACAACCTCTCATTTTACAATGATAAAACCTCAACATACCTACGCCGTGGCACTGGTTCAAAAACCTCTATCGGCCTCGCAATGGCATCTAGTAGTTTGGTTTTAGATTTTGAATGGAAAGTCTTACACGACACATGGCAGCGACTACGTCCCCATTTTGTTAAAATCACTAGATCCACAGCAACAGAAAGGAATACCGAAGTGGAAATTCCACAAAGCAGATTGGTCACTGTTCCAGGAACTCTGCAAAAAGGGAATTAAAATCAACCAGTTTACACACGACGACGACCCGATTTTATTTTTTACGGCTCTAATCCAGGCAATCATGGAAAAAACTATACCTAAAACTTCCGGAAATCTCAAAAACAACAAAAACCTTATTTTGCAAAAAATCAATAGTCATGCGGAAAACAGCTCTTCGCCAATTTTACATCAGCCCGGACAATACTACCAAACTTGTAGCAGCACGCAGAACCATCAAAGCAAGCAAAAAGCTAACCTGGGCTGAATATATCTCCAAATTGAGCAAAAACAATTCAACCAAAAAAGTATGGGAGATAATGCGAAAAATATCTGGTAAAACATCTCAAAACTTATAAATCACCTCACCACAAACAACCAAACTATCACAAAACCAGATGAAATTGCAAATACCTTTGGTAGAACCTTTCAGTTCAACTCTTCATGTGAAAATTACTCTCTTGTGTTCCGTCAAATAAAAAAAATTAAAGAACAAATACCAATAGATTTCACCGCAAATACTTTGGAACAGTACAATAGCACTTTTACCCCGGTGGAGTTGAAAGACGCTATACATAACTCACATGACTCAGCTGCCGGAGCAGACGACCTGCACTACCAGGTTCTAAAACACCTACCTGAGGAAACCCTTGAAGTCCTCCTAGAAATACTCAACCAAGCCTGGACTACAGGAAACTTTCCTGAAATATAGAAAAAAGCCACTATCATACCAATTCCAAGACCTAATAAGGATTCTACTAATCCCCAAAATTACCCCCAATATCTCTGACAAGTTCATTGTGCAAAACACTAGAGCGAATGATAGCCGCAAGACTAATTTTATATTTAGAGAAAAATCATCTGCTTACTGACATCCAAAACGACTTCAAAAAAGAAAGAAGTACCATAGATCACCTGGTTAGACTCGAATCATTTGTAAGAGAAGGTTTTATCAATAACGAACATGTCGTCACTGTTTTCTTCGATTTAGAAAAGGCCTACGACACGGCTAGGAAACACGGGAACGTGCACGAGGTCGCCTTCCTGAATTCATTGAAGCTTTTTCAAATGACAGGCGGTTTAAAATCCGTCTCAGTTCCATTTTGTCGGACTATTGTGAGCAAGAAGAGAGCTATCCTCAAGGCTGTATTCTATCAATTTTGTTGTTTCTAATCAAAATCAATAGTATGAAAGGCGCAACTAAACAGGGAATAGACAGCTCACTCTTTGTAGAGGACTTTGCTATGGCTGCCAGGGGTAAGAATATGAATCTCATCGGGCGTCGCCTCTAGCAAAATATAAACTCTCTTCAAAAATAGGCTGACCAAAATGGTTTCAAGTTTTCGCAAACCAAAACAGTCTGCATGCAACAAACGAAAGCCACACGACGATCCTATTTCATACCTATCAAATACTCAGATACCGGTAGTGAAGGAAAACAAATTCCTTGATCTAATTCTGGACTCGAAGCTAAATTTTATCCTTCACATAAAAGACGTGAAGAGGAAATGTCAAAAGGAACTCAACCTGTTACGAGTCGTCTCCGCCCAACACTGGGGAGCAGATACCAGTACTAAATTAAAACTGTGTAGATCATTAATAAGATCTAGAATAGATTAAGGTAGCATCGTCTACGGATCAGCAAGGCTGTCGTACTTAAAGATGCTGAAGCCAATACAAAATCAAGGCGTTCGTCTCTGCCTTAACGCTTTCAGAACGCCACCTACGGAAAGCCTTCAGGTTGAATCAAATGAACAACCATTAGATATAAACGAATCAAACTCTCAATGTAATATGCAGTTAAACTATACGCAAACAAAGAAAACCCCACCCAAAAGGTAGTGTTCAAAAAAGACCATTCAGAAATCGTAAACACACGCCCAGGGTTATCGTACCCTTTGGCACTAGAATTCGTAACCACCTTAATAATGCTGAAATCAAAGTCGAGCAAATTGCAAACTTAAAAGTCTCGAAATACCCAACATGGAAAATACAAAGACCAACCATAAACAAAACTCTGACAAACTTCTCCAAAGACGCAACAAATGCTGCAGAGTTCAAAGCTACGTTGGCTGAGATAAAGGAAACCTACCTTCACCATCATTTTATGTACACGGACGGATCTAAACTCGATAACAAAGTTGCTGCCTCAATAGTTACAAAATCAAATACCCTGAAACAAGATTACCAAACGGCTGCTCCATCTTTTCCGCGGAGGTTCGAGCACTCCAACTATCAATGGAAATCGTCAAGATTAGTAGTTACAAAAAGTTCCTTATCTGTGTCGATTTGTTATCGGTCTTAAAATCACTAGAAAATTTGCAAGTGTCAAACACGATGATTTTAGACCTAATAGAACGTTATAAAAGGGCAATCAAACAAGTCAAATTCCTAGTGTTTTGCTGGGTGCCAAGCCACGTCGGCATAGCGGGTAATAAAGCTGTGGACCAGGCAGCAAAGAGGCGCTAAACTACAACATATCCGACCTTCTCATACCATACTCCCGACTTTAAACCCCATATCTCAAGTAATGTAAAAAACCTTTGGCAACAAAAGTGGAACGAACAAAGAAATAACAAACTCTTTCAAATCCAACCAACAGTTGGATTTAAGCAGCTAGCTTTTGGCAATATTCGCGACACAACGGTTATGCATAGAGCTCGAATCGGACATACATACATCATCCACGGATATCTTTTGAGAGCCGATGCGCCTCCAGAATGTATTGGTTGCCAAGACCGTTTGACTGTAAAACATATTCTACTCAATTGGGCCGATTTTCAAAACATTCGCTCACGCTTCTACAGTGTGAATTCCATGACAGACCTTTTTAAAAGGTAGCACCAAGCAAAATTATTTCTTTTCTGAGGCCAGTCTCGGTGGCCTAGTGGTTAGAGTGTCCGCCTCGAGACTGGAAGATCGTGGGTTCAAACCCCGGTCGGGTCATACCTAAGACTTTAAAATTGGGACTCCTCCTTGCTACCCTGTGAGGCACTCCACATGTAAGGGTTAGGAGGGCTGGAATGCCCCATTTCAGTATAATGTGGCAGGGGGATCCCGATATGACTATAGCAGTTGAAAGGGATCTAAAGAACAATACAATTCAACTGAGGCTCAGCAACAGAATCGACAGAATATGACCCTAACAGGTTACTGTTGTTAAACTTCAACTGCCCATCATAGCAAGCAGGCCTGATCTGTACATTGGCTTTCGCATGCCTTCCTCTGTTGCTGTTTACCTTTTCTCCGTTTCACTGTACTAGGCCGCTTTTCCCTATCATTCAACCGTTTCCGTACGTTCCCATACTTTTGCTGGAGTAGGCCACATAGTTCAGAGAAAAGCCTCTTAGCATCCGGCGACTTGCCATTATGGGCTCAGAGGTATTGGTCTAAGATATCCTCAATTTCTTCGGTACCCCAATCGGACCATCATGTCCCACGTCTTCAGATTCCGCATCAACAGATTCTAGGCACGTCAAAATCAGTACCTTCTGCGTCCTCGATCGTGTCCGGATGACGATGTTCCTCCTCAGCCTCAACACCATCGAAACTTTCCGTGATTGCCACTTCAGACTCGTCCACAGGCCAGTTGACCTCCTTCGGTGGTTTTTGGGCACTGGTCATTTCATCGCTTATACCCGGTGGGAGTGCGCCACCCTCGCACTCTTTGGTAAGCTCTGAAACCAGGATTTTGTGCACCAGGAGCTTACGTCTCGTTGAGATCGCTTGTCTGGCTCTACCGAAAGCTGAAAGTGAGAATAACCATTTGTTGATTGGACCTTGGATACCCCGAGCCTTATAGTAAACCTCCGCTAGAGGAAGGGTCCGACACTCCTCATCCAGCCACAGTGAACCATGCGTTGATTTCAACACTTTTCCGTCGTTGTACTCAGCAGGGTGAGCTCTCCGCATGTGCTGCGATACACCCATCCGCCCTTTGAATACCTTCAGACACACAGAACAAATTCCGTCATCGGCACCTTCTGCCCTCGTCGCCGTGGGGGTTCCTTGCCTCAGTAAGCGTACACAGTTTGCCCAATGGGTTGCTGTAAGCCTTGGCGTTGGCTTCTCCGCCATACAACCCGGTACTTCCTCATTACCTCTGCATCTCCACACTACTTGCACACCGAGGTGGTTTGAGACAATGTGATCGTGCAGTTCCGAGTTCGTTTTACACGAAAGGGAACAGACGTCACAAATTCGCTTCTGACTATCGAGTGGAAAGTCCATAGTAACTATCGCTGCATCAGACTCGGCTGTTCCACGATTCGGCATCATAATGGACAATTTCCCCTTTTTCCCTCCAGAGGAGGTGGAGCCCGGTGTTTGTCCTTTGTTGGCTTAGTAACGATAGCCAGTCCCGGGCTCGGACAATCGCCCTGGACTTTCCTGTTAAGCCAGCCAAGAGAGCTACGTATAACGTCACGCGGATGGGATTTCTTAGAGGGTTGTTCTTTCTTACACCTCTCGGGTGATTTGCAACGCGGATCCTCTACCAGGGATCCCATTCCTCAAAGTCTTTGCCACCTGCAAAAGACCAGTTCGCCTCGTAAACCTCGAGGCAGGATACCGTGACTTGGACTGGGTTTGCGATGTGGTTGCACGCAACTTCGAAACCTTTAGCCAGACCTGTAAAGCTAAGGTTAGGTCACACTCGAGTAGGATATTCCGCTCACCGTAAACTGCGCTCCCGGCATTGTTGGTCCGCAGCGAACGGGGCCGGTACGTTCCACGACGGATGTCTTCGTAGCCGTGAAGTCTCAACCGTCAATTCCATCACAGGATGAGGGTTTGCACAACCAGTGGACTAAGAGAGAACGATCACCAAGTGTCACCCAAGCTGACACTTGGTGGGATTATTGCTTGTTAGGCCCAAAAGAAACTTTAAATATTTTTCGCGAGTAGAACGAACGAAGGCGGCGTATGACGTCATCGCGTAAAATGTGTATATTTTGAACCAGATCTTTATGCATAATATCTCGATAACGGAAAGTCATATCGACTTAAAATTTTATATGAATATTCCATGGTTCAGTCAGATGACTGTTTCAACTTTTAACGGGTAAAAAAATTATCTGTTGTTAGGCAATATATCTCGACATCGGAATGTCGGATTGACTTTAAATTTGGTGTAGTTATTCCTCGGATAAGTCGCACGGTTTTGTTAAACATTGTTAAACTCGTATAGAAAATCAAGAAAGGTGCATAACGTCAACATCCCCCGTCCCCCCCCCCCGTCTCCCAATTTTTTGCTGCTTTGTTATCTAAGCATAGGTCTTAACTACGCTGGGGATTTCAGCGTTTTCCAGAAGATTCTCGAGTGTTCCTGCATTCTTTAGAAAGCTTCAAAACAGTAACGGCATTACTGTCGGACCATTGCTATTTGTTACTGCCTGAAATTGAGCTTTTTGTGCGTTTCTCATCTACAGATATTACGTAACATGCCACTCAGTCAGGGGTCAGTGTCAGTTGTGGTGCATGATGGAGTCGTTATCTACTAGGTCATAGATGCTATTGTCGTGTTATAGGTGTAAGCAGGTCTAGCTATTGATTTTTTTTTTGCCGCATACTTGAATCGGTTGCCAAGGTGTTCTATATATAGCAGCTATTTTGTATCGATTAGCATTGTTTGCAGAAGCATTTTTCGCTATTAAAGTGGGTCATCTGATATCTTGTGTTATGAGACGCAGCTCACCATTTTGGCACCGAAATGCCTCCCCCCTTCTCCCACCGAGGTGCATCATCTGATGCACAGTTATGAAGAATGCCTTCCAAGTGCTGTTTGGCCGATGGGAATGTGCGAAGACATGGTAGTATATCATAGCCATAACTACACTTAGGGTGCAGACAGTTACCGTTGCCTTGGGTAAAAGGGTTAGAGTTGTGTTTATAGTCGGACCAACATTAAATAGCTGGGGGTTGGGGGGGGGGGTGGGCGTGTGGAGGATGATGGTTTGAAAACAAAATCCCGACCACCTTCAAGACCTGGATAAAAAGATGTAAAGTAAGAACCGTTTGTCGTGACCCCTTCCAGATTCGGGTAAAAAGACATACGGTAAAACCTGCCCGTCTTGACCAACTTCCAGACCCGGATAAAAAACTACTAAAGTGACCAACTTCAGATCTGGATAAGAAGGGCCTACAGTAAAACCCGTTTTAGCGACAACCTTCCAGACTCGGATGAAAAAAGACGTCCATTTATATCCTTTTTAGTCACCACCATCTGTTTGGTTTATTTTGAGTTTTTTTTTACAATGAATCAAGGTTATGTATGCAGAAATTAATATTTTATTTCAGTAATTAAAAAAAAGGACTTTTTTTCGAAGGGGGGGGGGGTGGAGGGAGTCATGGGTTTAGTCGGGGAGACATTTGTTTTTGTTTACAAAAACAACAAATTAAGTAGGTATCGATTGAAAGTGTATAATATAAGCCTGTACTCTGATGTTTTGTGTGCACTGGCCGCTCTAGTTTATACCTTGATTTTAATTGGAAAGTTCTGGTCGACCTCCACGGCACTGACCACTTTCCTATTTTATTGACTGAGTCTAAACCATACCACGAAAAAGATCTCCAAAATGGAAGTTTCAGAAAGCAGACTGGTCAGAATAGACCAGCCTCGGTGGCCTATTTGTTAGAGTGCCCGCCTCGAGACTGGAAGATCGTGGGTTCCAACCCCGGTCGGGTCATACCTAAGACTTTAAACTTGGGACTCCTCCTTGCTACCCTGTGAGGTACTACACATGTAAGGGTTAGAAGGAGGGCTGGAATGCCCCATTTCAGTATAATGTGGCAAGGAGATCCCGATATGACCATAACAGTTGAAAGGGATCTAAAAAGCAATACAATACAATACAATACAATACTGGTCAGAATTCCAAGAATTATGTCATCAGAGTATCAAAAGGGAACATTTTGCAGATGGTTACGACGAACATATTTCATTATTTACCTTTCTTCTCCATGGAGTGCGTGAAAAATCTATCCCAAGGACATCGGGATCCCGCAAGAAACCACATAAACCGTGGTTAAATGACGCTTGTAAAGAATCCATAGCACTTGATAAACAAGCTCTAAATAAGTTTCAAATTACCCAGACCTTAGAAGAAAAATAGAATATCAAAGGGCGAAGGCAGTCTTGCGTAAACTAGTTAAAAAAGCAAACAATAGTCCTGGAAAAATATGGTTCTCAACAAATAATTCGCGAAAACAGACCAGGGACATTGTCAGAAAAATATCTGGCAGGAACACTTTTAACACAGTAAACCATCTAGAAGTTAACAATAATATGATCACCGACCCTAAGGGCATTTTATACACCCTAGGCGAAATATTTGAACATAATTCATCTTCCGAAAATTATAGCCATGAGTTTAGACGCCACAAAGAAACAAAAGAAAGAAATCCTCTTAACTTTTATTCTGACAACAGCGAAGCGTATAATAGCGACTTTTCTCTTAATGAATTAAGAAAGGCCATAGATAGTTCCCATGATTCAGCAGCAGGACCAGATGACATACATTGTCAGATGCTTAGGCACTTGCCAGACCATACCCTCAAGTTCCTTTTAGAATTGTTAAACCATACCTGGAATTCCGACACTTTTCCAGAAATATGGAAGGAAGCCACAATAATACCAATACCAAAGTCAAACACAGATCCACGAAATCCTCAAAATTTCAGACCAATTTCCTTGACAAGAGCCCTGTACAAAACATTCGAGCGAATCGTAGCTGAAAGATTATAATGGTACCTGGAAAGAAACAACTTGCTTGCTGACATACAGAGTGGCTTTAGGAAACAAAAGCAGCGCTCTGGACCATCTTGTAAGACTAGAATCTTGTGAAAGAAGCTTTCAATAACAAGGAACATGTTGTTACCGTTTTCTTTGACTTGGAAAAAGCTTATGACAAAGCATGGAAACACTGAGTACTAAAGGATCTTTTTGATTTCGGCCTCCGAGGCCGCCTGCCCCAGTTTATAAAGGGATTCCTGGATGACCGTCGATTTAGGGTTCGTCTTTGTACAATATTCTCAGAATATTTTGAACAAGAGGAAGGCTTCCCCTAAGGATGCATCTACTATTCCTGAGAAAAATCAACGATATAAAAGATACACTCAGACAGGGGATAGATAGCTCATTCTTCGTAGATGATTTTGCCTTGTCGTGTAGAGGCAAAAGTATGAATTTAGTACAGCGTCGTCTTCAGCAGAATATTTATTCTCTCCAAGTTTGGAGGAATAAGAATGGATTGAAATTCTCACAAACCAGAACGGTTTGTATGCACTTTTGTAAAAAAAAACGAAAACAACACGACGATCCAGTTTTTACACATCTCTAATGTGCAAATCACTGTTGTGAAGGATAACAATTTTTAGGTTTAATTTTTGATAACAAACTCAGTTTTACACCACAGATCAAAGACCTCCGAAGAAAGTGTCAGAAGGCTTTAAATTTACTGAGAGTTATCTCGTCCCACGATTGGGGAGCAAATCGTGATACTAAACTCATGTTATATAGAACTGTAATTAGATCGCGACTGGACTATGGCAGTATAGTTTATGGTTCTTCGAGACCATCGTATCTCAAGACGCTAGAACCGATACAGAATCCAGGCTTAAGAATATGTTTAAATGCCTTTAGAACATCACCAACCGACAGTTAACACGTTGAGGCAAATGAACAACCTCTCAATATACGGCGGTTTAAACTTGCCATGCAGTATTCTATAAAACTTTACTACAATAGAAATAACCCTGCTCGTCAGATAAGAGGTACCAATGTTATCCCCCCTTTTGGAACTAGGATTATACCACACCTGCAAGAAGCAGGTATAATCGTTGAATCTGTTGCAAATTACAGAATCCCCAACCCCTTTGGAAGTTAACGAAACCTATGGTTTTGAAAACTCTTGAGTCCATAAATGAAATAACTAATCCGTGTGTATTTCAGTCAAAATTTGCAGAATTAAAGGGTAATTATAATGACTACCATTTCATATATACCGATGGCTCCACACTTGAGGGCAAGGCTGCAGCGGCTATTGTCACAGAAAATAAGACATTGAAAACCAGGCTCCCTGATAGATCTTCTATTTTCTTTGCAGAAGCTAGAGCTCTGCAGCTAGCTATACAAACTGTCTAGATTAACCAAAAAAAAAACAAACAAAAAAAACCAAAAAAAAAAAAACCATATTTTGTGTGGACTCCATGTCAGTGCTAGAATCACTGGAAAACCTTCAGGTATCCAACCCATTAATTTTGGACTTGATAGAAAAACACGACGAAGTGGTAAAGGCTGGCTACCCAACCACGTTGGAATCCCGGGGAACGAGGCAGCGGACAAAGGCGCCAAAGAAGCGTTAAACCAAGATTGCTCAGATTTCCTTATACCGTCATCAGATTTCAAGTGCCACATTTCTAGATATGTCAAAAATCTATGGCAACAACAATGGGATGAACCAACCAACAATAAGCTATGCCAAATTGATCCTGTGGTATTGCGCAAATTGCCCTCCCTAAATGGTCTCCGCGACGATATGGTAACACACAGATTAAGAATAGGACATTCGTACGCCAGTCACAAACACCTCTTAAGAGGTGAACCACATCCCAAATGTATAAGATGTCAGGAACGGTATACAGTGAAACACATCTTGATAGATTATATATTATCACATTCGTTCTCGTTATTATAGAAGAGAGAGCTCTTTGAAACAAGTAATTTCTAACAAAGTCATATGAATATTCCTTGGTTCAGTCAGATGACTGTTTCAACTTTTAACGGGTAAAAAATTATCTGTTGTTAGGCAATATATCTCGACATCGGAATGTCGGATCGACTTTAAATTTGGTGTAGTTATTCCTCGGATAAGTCGCACGGTTTTGTTAAACATTGTTAAACTCGTATAGAAAATCAAGAAAGGTGCATAACGTCAACACCCCCCTCTCCCGCCTCCCAATTTTTTGCTGCCTTGTTATCTAAGCATAGGTGTTAACTTCGCTGGGGGTTTCAGCGTTTTCCAGAAGATTCTTGGGTGTTCCTGCATTCTTTAGAAAGCTTCAAAACAGTAACGGCATTACTGTCGGTCCATTGCTATTTGTTACTGCCTGAAATTGAGCTTTTTGTGCGTTTCTCATCTACGAATGTTACGTAACATGCCACTCAGTCAGGGGTCAGTGTCAGTTGTGGTGCATGATGGAGTCGTTATCTACTAGGTCATGAAATGCTATTGTCGTGTTATAGGTGTAAGCAGGTCTAGCTATTGATTTTTTTTCGCCGCATACTTGATTCGGTTGCCAAAGTGTTCTATATATAGCAGCTATTTTGTATCGATAAGCATTGTTTGCAGAAGCATTTTTCGCTATTAAAGTGGGTCATCTGATATCTTGTGTTATGAGACGCAGCTCACCATTTTGGCACCGAAATGCCTCCACCCTTCTCCCACCGAGGTGCGTCATCTGATGCACATTTATGAGGAATGCCTTCCAAGTGCTATTTGGCCGATGGGAATGTGCGAAGACAAGCTAGTATATCTTAGCCATAACTACACTTAGGGTGCAGACCGTTACCGTTGCCTTGGGTAAAAGGGTTAGAGTTGTGTTAATAGCTGGGGGGGGGGGGAAGGGGGGGCGTGTGGAGGATTATGGTTAGAAAAAAAATTCCCGAGCACCTTCAAGACCTGGATAAAAAGATTTAAAGTAAGAACCGTTTGTCGTGACCCCTTCCAGATTCGGGTAAAAAGACATACGGTAAAATCTGGCCTTCTTGACCAACTTCCAGACCCGGATAAAAATGTAACGTACAGTAAAACTACTAAAGTGACCAACTTCAGATCTGGATAAGAAGGGCCTGCAGTAAAACGAGTTTTAGCGACCACCTTCCAGACTCGGATGAAAACAGACGTTCATTTATATCTGTTTTAGTGACCACCATCTGCTTGGTTTATTTTGAGTTTTTTACAATGAATTAAGGTTATGTTTGCAGAAATGAATATTATTTCAGTAATTAAAAAGAAACAGGATTTTTTTGGGTGAAGATCATGGGTTTAGTCGGGGAGACATTTGTTTTTGTTTACAAAAACAAGAAACTAAGCAGGTATCGATTGCAAGTGTATAACATAAGCCTGTACTCTTATGTTTTGTGTGCACTGGCCGCTCTAGTCACAACCTATTTTTTTTTAACGATAACTTGCCCACATATATCCACCCCGGTACTGGTTCAAAAACCTCTTTTGACCTTTTTATAGCTTCCGCTAATATCTTCCTTGATTTTAACTGGACAGATTTAGACGACCTTTATGGCAGTGACCATTTTCCTATTTTACTGAGTCAATCTGAACCCTATCGTGAAGAAAGCTTTCCAAAATGGACGTTTAATAAAGCAGACTGGTCATTATTCCAAGAATTATCCGTCCCGGGCATGACGTTAAACTGCCTATCAGGGGTCCGCCCCTTTAAATATTAAAGGAGCCCCTTGACCCTATGGAGGGCCGGAGCTTCCATACTCCGACCCCCCTCGGGGTACCAGTCCTACTGAGTTTTCCTCAGTTCTACTGGTATCTCGCCCCCCCCCCCACCCTACCTTACGTTACCTTATCTATAATATATACCTTCTCTGCAAATAAACACCTGAACTCTTACATCTCCTAACTTCTGCTTCCCCAAAATATCTCCATGTGAATGTGAATTGTTATTAAGCAGTTTTTCTGCTCTACGGGGGGCGGGTAGCTCAGTTGGTAGAGCGCTGGTCTTCAGATCTAGGGTGTATAGCCGGTACGGGTTCGAATCCTGCTCGTGCCTATTAGCTGTGCACTCAGTTATGATCCCCCTAGGGATTCAAACTGGAATGGCCCATTTCAGTATAATGTGGCAGGGTAGTCGTGATATAGCGCTGAGGTTGCTGAAAGGGACTTAAAACACCAATAAACCAAACCAAACTAAAGTGACCAACTTCAGATCTGGATAAGAAGGGCCTACAGTAAAACCCGTTTTAGCGACAACCTTCCAGACTCGGATGAAAAAAGACGTCCATTTATATCTTTTTTAGTCACCACCATCTGTTTGGTTTATTTTGAGTTTTTTTTACAATGAATCAAGGTTATGTTTGCAGAAATTAATATTTTATTTCAGTAATTAAAAAAAAGGATTTTTTTTCGGAGGGGGGGGGGGGGAGTTATGGGTTTAGTCGGGGAGACATTTGTTTTTGTTTACAAAAACAACAAATTAAGTAGGTATCGATTGAAAGTGTATAATATAAGCCTGTACTCTGATGTTTTGTGTGCACTGGCCGCTCTAGTTTATACCTTGATTTTAATTGGGAAATTCTGGGACACCTCCACGGTAGTGACCTTTTTCCCATTTTATTGTCTGAGTCTAAACCATACCACGAAAAAAAAATCACAAAAGTGGAAGTTCCAGAAAGCAGACTGGTCACAATTTCACGAATTATGTCATCAGAGTATCAAAAGGGAACATTTTGTTGATGATGACGACGACCATATTTCATTATTTACCTTTCTTCTTCGTCCTGGGCATGACGTTAATCTGCCGTCCCTTAAATTTTAACGGAGCCCCTTGACCCTATAGAGGGCCGGATCTCATAGATACCGGCCCTCTTCGGGGTACCAGTTCCACTGGTATCTCGCCCCTCACCACCCTCACCCCCACCCCACCTTCCCCGCAAATAAACACCTGAACTCTTACGGTGAAACCTCATCTTACAATACCCTTTCTTCCTAATTCTAATCCTGCCAATGTAATCAATTAAAATTAAATAGTAACCTCTATTCCCTTAATGCTTTCCATTTATTTTATTTTTTGACAAATAAAGTTCTAAACCTTAATTTCAACTACAATAATCTTTTCCCATAGATCTACTTTACTTCAGACCCAAGGTTAACAACGTTCCCACGTTAATCGCATAAAAGTGGCAATCTGTTGTGCATTCCAGTTTGATTTTCAGCTGCTGGGGTCTTCTTCACTGAAAGTACTCCAGACCCATCAACGCACTTTGCCGTGGATTGCATCCCATAGTGGCAGAAGACAGGAGTCCTGGTCACTGAGGCACTCTTTCTTTTACGCAGGCTTCTCGCATACATTTACTACTATGGAAACCCCGGTGGGGTCATACTTAACACTTTAAAATTGGGACTCCCCCTTGCTACGCTGTGAGGCACTCAACATGTGAGGGCTACAAGGAGGGCTGGAATGCCCCATTTCAGAATAATGTGGTAGGGGGATGCCGATATGACCATAGCAGTTGAAAGGAATCTGAAGAACAATACAATACAATACTCAACATACCGTAAAACGCTTATGCTCAGGCAATGTACTTGTTCAAGTTTTCTCGGCACAACAAAGCAAAAACCTATTACGAATCGAAACCTTCGTAAACACACCGATTAAAAGTACACCTCTTCAATCACTACACCAAAGGGGTGGTCACCCACCCTGATCTCAAATTCCGTTTGGAGGAAGAGCTCGTTACTGAATTAAGCAAATACGCAGTCTCGTGTTGTCGCAGACTTGACTTCCGCGGAACGTATGTACTGGCTTTTCAAAGATCAATGCTTCCGAGAGACATTAAAGTCGGCTACCTAAAACTCGACGTAAAACTCTATGTACCGAATCCCGTACGCTGCTATAACTGTCAACGATAAGGGCATGCCAGTAGCAGATGCAAAAAAACTGAGACAACGTGTGCAAACTGTGGCGAAGATGTTCACGACTGCAAATCCTGTACGTCTCAAAGCAAGTACATCAACTGCAAAGGCACCCATACAGCGTCCTCAAAGGATTGCCCAGTCTGGATCGCAGCAAAAGAGGTACAGAAGGTCAAATATGAACAATCCATTCAATACCCTGAGGCGCGTAAACTTGTTTACCAAACTCGAAACACCAAAAGCTACGCGGCAGGTGCAAAGACAACCAAATCCCTGGCCGACACGACCACCCAAACAGACTTGACTTGGATTTCACAACAGAGAACCATTCAAGTCAACCAACCGAAGCAGTCATCAAAATCCACCCAGTCGGAAACTACAGTCGAACACTCAGCCAGCAGCCCTCCTTCAAAGGGCGGTGCTAGACCCAAGGTGACAACACAAGCCCTTGAACGGGCTACATCAATAAGCACTAACACCACTTGATCCCTACCAATACGAAAATAAGAGCAAACGGCGGCTAGATCACCGACACCAAGTCCCAGGAGTAACCAGAGTAGCCTGGACACAGAAGTAGCCTGGACACAGGAGTAACCAGGCTGCCCCTGGACACAATGAGGGGCAGCCGAAAGAAGGTCACCCCCACACCCTCGGCCGCTACAGCATTTGTTCATTTAACAAACAAACATGACCATAATTCATTGGAATATCAGAGGTTTTTGGACCAACTACCACGAACTTGTGACACTTGTTCATTTGAAGGACCCTGCGGTCATTTGCCTACAGGAAACCGATATTAAAAATGATAACCTCCCCCCCCCCCGCCCCCCCAACACTTAGAGGGTACACACTTTACAAAAAGCCTTTTTATGGTGAAAGAGCGATAGGTGGTATGCCATGTTACTACGCAATGAATTTTTTCAAAGTGAAATAAATTGGACACGCCTTTCCAGGCCCAAGGTGCCCGGATTACTTTAGGCAAAACTTTTACTGTGTGTAACATCTACCTACCACCACCCAGCCAAAACAGTTAAATGACCTTCTAAACCAGTTCACCAAGACCAGTCTTATTTTTAGGCGACTTTAATGCACACAAAATACTGTGGGGCAACAGGAACACTGACCTTAAAGGAAAGTTGATCGAAAACCTCCTAAATCATCATAACCTATCTTTATTTAACGGCAAATCGCTTACATACACCCACCCCGGTACAGGTTCAAAAACCTCTATTGACCTTCCTATAGCTTCCGCTAATATCTTCCTAGATTTTAACTGGACAGTTTTAGACAACCTTTATGGCAGTGACCATTTTCCTATTTTACTGAGTCAATCTGAACCCTATCGTGAAGAAAGGGTTCCAAAATAGAAGTTTAATAAAGCAGACTGGTCATTATTCCAAGAATTATCACGTTATTAAAAGAGAACAGTTCACTGACGACGACGATCCGATTTTACTTCTCACTGCTTTTATCCAGAGCATAGCTGAAAAATCTGTCCCAAAGACATCAGGAGCCCGTTTAAAACCACATAAGCGTGGTTCAATGACGAATGTAAGCACGCTATAGCTATTCACAAAGAAGCCTTAAAACACTTTTCAAACCACCCAGATCTTATCAGCAAGCTAGAATATAAAAGACTACAAGCTATATCACGTAAAACCATAAAACAAAGTAAGAAAGCCTTGTGGCAAGAATACGTATCCAAACTTAATAGAAACAGATCTCTTAAAAAAGCTGGGACATGATCCGCAAAATATCTGATAAAAACTCCTTCAGTCCATGAAGCCATCTCAGAATTAGTAACAGTTATGTCACCAATTTGGAGGGTATATCAAACACTCTTGGTAAAGCCTTCAAGAATAAATTCATCACCACACAATTACAGCCCCGAATTTAGACACCGCAAAGAAGCTGAAGAAAGAAACCCTTTAAACTTCTCATCTCAAGAAAATGCTGAAACCTACAACACTGATTTTTCAATAAAAATGAGTTAAAAGACCCTATAAATAGCTCCCATGGCTCAGCCGCAGGACCAGATGACATACATTGTCAGGTTCTTGAGCACCTTTCAGCGCCTTCTGAAAATTCTACTCGATCAGTTAAACTATATATTCAATAAAGCCAGCTTTCCTGAAATATGGAAAGAAGCTATAATCATACTAATACCAAAACAAAATAAAGATCAAACAAACCCCCGTAACTAAAGACCGATCTCTCTAACAAGCTCTCTCTGCAAAACATTTGAACGAATGATTGCAGACAGATTGATTTGGTACCTGGAAAGCAACCATTTGCTTGCTGACGTTGAAAGCGGATTTAGAAAACGAAGGAGTACCTTAGACCATCTCGTAAGGCTAGACTCTTTCGTATGAGAAGCTTTTGTTAATAATAAGCACGTTGTCACGGTCTTTTTCGACATGGAAAAAGCATATGATGCAGGGTGGAAGTACGGAGTACTCAAGGACCTGTTTAATTTGGGGCTCCGGGGCACTCTACCCAAATTTATAAAGAATTGTTTAGATGCTCGTCGTTTCAGAGTACGTCTTGGTACAATATTCTCAGAATATTTTGAACAGGAAGAAGGCTTCCCACACGCATCTATCCTGTCAATTCTACTATTTCTGATGAAAGTTAATAGCATAAAGGATACTGTAAAACAGGGGATAGATAGTTCACTCTTTGTGGATGATTTCGCCATCTCTTGCAGAGGCAAAAGTATGAATCTAATACAACGCCGCCTTCAGCAAAACATCAACTGCCTTCAAGACTGGGTGAATAAAAACGGTTTTAAATTTTCTCAAACAAAAACGACCTGTATGCATTTTTGCAAGAAACGTAAACAGCATGACGAACCGGTTCTATATATTTCTGACACTGAAATACCAGTAGTCAAAGAAATCAAATTTTTAGGGCTGATCTTCGACTCCAAACTCAGTTTTATCTCACACATATGTTGTGGTTCCGGTCGCTGTATGTGTGTGTGTTTCACCGTAAGTCCAAATAAAAGTCAGCCATTAACAACATAAGCCAATTTATTACCTCTTCATACTTTTTCAGTTCCAAGCAAGATTTAACTGTTGTTCACTGTCTGTGCCACCGCCCCGAATGAACTGGGAACGGCCTATTTATACTAGAAATTACATAAGGCGTAATGATTTAATCAATTTACATATTCTGCTGAGGGACTTGTTTGCCAATACATGCCTTTGGTCCTTCTCTCCGGCCCAAGAAGGGCGGTCGTGAACTGGACCGTCACGATCAATAACGGCTGGTCGTTCATTTTAACCATACTGCGGCTGTAGGATCAGTCGAACGGCGTTAGATGGAGAATACCGCGGCGTCTAGTAGAGTATTCCAGGTGTCCTAGCACTATGCAGGTAACCCCCGTTGTCGAAATAGGTGGTCGTAGTAAGGCCGGGTCCGGCAGACCTGGCAGAAAATTTACAAAAACAGTTAATGGACGGCATAAAAGAAAAACCCAAGAATACATCACCGACACCGAAAAGACCAAGGATTGAGGTAGGGTCTACCCCTGCTTTATTTTCACAATATCTGATTATCACACCTGTAGAGGGCACCTTCAAGCTATCCCCTTTCGCTATCCAGAAGGGGGTAGCATCTATAGTAGGAAATTAATTCAACATAAAAAGGCTCCGTTCGGGGGACATTCTATTCCAAATAGCCACCCAACAGCAATGTAAAACCTCTTAAAAATAACATCTTTCGTAAACACCCCAGCTAAGTGTTCTGCCCATCGAAACTTAAATATTTGCAGGGGAGTAATTACCCACCCTGAACTAAAATTTTGCACAGATAAAGAACTAGTCGAAGAACTAAAAGACCAGGGGGTGACAGCAGCGCGACCTTTGGGCCAAAGAGGAACAGTTGTCCTTACCTTCTGCAAGCCTAGTTTACCAAGCAATATAAAAGTGGGATATTTAAGCCTACCAGTGAAAGTATATATCCCGAACCCTATTCCTTGTTTTCACTGCCAGAAATACGGGCATAACAAAGACAAATGCAGAAATCAAAGACCCACCTGCGCAAAATGCGGGGAGGAAGGGCATGAATATAGTTCATGTACCTCTCACAACCCCAAGTGCATAAACTGCATGGGCAGCCACCCGGCTTGATCCAAGGATTGTCCGCGGTGGCATGCTGAAAAGAAAGTGCAACAGATAAAATTTGGAAAATCGGTGTCTTACCCCGAAGCCCAAAAACTGGCTTCTACCTTACTTCCGTCAAATGCGAAAACATATACCAACCCAGTAAAACCCAAGTTTCAGGATTCTGCCCGTCAAAGTGACATCACATGGATTACGAAAGAAAAGATTTCTTCGCCACCAAAGCATCAACGGCCTCCTAGAGAAACTAAAGAAACTAAAACTGAAACAGACTGCAGTCTTTGTGAGTGTTTACCAAGTACATCACCTGAGGTGTCAGAGACGAGAGACGGGTCTTGTACTCCAAGACCCCAATGCTCTCAGCTGGGCCGCGAAACAAAGGCAAGACTCAAACAAAGAGCTCAACTCGCCAAACAAAGGTTGCGTACCAACCTTACGGAGGAAATGCGTAGGAATAGATACTCCCCACTTATGGATGCTGGCGATGGAAGACCTGCAGGCAGAACCTCCTCTAAGCCATCCCGCCCAAATGAAAAGCCTCCAAAAGTAACGATTAACAGAAATCGAGCTCTTAGCAAGTAAAAATGACAATAATTCATTGAAATATCAGAGGTTTTTAGAGGAACTACCATGAATTGTTAACACTTATGCAACATTTTGATCCGGCAACATTTTGACTTCAGGAAACATTCAGCAATAACGACAATCCACCAAAACTTAGAGGATACACTTCATACAACAAACCTTCATCGGATGACAGAGCGACGGGTGGAATCGCTATGTTTGTTCGAAGTGATCTTTTACAAAGCGAAATTAAATTAAATACGCCTTTCCAGACCCAGACTTTCGGTATCACGCTTGGCAACACTTTCACAATTTGTTTTATTTGCCACCACATTTGAGACCTCAACCAGAAAAGTTGAATGACCAAATAAATCAGTTACCTAAACCAGTCCTATTCGTGGGCGACTTTAATGCTCACAGTATATTGTGGGGCAACACTTACGTTGATTTGAAGGGAAAATTGGTAGAAAATCTACTTAACCATGATAATTTAACTATTTTCAAAGACAAGTTACAAAACTTATACTTTACCGAGCCTTGATACGGTCTAGATTAGACTATGGAAGCATTGTCTATGGATCAGCAAGACCTTCATACCTAAAAATGCTAGACCCTACACAAAATCAAGGTTTACGACTGTGTCTAAATGCTTTTAGAACATCACCGGCATAAAGCCTCCATGCGGAGGCAAATGAGCAGCCTCTTAACATTCGTCGAGTTAAACTCGCTATGCAGTACACAACAAAGCTTTATGCAAATAAGAAGAATCCCACCTACAACTCAGTCTTTGGATCAGATTTTTCTCGCTTCCATGAAAGAGGCCCACCGTAATACCTCCATTTGGAGCAAGGGTTAAGCCTCACCTTGATAATGCTGACATCACCATAGATTGCAAAATACAGAGTACCAAAAGTACCACAGTGGAAACTCACCAAACCTGTGGTACTAAAGAACCTCTCGGTCTATGCAAAGGAAACAACTAGCCCCTTTCTATTTCGTTCAAACTTTGCAGAGCTCAAGGAAGAATTTAAAGACTACCATTTCGTCTACACGGACGGCTCAAAGCTCGACGACAAATCGGCTGCTTCCGTTGTAACTGAAAATAACACCTTGAAAACAAGACTTCCAAATGGTTCCTCTATTTTTTCAGCCGAAATTAAAGCTCCACATCTCGCTATCCAGATAGTGAAGATCAGCCGATACAAAAAGTTTATGTTGTGCGTCAACTCTATGTCCATCCTGCAATCAATTGAAAACCTACAAATATCAAACCCACTTATCCTTGACCTTCTGGAAAGGTATGACGAGGCCACCAAAGCTGGCAAAGACACAGTGTTCTGCTGGGTTCCAAGTAACGTGGGTATCCGAGGAAACGAGATAGCCGACAAAGCGGCAAAAGAGGCTCTAAATGATAATTGAAGGGGTCCATGCATAAACTTGATAACTGCAGTGGAGAAAAACGCCTTTAAAGTTTGAAATTTTAGTAACAAACATAGGTTTTTCCCATCGCATTTTCCTCAGAAATACCCACTTCTAATCGGTTTTGAGGTGTAAGACTTAAATATGTGATAGAACAGAGGCCAAGAAATACCGTGGTGGTAATAGTGCATTTTCCTGATAAGTGGAGTTGTCAAGTTTATGCATGGACCCCTTCAATTGTATCGATATGCTCATACCAGCCTCCGATTTTAAATATCACATCACGAGATACACAAAAAGATTGTGGCAAGAAATATGGATCAAACAAACAAACAACAAGCTGTATCAAACAAACCCCTTAGTCGGACAAAAACCCCCGCCGCTTAACAGTGTGCGAGATGAAATGGTTTATGATAGAGCCAGAATAGGACATGCATATATCACCCACAAATATCTGTTAAGAGGCGAACCGGCACCCGACTGTGTCGGCTGTCAGGAACCTTACACCGTTAAACATATCTTAATAGACTGTACCGATTTCCAAGACGCCCGCTCACGTCATTTCAGAGCTGACTCCTTGAGGCAGCTCTTTGATGAAGTAGAACCTAGCAAATTTATACAATTTTTAAAACAAATCAACCTGTATCAGTATCTCTAGCCGTTGTTTACTTTATGATTTTAGAATATACATGGTTTTAGCTTACTTTGATTTTAACTTGTAGCATTGTCTTGTAGTCACTGATTACTGACATATTCTGACACAATGTAACCCGCTAAGGGTCGGTCGTGTCGTTAAACAAATCATTTAACTAACTAACCTCTCAATTCTACTATTCCTGATAAAAATCAACAATATAAAAGATACACTCAGACAGGGGATAGATAGCTCACTCTTCGTAGATGATTTTGCCATGTCGTGTAGCGGCAAAAATATGAATTTACTACAGCGTCGTTTTCAGCAGAGTATTTATTCTTTCCAAGTTTGGGCGAATAAGAATGGTTCTCACAAACCAAAACAGTTTGTATGCACTTTTGTAAAAAACGAAAACAACACGACGATCCAGTATTACACATCTCTGATGTGCAAATCCCTGTTGTGAAGGAGAACAAATTTTTAGGTTTAATTTTTGATAACAAACTTAGTTTTATCCCGTATATCCAAGACCTCCGAAGAAAGTGTCAGAAGGCTTTAAATTTGCTGAGAGTCATCTCCTCCCACGATTGGGAAGCAGATCGTGATACTAAACTCATGTTGTATAGGGCTCTAATTAGATCGCGACTGGACTATGGCAGTACAGTTTATGGTTCATCAAGACCATCGTATCTCAAGATGCTAGAACCGATACAGAATCAAGGCTTAAGAATATGTTTAAATGCCTTTAGAACATCCTAAG
The DNA here is from genome assembly GCA_949752745.1 of Protula sp. h YS-2021. Taxonomy (NCBI): domain Eukaryota; kingdom Metazoa; phylum Annelida; class Polychaeta; order Sabellida; family Serpulidae; genus Protula; species Protula sp. h YS-2021. The sequence goes on from OX457030.1 coordinate 32,959,346, forward strand.
CCAACAGTTTACACGTTGAGGCAAATGAAGAACCTCTCAATATACGGCGGTTAAAACTTGCCATGCAGTATTGTATAAAACTTTACGCCAATAAAAATAACCCTACTCATCAGATTGTTTTCGGATCACATTATGCGGATAGAGGAACCAATGCTATCCCCTCTCCCCCTTTGGAACTAGGACTATACCACACCTGCAAGAAGCAGGTATAATCGTTGAATCTGTTGCAAATTACAGAATACCCAATTCCTTTGGAAGTTAACGAAACCTATGGTTTTGAAAACTCTTTCTGAGTCCATAAAAGAACAAACTAATTCGTGTGCATTTCAGTCAAAATTTGCAGAATTAAAGAATAATTATAATGACTACCATTTCATATATACCGATGGCTCCAAACTTAAGGACAAGGCTGCAGCAGCTATTGTCACAGAAAATAATACATTGAAAACCAGGCTGCGTGATGGGTCTTCTATTTTCTCTGCAGAAGTTAGAGCCCTGCAGCTAGCTATACAAATTGTGAAGATTAGTCGTTACAAAAAATTCATGTGTGTGGACTCAGTGTCAGTGCTTGAATCACTGGAAAACCAACAGGTATCCAACCCATTAATTTGACTTGATAGAAAAACACGACGAAATGGTAAAAGCTTGCAAATAGATAATATTTTGTTGGGTACCAAGCCACGTTGGAATCCCGGGGAACGAGGCAGCGAACAAAGGCGCCAAAGAAGCGTTAAACCAAGATTGCTCAGATTTCCTTATACCGTCATCAGATTTCAAGTGTCATATTTCTAGATATGCCAGAAATCTATGGCAACAACAATGGGATGAACAAACGAACAATAAGCTATACCAAATTAACCCTGTGGTTGGGTGCAAATTGCCCTCCCTTAGTGGTCTTCGCGACGATATGGTAATACACAGATTAAGAATAGGACATTCTTGCACTACTCACAAACACCTCTTAAGAGGTGAGCCACAACCCGAATGTATAAGTTGTCAGGAACGGTATACAGTGAAACACATCTTGATAGATTGTATAGACTTCAATCACATTCGTCCCGTTATTATAGAGTTGACTCTATGAGAGAGCTCTTTGAAAAAGTAAATTCCAACAAGGTTTTAGAATTTTTAAAAGAGATTAGCCTATATTTTTATGTGTAGATCACCAGTAAGTCTAGCGTTTAAGTATATTTAAGATTTTATTTTATACTGACTTTTAATCAGTATAAATGCGACAAAGTTACCAAGAATGACATACAATGATCTGCAATCGGTTGGCGGTGTCGTTAAACCAATCAAATAACCAACCAACCAACCAACCAACTGGGAATGGGGCCATCCCTCTATTTGGAGCCAGAGTAGTGCCACGCGTGCAAGAAGCGGACATCAGCATTGAGCTCATTGCCAATTACATCGATATACCCTTTGTTAAACGGGGTCCGCCGATGGCCGGGTATAAATAAGAGCAAGACGCACTAAATTAACTTTCTTTTGGGTAATGGGTGAAGTTTAGAGGAGGGAGGGTCTTATTTTATGAGTGATTTGCTTAGTGTATCGAAAAGGAAATAAACAACAGCTCACAATAGCTTTGCTTTAGTAACAATGATTAAACATTACGTAATGGCAGCACACCAAAAACAGCTGATTGCGGCCAAAACTAGTACGGTACGTCACACAGTAACAAAAAACTAGGACAGTACGTGACAGTTACACAAGAGACAACACCAAGAAACACGTTTAGTAATGCGCCGCTATGGCCATCTACCGTGACAGTAAAAGGCTTAAATCGCTTAACCTAAATACCTAAGGGAGTCACGTGACATAAAAAACACTGCAACGTGATTGGTCAGCTTTCGCTCCCTTTCTGCCAAGAAAACAAATAACAATAATTTTACTTGCTTTATAACGAAACAAACATTCTTAAAAACACATTAGCTTTCCTCTCAGTAATTGATTCACCACCGACTTATTGAACACGGGCATGACGTTAAACTGCCTACCACATGTCCGTCCCTTTAAATTTTAAAGGAGCCCATTGACCCTATGGAGGGCCGGATCTCATAGATACCGACCCTCCTCGGGGTACCAGTCTTACTGTCGCGCAGAAGTTCCACGGGTATCTCGCCCCACCACCCTCACCCCCACCCCCACCTTCCCCGCATATAAACACCTCAATTACGGTAAAACATCATCTTACAGTACCTTTTCTTACTAATTCTAGTCCTGCCAGTGTGATCGATTGGAATCAGATAGTAACCTCTGTTCCCTTAGTGCTTTCCATTTGCTTCATGTTTTGACGGAGAGAGTTCTCAACTTTAGTTTCAACTGCAATAGTCTTTTTCCATAGATCTACTTGACTCCAGGCACGAAGCTAACAACGTTCCCACGTTAATCGCATAAACGCGTGGCAATCTGTTGTGCGTTCCAGTTTGATCTTCAGCTGCTGGGGTCTTCTTCACTGTAAGTACTCCAGCCCCATCAACGCACTGCGCCGTGGATTGCATCCCACAGTGGCAGGAGACAGGAGTCCTGGTCACTGAGGCACTCTTTCCCCTACGTAGGCCTCTCACATACATTTACCACTATGGGGACCTGTTGCCAACACGTGGCTTTGGTCAGACTCTTCGGCCAAAGAGGGGCGGTCGTGAATTCCAGGCCCGTCACGATCATTAACGGCTGGCCGTGAAAGTTAAAAAAAAAAAAAAACTGTCACTCAATCGGGTCAATACTCCACCTGTGTCGTCGAGTCTTGTAGTATTCCAGGTGTCCTAGCCCTGGGCGGATAACCTCCGCTGCCGGATTTGGTTGTCAGAGTAGGGCTGGGGCCGGCAGACCTGGAAGAAAACAAAAACAAACAATATGGATTGTATTGAAAAAGAAAAAGAAGGAAAAACAAATATACAGTTTACCGAAACACAGACACACTGAGGCGCAAACAAGCACCCCCACATAGACGGTCCGTTCAGACTTTCACAGTTTGGCATAGAAAAGGGTGTAACATCACTTGTAGGCTCTCATCATACCGTAAAACGCTTACGCTCAGGCGATAAACTTGTTACAGTTTTCTCGGCGCAACAAAGCAAACACCTATTACAAATCAAAACCTTCATAAACACACCGGTTAAAAGTACACCTCTTCAATCACTTAACTACACCAAAGGGGTGGTCACCCATCCTGATCTCAAATTTTGTACAGAGGAAGAACTCATGAGTGAATTAGGCAAGTACGGAGCCACAGGTTGCCGCAGACTTGGCTTCCGCGGAACATATGTACTGGCTTTTCAAAGATCAGATCAACGCTTCCGAGAGACATTAAAGTCTGCTGCCTAAAACTCGGCGTAAATCTCTATGTACCGAATCCCATACGCTGCTACAACTGTCAACGATACGGGCATGGCAGTAGCAGATGCAAAAAAGCGAAGATAACGTGTGGAAACTGTGGCGAAGATGGTCATGACCAGGGCTCGAACTTAACTATTTTTGACTTGGAGCCACCGGGCTCCCGAGTCTGAAAATCTGGGAGCCCGACCCAAAATCTGGGAGCCCGGAGTATACATGTTTGATTAAATAAAAAAAGGGAAAAAATAAAAAAAGTGTATTCGATTTTTTATTAATGTCACACTTGTCATAACATAAAATCTAAGTTCTGCCAAGCTTCGTTTTCTTCATTTACGTCTTGTTTGCCTTTTTCATTTTTTTCCTCTTTTTTGTCCATCATATCGGGACGCCTTATTCAAACACCTGAAGTGGCCCAAAGATCAATAACATGGCTAGGGTCAAAGCTAGATATTTATTCTGATTCCAGTTGAACCATCATGAAGTAACTAACGTGATCATCACTTAGGCAGGACCGCCAATCACTTTTTGTTTTTTTAGCCCCCAGCCGGGCCTGCGTGCCCCGGAAAGAGCTTATGGATTGCGCTCTGCCGTCTGTCTATCTGTCCGTCCGTCTGTGCGTCCGCTACCACTCATTCCTCTTAGATGTGTAGGCCATTTGGTCTGAAAGTTTACAGGACTCAGTCCCATGGTCGGAGCTTGATGCACACCAATTTTTTTGGCGGGCTGATATTTTTTTTAATTTTAGTGTTTTCAGTACTGTTTTTAAACTTTGTTTGTGCGATATCTCAAAAATAGCCCATCAGTTCTTCACCATACCTTGCAGGAAGCAAGACCATATAGTGCAGATTTGCACTGAGGAATTGATTTGATTTTTTTTTAACTGAATTTTTGACGAATTTTTGAAATTTTTACTTAGGTGTTTTTTTAACTGTTTTTGGACTTTGTTTACGCAATATCTCTAAAACATTTCATCAGATCTTCATCGAACCTTTTAGAAAGAAAGATCATACTGTGAAGATCATCACTAAAGGGTTATTTTTTATTTTTGTCAAAAATTGAATTTTTGGTACTTTGGCACTTTGATTTGTTTTAGCTGTTTTGGACTTTGTTCACGCGATATCTCTAAAACGGTGCATCGGATCTTCTCCAAACACTGGAATTAGAAACACCAGATAGTGCACATCATCACGAAGGTTGATTCTGATTAAAAATTGTATTTTGAACGATTTTTGTTAATTTCACTTTTGTGTGTTTTTAACTTATTGACTATGTGCACGCGGTATCTCAGAGATAGCGAATTCGATTTTGATCAAATCTAGCAGGAAGAAAACCCTATAGTTTAGATGGTCACTGAAGTAGTGGGTCCGTCTGGTAAATGGGTTACTGCAGAACAACTGCAGGGAATTTAATGAAACTTGGTATGTAGCTTCTATGGGAACAAAGACAGATCGGTGTTGTAAATGGGCCAGGTTCGTCCATGGAAAATACACCAACTGAACTTGGAAAATTTCAGCTCTTGATTGACTATTGATGGCCATGTTTAACTGATGGGGGCCTATGGGGAATATGTGGGCTATGCACACTGCTCTAGTTCCACAATGTAGTCCTGAAATGTTTCAAAGCTGATTTCTTATCAATTATGAACAAATTCATTGTGGAGAAACCTGGTGTGCTCTAGCGTGCACTTTTCAAAGCATGGATTTCTCATAAAATAATTAAAAATAATTAAGTTCATTGTTCAGTTTCTGACGTCACAATAAATAAAATCCGATTTCAGTATTGTAAAAAAAAATACCGGATTTTCCCGGAGCCAGCCGGGCTCCGAGATCCGAAAATCTCGGAGCCCGGCGCGAAATCTGGGAGCCTCGGGCTCCCGGGCTCCCACTAATTTCGAGCCCTGGTCATGACTATAAAACCTGCTCCTCTCAAAGCAAATGCATCAGTTGCAACGGCATCCATCCAGCGTCCTCAAAGGAGTGCCCAGTATGGATCGCAGAAAAAGAGGTACAGAAGGTCAAATATGAACAATCTATTCCTTACCCTGAGGCACGTAAACTTGTTTACCAAACTCGAAACACCAAAAGCTACGCGGCAGTTGCCAAGGCAACTAAGTCCCTGGTCGACACAATGACCCAAGCAGACTTGACTTGGATCTCACAACAGAGAACCATTCAAGTCAACCAACCGAATCAGTCATCTAAATCCACCCAGTCGGAAATTACAGTCGAACACTCACCCAGCAGCCCTCCCTCAAAAAGCGGTGCTAGACCTAAGGTGAGAACACCAGCCCTCCAAGGGGCTACGTCAATAAAAACCAACACTACTCGATCCCCACCAATACGAAATAAGAGGCAAACGGCGGCTAGATCACCGACACCAAGTCCAAGGAAAAACTGCAACAATGCACAACCGAAAACGAAAATAGATTCAACGTGCTTATGGAAGTGAATGAGGCAGACGAAAGAAGGTCACCAACACACCCTCGGCCGCTACAAATGGCAGAGGACGACCAAAGGAATTTCTCGCTGTGCTCTCTGCCTCTGCAACCAAAACAACCTCGGGTGTTGATACGGAGACCTAGATGTCACAGCAAATAAAAGACGACATTTGTTCTTTTAATAAAGAAACATGACCGTAATTCATTGGAATATCAGAGGTTTTTGGACCAACTACCACGAACTTGTGACACTTGCATATCTGAAGGACCCTGCGGTCATTTGCCTTCAGGAAACCTATATTAAAAATGACAACCCCCCCTACACTTAGGGACTACACACATTACAATAAGCCTTTCTATGGTGAAAGATCGATAGGTGGTATCGCCGTGTTTCTACGCAATGAAATTTTTCAAAGTGAAATTAAATTGGACACGCCTTTCCAGGCTCGAGGGCCCGGATTACTCTAGGCAAAACTTTTACTGTGTGTAACATCTACCTACCACCACCATTGAAACCTAAGCCAGAACAGTTAAATGAGCTTCTAAACCAGTTACCCATACCAGTCTGTTGTGCGTTATTCAATATTGTTTCGGCTGCTTGGGTCTCCTTCATTGTGAGTACCCGAGTCATATATACGCACTTTGCCGTGGACTGCATCCCTTAATGCCGGAGCAAGTAACCTGGTCAGTGAGACATCTTGTGACTTAGGCAGGCCTTCACAATACAAAAAATCTGCTAAGTAACCTGCTTGTCAACACTTGACTTTGGTCCTTCTCTTCGGCTAAGAAGGGTGGTCGTGAGGCCCGTCATGACCATTAACGGCTGGTCGTTAGGGTAAGCCATACCGCGGCCATTCGGGTCAATCGCGGCATTCATAACTGGCTAAGCCGTCATGTCTGCCAAGAGTATTCCAGGTGCCCTAGCCCTAGGCGGGCAACCCCCGCTGCCGACATGGGTGGTTAGAGTAAGGCCGGGGCCGGCAGACCTGGAAGAACATTTATCTAAAATATATGGACAAAAACAAAAATAGCAACAAAATGGAATCCGACAAGTAGGGATGGGAACCGCGAGCATTTCTGAACCGGTTCGAACCGCGGTTTTTTTTAAAAAAAAAAACGCGTTTTTTTGCCAATTAATAATAACTCTAAATAACCCAACACCTGTTTAAGTCGACGATCCTTTATTAACCATACGGAATTTATTTTTATTGTTTAATAACAAAAAGAGATCAAAGTAAATTTAAATCATAAATCAGTTGAATTAGGTCAAACAAAACCTCGATGAAAATTACAAAGGAACTTGTTTCATTGTGATCACATTTCTAGAAAAAACCAGAACTTGAATAAAATTAATCTGTCCAGAAGTTCATGTTAGTCAGTTTTCTAAACTATGTTCTTTTTAAGGAAAATGAGCATGTCGACGTCTGCGGATAGTCGTGGCAGCTTTTTCTTCTAAACACTGGGAGGCAATGGCACTACGATGGAAAAATGAAACAATACGCCGAATACGGCACATGAATGTTGCAATCTTCTCTGTAATTTGAGTGGCGGAAGCTTGCTCTGTAGTATGTTTTCTAACGTTTGCTGTACCGGTTTCTTTTCGGCTTTGCCTTTTGTTTCTTTCAGTTTCTCTCTGGTCGCGCTCGAACATTCTGAATGTAACATGGGCGTGGTGTCGTTTTAGGTGAATAAGTAAATTACTTGTGTCACCACCGATCTTTATTTCTGCTAGACGCGTTTTGCATACAACTGTAACTTTTGCTTGTTTTCCATCAACGACTTTAAACACCAAATTATTTCGAAATTGGCGACTTAACTTGTTTGTTGTCTATAAATGAAGGTTCCATGTTCCCGCCTTACAAGGGGAATATATGCGATCGACCGCGTGTCGGTCTGTCATCAACAGCTTGTTAACACGATAACTTAAAAACTCCTGCAAGGATTTTCATGAATCTTGGTATGTAGCTTCTGTGGAAACAATCACAGATCTTTATTGTAAATGGACCAGGTTTGTTCAAGAAAAATGCATCAACTGGACTTGGAAAATTTCAGCTGTTGATTGACTGTTGATGGCCGTGTTCAACTGATGGGGGCCTGTGGGGAATATGTGGGCTATGCACACTGCTCTGGTTATTCTTGTTCAGTATATCCAATTTCTAAAAGCACTTGTAATAACTACCATTAACGGCTGGCCGTTAACTACCATTAACGGCTGGTCGTTAGGGTAAGCCATACCGCGGCCATTCGGGTCAATCGCGGCATTCATAACTGGCTAAGCCGTCATGTCTGCCAAGAGTATTCCAGGTGCCCTAGCCCTAGGCGGGCAACCCCCGCTGCCGACATGGGTGGTTAGAGTAAGGCCGGGGCCGGCAGACCTGGAAGAACATTTATCTAAAATATATGGACAAAAACAAAAATAGCAACAAAATGGAATCCGACAAGTAGGGATGGGAACCGCGAGCATTTCTGAACCGGTTCGAACCGCGGTTTTTTTTTAAAAAAAAACGCGGTTTTTTGCCAATTAATAATAACTCTAAATAACCCAACACCTGTTTAAGTCGACGATCCTTTATTAACCATACGGAATTTATTTTTATTGTTTAATAACAAAAAGAGATCAAAGTAAATTTAAATCATAAATCAGTTGAATTAGGTCAAACAAAACCTCGATGAAAATTACAAAGGAACTTGTTTCATTGTGATCACATTTCTAGAAAAAACCAGAACTTGAATAAAATTAATCTGTCCAGAAGTTCATGTTAGTCAGTTTTCTAAACTATGTTCTTTTTAAGGAAAATGAGCATGTCGACGTCTGCGGATAGTCGTGGCAGCTTTTTCTTCTAAACACTGGGAGGCAATGGCACTACGATGGAAAAATGAAACAATACGCCGAATACGGCACATGAATGTTGCAATCTTCTCTGTAATTTGAGTGGCGGAAGCTTGCTCTGTAGTATGTTTTCTAACGTTTGCTGTACCGGTTTCTTTTCGGCTTTGCCTTTTGTTTCTTTCAGTTTCTCTCTGGTCGCGCTCGAACATTCTGAATGTAACATGGGCGTGGTGTCGTTTTAGGTGAATAAGTAAATTACTTGTGTCACCACCGATCTTTATTTCTGCTAGACGCGTTTTGCATACAACTGTAACTTTTGCTTGTTTTCCATCAACGACTTTAAACACCAAATTATTTCGAAATTGGCGACTTAACTTGTTTGTTGTCTATAAATGAAGGTTCCATGTTCCCGCCTTACAAGGGGAATATATGCGATCGACCGCGTGTCGGTCTGTCATCAACAGCTTGTTAACACGATAACTTAAAAACTCCTGCAAGGATTTTCATGAATCTTGGTATGTAGCTTCTGTGGAAACAATCACAGATCTTTATTGTAAATGGACCAGGTTTGTTCAAGAAAAATGCATCAACTGGACTTGGAAAATTTCAGCTGTTGATTGACTGTTGATGGCCGTGTTCAACTGATGGGGGCCTGTGGGGAATATGTGGGCTATGCACACTGCTCTGGTTATTCTTGTTCAGTATATCCAATTTCTAAAAGCACTTGTAATAACTATCCATTCATTTCATAATTATCCACGTTTTGCATTTCTGAAACTAAAACACAATGCTATGGCAGTCGAAAATGTTGCTGCTTATGCAGCCTTGGGATGTTCAACGAATATGATGTGTAAAATGAAAAAAAATAAACACAACATATTTGCCAAAAAACCGGTTTTTTTAATGTTGAACCGCGAACCAAGAACACCGACAAAACGGCGACATATCGAAATTGAATCGCCCCCCGCGCCTTTCCCCGAGTATATCATCGTTTCACCTCGGGACGGACACCTTAAACTCTCTCCTTTCGCAATTGAAAAGGGGCTTAATGGGATAGTCAGAGGGGTACACAGTCAAACGACTAAGATCAGGTTCTCTATTTGTTCATGTTACTGACCGTAGACACAGCGCTGCACTACTACAGTTAGAAAGCTTCGTCGGCGTACCCGTGAGAGCAACTGCCCATAGAACACTTAACACATCTAAAGGAGTTGTCTCCCACCCAGAGCTGAAACTCTGCTCTGTGGAGGAAATCCTAGAAGAAATGAAAACCGAAGCAGTGACAGATGCGCGCTTTCTCAGTCAGAGAGGTACCTTGGTTCTTACTTTCAACAAACCTACACTCCCAACCAAAATTAAAATGGGTTACCTTATTCTTTCGGTTAAAACTTACATTCCAAACCCAATGAGGTGTTTTAATTGCCAAAAGTACGGGCACACCAAAACAACCTGCAAAGCAAAACTGCCATCTTGCGCTAAATGTGGGGAGGAAGGCCACACCTTCGAATCCTGCACCGCAAGAACACCAACTTGCGCCAATTGCTCAGGAAACCACCCGGCTTCTTCAAAAGACTGCCCATGGTGGATCCGAGAGAAAAAAGTGCAGGATATCAGGTTCAGCCAGTCGGTCACCTACCCAGAAGCAAGGAAACTAGCCATGCTAGCTACAAATCCAGCTAAATCATATGCTGCGGCGACGAAGCCAGAAAACCGAACTGCCTAATGCCAGACCGACTGGGCCTGGGTAAATGAACAAAAGACAAAAGAAAAAAATATAACAGATCAAGTAATAACACCAAGACCAACATCACGAAAGCAACCAACAATAAACTCCTCCCCACCTAAAACTCCAAAAACAAGTACTTCGAAAATACCAGAACCAAACTCAGTAAGAGCCCGGTCTAAAACACCGAGCCGAAGAGACGCTGACAAAGATTCGCGGGCAAGACTGAAAAACAAAGCCCAAGTCGTTACGCAGAGACAACAGCTGAACCAAAGAAACAGGGAATCTGAAAACAAAAATAATTTCAGTAGACGAGCGTAAGGCCTCCCTTCAGTCCCTCCCTGTCCATCCCAAGCCACCACGAGTGGCAATCAGCAGACCTAGAGTCAACAGTACCTAATGACAATAGTTCACTGGAACATTAGAGGTTTTTGGACCAACCAGATAGATCTGTTAACTCTGAACCAGCAGTACAACCCGTACATCTTATGCCTCCAAGAAACATACGGTACTGATATTTACCCACATAATTTAACCGGTTACACTCCCTATAGCAAAAATGCCAATAACAACCGCGCCTGTGGCGAAATCACTACCTTTATCCGAAACAACGTTATTCAAAGTGAACTCAAATTAAATACAAACCTGCAAGCAACTGCAGTCCGTGTTACGATGAAGAAAACTTTTTCCATTTGCAACATATACCTACCACCACCCTCCAAACCCCAACCAGAAGAACTTAACGACTTGATTAACCAAATACCAAAACCTGTTCTATTTTTAGGCGACTTCAATGCACATAGCGACCTATGGGGTAATACAAGCACCGACCACAAAGGTAAACTAATTGAAAACCTACTAAATTTCCACAATCTCTCACTTTACAATGATAAATCTCCTACATACCTACATCCTGGCACTGGTTCAAAAACGTCTATCGACCTTGCAATGGCATCTCGTAATTTGGTTTTAGATTTTGAATGGGAAGTCTTGGACGACACTTATAGCAGCGACCACTTCCCCATTTTATTAAAACCACTAGATCCACAGCAACAAAAAGGAATACCAAAGTGGAAATTCCACAAAGCAGATTGGTCACTGTTCCAGGAACTCTGCAAAAAGGCCATTAAAATCAACCAGTTTACACATGACGACGACCCGATTTGATTTTTTACGGCTCTAATCCAGGCAATCATGGAAAAAACCATACCTAAAACTTCCGGAAATCCTAAAAAACAACAAAAACCTTGGTTTAACGACGATTGCAAAAAAGCAATAGCCATGCGAAAAACAGCTCTGCACCAATTCTACATCAGCCCGGACAATAGTACCAAACTTGAATACAAAAGGCTACGTGCCAAAGCACGCAGAACCATCAAAGCAAGCAAAAAGCAAACCTGGGTGGAATATATCTCCAAATTGAACAAAAACAATTCAACCAAAAAAGTATGGGAGATAATTCGAAAAATATCTGGTATTAACATCTCAAAACCCATAAACCACCTCACTACAAAAAACCAAACTATCACAAAACCCGATGAAATAGCAAATACCTTTGGTGGAACCTTTCAGTTCAACTCTAATCATGCTGGAATCAAAGTTGAGCAAATTGCAAATTTAAAAGTTTCGAAATACCCAACATGGAAAATACAAAGGCCAACCATAAACAAAACTCTGACAAACTTTTCCAAAGACACAACAAATGCTGGAGAGTTCAAAGCTGGGTTTGCTGAGATAGAGGAAACCTACCCTCACCATGATTTCATATACACGGATGGATCTAAGCTCGATAACAAAGTTGCTGCCTCAATAGTTACAAAATCAAATATCCTCAAAACAAGATTACCAAACGGCTCGTCCATCTTTTCCGCGGAGGTTCGGGCACTCCAACTAGCCATGGAAATCAAGATTAGTAGGTACAAAAAATTTGTTATCTGTGTCGATTCGCTATCGGTCTTACAATCACTAGAAAATCTGCAAGTGTCGAATACAATGATTTTAGACCTAATAGAACGTTATGAACGGGTAATCAAACAAGGAAAATCACTAGTGTTTTGCTGGGTACCCAGTCACGTCGGCATAGCGGGTAATGAAGCTGCGGACCATGCAGCAAAAGAGGCGCTAAACTACAACATATCCGACCTTCTCATACCGTACTCCGACTTTAAACCACATATCTCAAGTTATGTAAAAAACCTTTGGCAACAAAAGTGGAACGAACAAAGAAATAACAAACTCTTTCAAATCCAACCAACAGTTGGACAAAAGCACCTAGCTTTTGGCAGTATTCGCGATTCAACGGTTATGCATAGAGTTCGAATCGGGCATACATACATCACCCACGGATATCTTTTGAGAGGCGATGCGCCTCCACAATGTATTGGTTGTCAAGAACGTTTGACTGTAAAACATATTCTACTCAATTGCGTAGATTTTCAGAACATTCGTTCACGCTACTACAGTGTGAACTCCATGAAAGACCTTTGTACAAAGGTAACACCAAGCAAAATTATTTCTTTTCTGAAAGAAATACACTTGTACAGTAAGCTTTAAATTGAATTTAGTTGGTTTTAGATGTGTACACTGCTTGTTTTGTCTATATTAATTGATTTTAGTTTCAACTGAGTCTTCTTATAGCAACAGAACTGACACAATATGATCCTAACGGGTTGCTGGTGTCGTTAAACCAATCAATCAATCAATCAATCAATCAATCAATCAATCAATCAATCAACCATACCAGTCTTATTTTTAGGCGACTTCAGTGCCCACAATATACTGTGTCGCAACAGGAACACTGAATTTAAAGATAAGTTGATCGAAAACCTCCTAAATCATTATGTCTCCCCGACCAAGGGGAGACATATAGTGTTTGTACGTTCTGTGTATGTGTGTACGTGTGTGTGTGTGTGTGTGTGTGTGTCAGTATGTTGTGAACAAAGTGTTGTGTGCAAGATATCTCGAGAACGAAACGTCGGATCGACTTCAAACTTGATCGATTTATTCATTGGTTAGGTCGGACGGTTCTTTCAACTTTTCATTCATGTCACGTGATTAGGGCATTTGTATGACGTCATCACGTAAAAATCTTGTGTGCGAAATTTCTCAGCTGCTGAACATCGGAGAAAGCTGAAACTTGGTGGGATTATTGCTTGGTAGGTCCGAAAGAAACTTTAATTTTTTTTTTCGCGAGTAGAACGAACGAGTGACACGTGTGACGTCATCACGTAAAATATGTATATATTTAGAACCGTTAATAATATCTCTATAACGGAAAGTCATTTCGACTTACAATTTTACATGGATATTCTTTGCTTCAGTCAGACGACTGTTTCAACTTTTGACGGGTAAAAAATTATCTGTTGTTAAGCAAAATTTCTCGACATCGGAAAGTCGAATCGACTTTAAATTTGGTGTAGTTATTCCTCGGATAAGTCGCACGGTTTTGGTTAAACATTATCAAACTCGTGTAGAAAATCAAGTAAGGTGGTCAGAGTAAGGCCGGGACCGGCAGACTTGGGAGAAAATTAAAAGAGACACACATGGAGAAGAAAACTATCAACACAAAGACTTACAATACACCACAAGGCGCTAATAAGCGTCCCCACTTAGACATCGAGTCTCCTCCTACTGCCTATTTTGAGTTCATCGTTGTTTCGCCACAACAAGGTTCTTTCAAGCTTTCACCTTTTGCGATTGAAAAAGGTATATGTTCTGTCGTTGGTTCTCAACACTCTATTAAAAGACTCCGCTCAGGCGATATTTTGATACAGGTATCATCAGCTCAACAGAGTAAAAATCTTCTGTAAATGGAAACCTTTGTTAATATACCAGTGAAAAGTACCCCTCATCAGACTCTGAACTACACCAAAGGAGTCATCAGCCACCCTGAACTGAATTTCTGTACAGAGGAGGAACTCGTACACGAGCTTGACAAGTACGGAGTGACGGGATGCCGTAGACTCGGCGTTCGCGGGAACCATGTACTTACATTCCGGAGGTCATCGTTGCCATCAGACGTCAGAGTTGGCTACCTGAAATTAGGCATTAAGCCATATATTCCCAACCCTGTGCGGTGCTACAACTGCCAGCGGTATGGACATGGTAGCAGCAAGTGTAAAAGATCGGAGATGACATGTGCAAATTGCGGTGAGGACTTCAAATCCTGTACTGGTGACACCAAATACATTAACTGCAAGGGAAACCACCCAGCATCCGCAAAGGATTGTCCAATGTGGCTGGCGGAGAAGGAAGTGCAAAAACTAAAACATGAAAAGTCCATCCGGTACCCAGAGGCACGAAAATTGGTCTACAAGTCACAATCATCAAGTCGCTCATACGCTGCCGTTGCCAAGATTGACACCCGAGAAGCTTCGTGCCAAACGGATATCACCTGGGTCACGACTCAAACAATATGTCGTATAAAAACTACCCCCAAAAAGTCGAAAGTTTCCACTGGCACTAACACTGACCCGGCAAATTGCAATACCACAGCAAGCAAGTCCGAGCTGGAGATGCAATCCATGTCCGCTCGTCCAAATACTCCGTCACCCAGGAAGCCATCACCTAGTCCGTCAACCAGGGGTAAAGTGAATACCCCAGACAAACAGACTAGGTCAAAACTTAAGAACAAGCCGCGTCTTGCCAGAGAACGTGTGCAGCAGGCCTCCAACAGATTCCACCCGTTGATGGAGGTGGAGGGGCCTGAGGAGGGACAGTCGCCACCGCAGCCACTGCGCCCAGTACAGCTGCACACAACAGACCAAAGCACGGCATCCCCCACTCCACTCCCCGCACAACCAAAACCACCCAGGGTTTTTATACATCGGTCACGAGCTAATAGCAAGTAACATGGCTATAATTCAGTGGAACATTAGAGGTTTTTAGACCAACCAGATAGATCTTTTAACTCTCAGCCATCAATATAACCCGTCCATCTTTTGTCACCAAGAAACATACGGTACTGATATTTCCCCACCAAGTTTAATCGGTTACACTTCCTACAACAAAAACGCCAATAGCAACAGCGCCTCGGGAGGAATCACTACCTTAATCCGAAACAACGTTATTCAAAGTGAACTTAAATTAAATACAAACCTGCAAGCAACTGCAGTTCGTTTTACGATGAAGATAACTTTTTCCATTTGCAACATATACCTACCACCACCCTCCAAACCCCAACGGGAAGAACTCAACGACCTGTTTAACCAAATACCAAAACCTATTCTATTTTTAGGCGACTTCAATGCACATAGCGACCTATGGGGTAATACAAGCAACGACCACAAAGGTAAACTAATTGAAAACCTACTAAATTTCCACAATCTCTCACTTTACAACGACAAATCTCCTACAAACCTACATCCTGGCACTGGTTCAAAAACCTCAATCGACCTTGCAATGGCATCTAGTAAACTGTTTTTAGATTTTAAATGGGAAGTCTTGAACGACAACTACGGTAGCGACCACTTACCTGTTTTATTAAAACCACTAGATCCACAGCAGCAGATAGGAATACCAAAGTGGAAATTCCACAAAGCAAACTGGTCAATGTTCCAGGAACTATGCCAAAAGGCCATAAAAACGAACTACTTTACACATGATGACGACCCGATTTTACTTTTTACTGCTCTAATCCAGGCAATCATGGAAAAAAACCATACCTAAAACCTCCGGAAACCCTAAAAAGCCACAAAAACCTTGGTTTAACGACGAATGCAAAAAGGCAATAGCTATGCGGAAAACAGCTCTTCGCCAATTTTATATCAGCCCGGACAATACTACCAAACTTGGACACAAACGGCTGCGTGCCGCAGCACGGAGAACCATCAAAGCAAGCAAAAAGCAAACGTGGGAGGAATATATCTCCGCATTAAATAAGAAAAATTCAACCAAAAAAGTATGGGAGATAATTCGGAAAATATCTGGCAAAAACATCTTAAAACCTATAAACCACCTCACCACAAACAACCAAGCTATCACAGAACCCGATGAAATAGCAAATGCCTTTTGTAGAACCTTTCAATTCAACTCTTCATCTGACAATTACTCCCAAGCCTTCCGTCAAATAAAAGAAGCAAAAGAACAAATACCAATCGACTTCAACTCAAATAACTTGGAACAGTACAATAGCACCTTTACCCTGGCAGAGTTGAAAGACGCCATACAAAACTCGCATGATCCAGTTGCCGGACCAGATGACATGCACTACCAGATTCTAAAACACCTACCTGAGGAAACCCTTGAAGTCATCCTAGAACTACTCAACCAAGTCTGGATTACAGGTAACTTTCCTGATATATGGAAAGAAGCCACCATTATACCAATTCCAAAACCTAATAAAGATCCTACTAATCCTCAAAGTTACCGCCCAATATCTCTGACAAGTTCATTGTGCAAAACACTAGAGCGAATGATAGCCGCAAGACTAATTTGGTATTTAGAGAAAAACCATCTGCTTACTGACATCCAAAGTGGCTTCAGAAAAGAACGAAGTACCATAGATCACCTGGTTAGACTCGAATCATTTATAAGAGAAGGTTTTATCAATAACGAACATGTCGTCACTGTTTTCTTCGATTTAGAAAAAGCCTACGACACGGCTTGGAAACACGGGGTCATGCAAGACCTCTACGACCTTGGTGTACGAGGTCGCCTTCTTGAATTCATTGAAGCGTTTTTAAATGACAGGCGGTTTAAAGTCCGTCTCGGTTCTATTTTCTCGGACTATTTTGAGCAAGAAGATTGCTATCCTCAAGGTAGTATTCTATCAATTCTGTTGTTTCTAATCAAAATCAATAGTATCAAGGGGGCAACTAAGCAGGGAATAGACAGCTCACTGTTTGTAGACGACTTTGCTATGTCTGCCAGTGGTAAGAATATGAATCTTATCGAGGGTCGCCTCCAGCATAATATAAACTCCCTTCAAAAATGGGCTGACCATAATGGTTTCAAGTTTTCGCAGACCAAAACAGTCTGCATGCACTTTTGCAACAAGCGAAAGTCACACGATGAGCCTATTTTATACTTTTCAAACACTCAAATACCTGTAGTAAAGGAAAACAAATTCATTGGTCTAATTCTGGACTCGAAGCTAAATTTTATTCCCCACATAAAAGATGTGAAGAGGAAATGTCAAAAGGCACTCAACCTGCTACGAGTCGTCTTCTCCCAAAACTGGGGAGCAGATACCAGTACTAAATTAAAACTGTATAGATCATTAATAAGATCTAGAATAGATTATGGTACCATCGTCTACGGATCGACAAGGCCCTCCTACTTAAAGATGCTCAACCCAATACAAAACCAAGGCCTTCGCCTCTGTCTTAACGCTTTCAGAACGTCACCTGCGGAAAGCCTTCAGGTTGAATCAAATGAACATCGGCTAGATATCCAGACCAGGAATGACACAATATGACCTGCAACAGGTTGGCGGTGTCGTTAAACCAATCAAATAACTAACTAACTAACTAGATTTCCAGCGAATCAAACTCTCAATGCAATATGCAGTTAAACTATACGCAAATAAAGAAAACCCCACCCATAAGGCAGTGTTTGAAAAAGACCACTCAGAAATCTTAAACACAGGCCCTAGGGTTATCGTACCCTTTGGCACTAGAATCCATAACCACCTTAATCATGCTGGAATCAAAGTTGAGCAAATTGCAAATTTAAAAGTTTCGAGATACCCAACATGGAAAATACAAAGGCCAACCATAAACAAAGCTCTGACAAACTTTTCCAAAGACGCAATAAATGCTGAAGAGTTCAAAGTTAGGTATGCTGAGATAAAGGAAACCTACCCTCACCATCATTTCATATACACGGATGGATCTAAGCTCGATAACAAAGTCGCTGCCTCAATAGTTACAAAATCAAATACCCTCAAAACAAGATTACCAAATGGCTCGTCCAACTTTTCCGCGGAGGTTCGGGCACTCCAACTAGCCATGGAAATCGTCAAGATTAGTAGGTACAAAAAATTTGTTGTCTGTGTCGATTCGCTATCGGTCTTACAATCACTAGAAAATCTGCAAGTATGAACGAGTAATCAAAAAAGGAAAATCACTAGTGTTTTGCTGGGTACCCAGTCACGTCGGCATAGCGGGTAATGAAGCTGCGGACCATGCAGCAAAAGAGGCGCTAAACTACAACATATCCGACCTTCTCATACCGTACTCCGACTTTAAACCACATATCTCAAGTTATGTAAAAAACCTTTGGCAACAAAAGTGGAACGAACAAAGAAATAACAAACTCTTTCAAATCCAACCAACAGTTGGACAAAAGCACCTAGCTTTTGGCAGTATTCGCGATTCAACGGTTATGCATAGAGTTCGAATCGGGCATACATACATCACCCACGGATATCTTTTGAGAGGCGATGCGCCTCCACAATGTATTGGTTGTCAAGAACGTTTGACTGTAAAACATATTCTACTCAATTGCGTAGATTTTCAGAACATTCGTTCACGCTACTACAGTGTGAACTCCATGAAAGACCTTTTTACAAAGGTAGCACCAAGCAAAATTATTTCTTTTCTGAAAGAAATACACTTGTACAGTAAGTTTTAAATTGAATTTAATCGGTTTTAGATGTGTACACTGCTTGTTATCCCCCGTGAAACGGAGGGATATAGGTTTGAGATTGTCCGTCCGTCCGTCCGTCCGTCCGTCTGTCCGTCCGTCCGTCCGTCCGTCCGTCCGTCCGCTCTTACGAGAGCTACGTTGTGCGTTTATTTTTAGGTAGAAAGCTACGTTGTGCGTTTAAGTTACGTTGTGGGTTTGACGTTGTGGGTTTAAGTGAGATTTGGACTCCCCGTGATGCTGTGGGTCCATTAAAATGGTTTTTAAAATTAAGCCCACAACGCACGGAAAACGGAGTTCTGTGAGTTTGTCCGTACTTTTTCCCTTGCCGCTGGCGACACCTGGTGTTGTAATTCTTACCTATATTTACATGTGGAAAGCACATGGGGTAAATTTTTGGGTCAGCCAATCAGATTCTGCAATTCAGGTGCCTTTATTCATACGCTGTTTTGGTTTTAGGACTTGAGTTTCCCCGCCTTAGAAAACTTTTGCCTCCGCCCTCTCTTCCCCAAAAATAAAAGTGACAAAGGTCCTTAACCACTTGTATGGATATTATTTTCTGTTGTTTCAATAAATACAACCAGTTTTTACTGCTTCATGGTGTAATAAAGGCAAGAAAAATGAGCAGAAACTAGGAACTATATTATATGTTGGGTGTGAATCGGTCAGTCGTGAGCAACAATGGCGGAAAGTGCAAGGGATTAAAATGTGCAAGTGTTGTTTCGTTAAAATGTGACTATTTCCAAGTGGATACTACAGTAAATTGTATGCATAAATGTCTACTTCTACACCAAGAATCGGTTGGCAAAAGTAAAAAAAGAAAAAATTCTAATATAAAGTGGAATTTTAAGAAAAGATTTGAAATTGAAGTGAGCAAAGTTTGATGTTATCGCTCACTTCTTTTCACGCGGTTTTGCTAGACAGATTGGGATATTCATAGCCTAAATGTGAGTTATAGCAAGTAAATAAACAAGATTCTACCATATATATAATTTTTCCTTAATACTATCTTTGAATATGGGCGAAGGATAAAATTTTACATTTAAAGCAGAGTGACAGATAAAAACAGTTCCGTACTTGCAACATACATGGGAATCTTCCGGCTTTTCAGGCTTTTTTTGTCAAATGGGCCACTTTTTTTCGACCCCGTTCCCGTCTACGGTAAATTTTTTTTGGCTTTTTTCCCACCCCGTTCCCATGTATTATATAAGCCACTTCGTACCTTTGAAACTTCCCAATGGAAGGGTCGTTTCGACTGCAAATTCTGTGGATTAAATAAGCATACTGGCACTTGCAGTTACGCCAAAAAGTTTTGGCGTTTCGACCGAATGTCCCAATGCGTACGTTCGGGTCTTTCCGATAGAAGTACCGTTTCGACTGCAGTTCTTTTTTGGTATAAATTTTTAAGAAATGATAAGGGTAAAACATAGAAATTCAAATTTCTTCTCAGCGTACACACTTTTAAATCAAAGAAGCCACCATATGATCTTTTAAAAATATTTTACATAATATTCTGCCCTTGTTATAGCCCATTTATGAATATATTTCGAGAAAAATGGAATTTTGTTGCTTGTTGCCAGTTTTCTCTATCGTTTCGTTATGCCTTTATCCCAGCCTTATCCGGTCGAAACGCCAAATCTTTTCAGCAAAATTCTAAGTACAAATCTGCTTATTCGGTTGTGATAAAGGTATAAAGTAATGATAGAAAAAAAACTGGCAAAATCATCAGAATTCCATTTTCCAGAAAAAACATTCAAAGTTGGCCTTTAAAGGTGCTGAATAATATGATACATAGCTTAAAACAATCTGTTTAAATTCAGAAGTATGCATCTTGCAAGAAAATTAGAATTTTGATGTTTTTCCCTGATCATTCTTGAGAAATTGACCCAAGAAATTTGCAGTCGAAACGACAGCTCGGTTTGAAAGTTTCTACGGTACGAAATGGCTTAATATAAAGAAATGATGATATCATGAAAGTAGGCTTTGAATCCGACTGGAATCCGAATTAAGGTCGAGATGGGGAGGCAGAAAACAGCCAAGAGGAAAGTATACAGAAAGAGACGTAAGCAAAGAATTAAGTCAGACGGAAAACTGCAGCGTTGTGACAGTTACAGAAGCGAATTCAGTGAACAAAGAAACAGTATCGGTGACTTCAAAGATATCAATTTACACACCGGGAATAGACTTTCCCATGCTAAAGTACTGCATTGGTTATACAACCAATGTAATATGGATTGCCGAGGATATGCATCAGGCAGTGAATATAACTTGGAGAGAGATAAGCAAAAATACATTTATAAAGATTCTCAAGCTGGAGATGTTAAAACTCGCTCCTTGAGGTTTTGGAAAAAGGAAATAATGTCACTTCAAAGTGTTCTGCGCAGACTGCATTTAAAGATATGGGGTAAGTGCTTTTCTTGCTTTTCTTAGGGATTTGTGAAGTTGTTTTTTATTTAAAAAGCTTTTTTCTTACGGGTTTTTTTCAGGGACTAATTTTGTTTCCTATAAATTTTTATGAATTTACTATATCTGACATAGCTGGATTGGTTTTGAAGTTGAATTAAAAGGAAGAGTGTAAAAAGGGCTAAAATAGCGTTTGATACGGTGACAGTGCTGTGATGGAAAATCAGAACACGTAGGTGGCCCCATCTTCTCACGGAAACAAGCTTCCAACAGCTCCTAAACACACCCACAAATCCTCAGTCTGCCCCCCCCCCCCCCCCTGAGAAAGGCTGCATTTGGCCACACTTTCTCACGGTGCCCCCCCCCCCCCCAAAGAAAAAAAGAGGTTGACTGCTCTGCGTTTAGAAGTGATGGTGAAAACCTGCATGAAAACATGGGCATTTATGGATATATGAATTTTTCATAGGTATTTAAGTAATGAAAAAGCAATATTCCAGCGGGTGGGGCGGGGTGGAGGGTGGGGGGGGGGGGGAGGTGTGGTATTTCTGAAAATTAAAACTGGGAGATCTAAAATGCATTATGGAATTCCCAAGACGCAATGCTACTAAATGCGGGAAGAGGGTTAACTCGAGGTTTGGGATATTTCTCGGAAATTAAAAATCGAGAGGTCTAAAATACATTACGGAATTTTAAATGAAACTTGAAACTTAATTACTAATCCAGTACATTGATATATAGTAAATCAGAACACGTAGGTGGCCCCATCTTCTCACGGAAACAAGCTTCCAGCAGCTCCTAAACACACCCACAAATCCTCTGCCTGCCCCCTTGAAAAAGACTGCATGTGGCCACACTTTCCCACGGTAATGCGTTGATCAAGCTGTCAGTCATCCAAAGCTTCTCTTTGAACTCTGTGATCGTATTGATCGCACAGATATTGGCTTGCCGCTGCAGTGGTGCCTTGATGAAATGGGGCTGTTTGATTGGTTCGTGGGTTTGAGCGGGAGCTATCAGGCCACCAGCTGCCTCTGGTCACAGGCTTCAGTCGTGAGAAAACGCTGACTGAGCGAAAGTTAAAAAAGTTTAAGTGATTTTTTTTTGGAATAGCAAGTTAGTTTAGGATAGTTAACCAAACGAAGATGAGAATATATGAAACATGTATACAGGTATACTGATATGATACTTTTTTTGTATTTAAGAGTGCAAGATTTGGTATATAAAACTGAGTGTGAAATGTAGTTCAGAATATGTTAAATGTTAAACGAAAACAATTTTGTATTTCTGTCTAAAACTGGAAGCTCTAAAATGCAGGAACAAAGAAAGGTTTTTTTATTGAAAGAAAATTTACTTAGAAGACTAATTACGTGAAACCTTAAAACGACAGAAAGAAACGAGTTTTGCGTATTGGAACTGTATTTACACATGTCGAGGCAAAATCAAATGTGCCATTGCTGAAAGTAATATCTTACAAAACAGGGTTCGAAAAGGGAGCACAGTAGCCGCTGTATAAGCCACTTTAAGCGTTCCTAATAAATGCGCAAAAAATTCTGCGTTTCGAATACACACTAACCAGGTAAAAGTTTACCCGGTTTCTTCTCAAATCGAAATTCAGAATCCTTTCGCCTTTTGTTCGAAACGCTCAGTGTGGTTTGGCTTAATGTATTGATTTCGACTTTTTCCCCTGCAGGAATGGAGTTGGCAAAGAGGAGTGTGATAGGTGGGTGTTATATTTGTTCACAGTGCCAACTGCTTTAATGCTGCAAAATGCCAGTAATAACATCTAAAATTGTATGTTTTTTTCTGAAATGTGTAATGTTTTGTTCCATTCGAAACGTAACGGGGCTTTTTTTCTTAGCTCGCCATGTGTTATATGATTCTAAACGCATGAATCTCTTTTTGCTATGATGTTAATATTTGCACTTTTCTTGTAGAAGATTTCTCTGATGGCGAAATCATTTGGGCGCGGGTAGATCCTATCTGGTGGCCAGGATTCGTGACGAAGGCTTGTTTAGACAGCGTCAGAGTGCAGTTTTGGTCCGACGGCACAGAGTGAGTGGCTTTATAGTAAATATCTTTCATTGTAAAACCAACACTGTGTATTGCGTTTAATTATGATTTTAATAGTAATTCATGGTATTTTCAATGACAGATTTTTAACGTTAATGTGACCCACTGGCAGTTTGCCGTGTTCTTAAAAAATTGAAGTCAAACTGTTGATTCCTGACAATTTTGTATGATTCATTTTAATAGCTAATACTGTTAATTTGCGGTATTTCCTGTGTTGCTTCTTTTTATTTCTGTATTTCTCTATGTATCTGTATTTTGTTTATTTCATTTTGTTGGGTTTTTTTTTTCGGGTTAGGTGTAAACTTAACGGGCATTGATCCTGTAGGTTTTCCAATCATTGTTGTCCGTATTAGTTTGTGTTTCATTCCAACAAAATGGAGAGTATTCTTATTTTTACGGTGTTTAGCTAATATATATTTTCTGTGTGTTTGGACGCAGAACGGAACGGTCATTGACTCATAGGTTTTTAAATCATTGTTCTCCGTATTAGTTTGTGTTTCATTCCAACAAAATGGACATTCTTATGACTGATCATCGGGTGTGCAGTCCGTTGCAATTTGTGGTTGAATCACCCCCTTCCCCCTCCCCACCGCCACAAAAAAGGTTTTATAGGTTTTAGTTATATGGTAGGGAAGCTGTCAGACAAGTGCATTCTGTGTAGTGCGATCTTTAAGTCGGATGAGTGACCACTGTAGAGTGAGATCTTCATGTCCGATGAGTGGTCACTTCAGAGAGTAACATTTGTTTGACTGCTGTTTGCTGCTGTTCTTTAAAAAACATCCATGCGTCTCTGATGTCCATACTCTTTCAAAGTTTGGCCGGCGACTTATCCTTTTTCTACCTTTTAATCTAAAGACTGAACGGCTGGCTCTCCAGCGTGTATTTGAAGGTCTGTACTAAATTTTGGTTGGGCGTAAAATTGAACGGACATTGATTCTGTAGGTTTTCAAATCATTCTTCTCCGTATTAGTTTGTGTTTCATTCCAAAAAAATGGAGAGTATTCTTATTTTTTCGGTGTTTAGCTAATATATATTTTTCCTGTGTGGTTGGACGCAGAACGGAACGGTCATTGACTCTAGGTTTCCAGATAGTTGTTCTCCGTATTAATTTGTGTTTCATTCCAACAAAATGGAGAGTATTCTTATTTTTACGGTGTTTAGCTAATATATTTTTTCTGTGTTTTTGGACGTAGAACGGAACGGTCATTGACTCTGTAGGTTTTTAAATCATTGTTCTCCGTATTAGTTTGTGTTTCATTCCAACAAAATAGAGACTCTTGTGACAGATCATCGAGTGTGCAGTCCGTTGCAATTTGTGGTTGAACCACCCCCTTCCCGCTCCCCACCGCCACAAAAAAAGGTTTTATAGGTTTTAGTTATATGGTAGGGAAGCTGTCAGACAAGTGCATTCTGTGTAGTGCGATCTTTAAGTCGGATGAGTGACCACTGTAGAGTGAGATCTTCATGTCCGATGAGTGGTCACTTCAGAGAGTAACATTTGTTTGACTGCTTTTTGCTGCTGTCCTTTAAAAAACATCCATGCGTCTCTGATGTCCATACTCTTTCAAAGTTTGGCCGGCGACTTATCCTTTTTCTACCTTTTAATCTAAAGACTGAACGGCTGGCTCTCCAGCGTGTATTTGAAGGTCTGTACTAAATTTTGGTTGGGCGTAAAATTGAACGGACATTGATTCTGTAGGTTTTCAAATCATTCTTCTCCGTATTAGTTTGTGTTTCATTCCAAAAAAATGGAGAGTATTCTTATTTTTTCGGTGTTTAGCTAATATATATTTTTCCTGTGTGGTTGGACGCAGAACGGAACGGTCATTGACTCTAGGTTTCCAGATAGTTGTTCTCCGTATTAGTTTGTGTTTCATTCCAACAAAATGGAGAGTATTCTTATTTTTACGGTGTTTAGCTAATATATTTTTTCTGTGTTTTTGGACGCAGAACGGAACGGTCATTGACTCTGTAGGTTTTTAAATCATTGTTCTCCGTATTAGTTTGTGTTTCATTCCAACAAAATAGAGACTCTTGTGACAGATCATCGAGTGTGCAGTCCGTTGCAATTTGTGGGTGAACCACCCCCTTCCCCCTCCCCACCGCCACAAAAAAAGGTTTTATAGGTTTTAGTTATATGGTAGGGAAGCTGTCAGACAAGTGCATTCTGTGTAGTGCGATCTTTAAGTCGGATGAGTGACCACTGTAGAGTGAGATCTTCATGTCCGATGAGTGGTCACTTCAGAGAGTAACATTTGTTTGACTGCTGTTTGCTGCTATCCTTTAAAAAACATCCATGCGTCTCTGATGTCCATACTCTTTCAAAGTTTGGCCGGCGACTTATCCTTTTTCTACCTTTTAATCTGAAGACTGAGCGGCTGGCTCTCCAGCGTGTATTTGAAGGTCTGTACTAAATTTTGGTTGGACGTAAAATTGAACGGACATTGATTCTGTAGGTTTTCAAATCATTCTTCTCCGTAGTAGTTTGCGTTTCATTAAAAAAAAAATGGAGAGTATTCTTATTTTTTCGGTGTTTAGCTGATATGTATTTTTCCTCTGTGGTTGGACGCAGAACGCAACGGTCATTGACTCTATTTTTCCAAATAGTTGTTCTCCGTATTAGTTTGTGTTTCATTCCAACAAAATGGAGAGTATTCTTATTTTTACGGTGTTTAGCTAATATATTTTTTCTGTGTGTTTGGACGCAGAACGGAACGGTCATTGACTCTGTAGGTTTTTAAATCATTGTTCTCCGTATTAGTTTGTGTTTCATTCCAACAAAATAGAGACTCTTGTGACAGATCATCGAGTGTGCAGTCCGTTGCAATTTGTGGTTGAACCACCCCCTTCCCGCTCCCCACCGCCACAAAAAAAGGTTTTATAGGTTTTAGTTATATGGTAGGGAAGCTGTCAGACAAGTGCATTCTGTGTAGTGCGATCTTTAAGTCGGATGAGTGACCACTGTAGAGTGAGATCTTCATGTCCGATGAGTGGTCACTTCAGAGAGTAACATTTGTTTGACTGCTGTTTGCTGCTGTCCTTTAAAAAACATCCATGCGTCTCTGATGTCCATACTCTTTCAAAGTTTGGCCGGCGACTTATCCTTTTTCTACCTTTTAATCTAAAGACTGAACGGCTGGCTCTCCAGCGTGTATTTGAAGGTCTGTACTAAATTTTGGTTGGGCGTAAAATTGAACGGACATTGATTCTGTAGGTTTTCAAATCATTCTTCTCCGTATTAGTTTGTGTTTCATTCCAAAAAAATGGAGAGTATTCTTATTTTTTCGGTGTTTAGCTAATATATATTTTTCCTGTGTGGTTGGACGCAGAACGGAACGGTCATTGACTCTAGGTTTCCAGATAGTTGTTCTCCGTATTAGTTTGTGTTTCATTCCAACAAAATGGAGAGTATTCTTATTTTTACGGTGTTTAGCTAATATATTTTTTCTGTGTTTTTGGACGCAGAACGGAACGGTCATTGACTCTGTAGGTTTTTAAATCATTGTTCTCCGTATTAGTTTGTGTTTCATTCCAACAAAATAGAGACTCTTGTGACAGATCATCGAGTGTGCAGTCCGTTGCAATTTGTGGGTGAACCACCCCCTTCCCCCTCCCCACCGCCACAAAAAAAGGTTTTATAGGTTTTAGTTATATGGTAGGGAAGCTGTCAGACAAGTGCATTCTGTGTAGTGCGATCTTTAAGTCGGATGAGTGACCACTGTAGAGTGAGATCTTCATGTCCGATGAGTGGTCACTTCAGAGAGTAACATTTGTTTGACTGCTGTTTGCTGCTATCCTTTAAAAAACATCCATGCGTCTCTGATGTCCATACTCTTTCAAAGTTTGGCCGGCGACTTATCCTTTTTCTACCTTTTAATCTGAAGACTGAGCGGCTGGCTCTCCAGCGTGTATTTGAAGGTCTGTACTAAATTTTGGTTGGACGTAAAATTGAACGGACATTGATTCTGTAGGTTTTCAAATCATTCTTCTCCGTAGTAGTTTGCGTTTCATTAAAAAAAAAATGGAGAGTATTCTTATTTTTTCGGTGTTTAGCTGATATGTATTTTTCCTCTGTGGTTGGACGCAGAACGCAACGGTCATTGACTCTATTTTTCCAAATAGTTGTTCTCCGTATTAGTTTGTGTTTCATTCCAACAAAATGGAGAGTATTCTTATTTTTACGGTGTTTAGCTAATATATTTTTTCTGTGTGTTTGGACGCAGAACGGAACGGTCATTGACTCTGTAGGTTTTTAAATCATTGTTCTCCGTATTAGTTTGTGTTTCATTCCAACAAAATAGAGACTCTTGTGACAGATCATCGAGTGTGCAGTCCGTTGCAATTTGTGGTTGAACCACCCCCTTCCCCCTCCCCACCGCCACAAAAAAAGGTTTTATAGGTTTTAGTTATATGGTAGGGAAGCTGTCAGACAAGTGCATTCTGTGTAGTGCGATCTTTAAGTCGGATGAGTGACCACTGTAGAGTGAGATCTTCATGTCCGATGAGTGGTCACTTCAGAGAGTAACATTTGTTTGACTGCTGTTTGCTGCTATCCTTTAAAAAACATCCATGCGTCTCTGATGTCCATACTCTTTCAAAGTTTGGCCGGCGACTTCTCCTTTTTCTACCTTTTAATCTGAAGACTGAGCGGCTGGCTCTCCAGCGTGTATTTGAAGGTCTGTACTAAATTTTGGTTGGACGTAAAATTGAACGGACATTGATTCTGTAGGTTTTCAAATCATTCTTCTCCGTAGTAGTTTGCGTTTCATTAAAAAAAATGGAAAGTATTCTTATTTTTTCGGTGTTTAGCTGATATGTATTTTTCCTCTGTGGTTGGACGCAGAACGCAACGGTCATTGACTCTATTTTTCCAAATAGTTGTTCTCCGTATTAGTTTGTGTTTCATTCCAACAAAATGGAGAGTATTCTTATTTTTACGGTGTTTAGCTAATATATTTTTTCTGTGTGTTTGGACGCAGAACGGAACGGTCATTGACTCTGTAGGTTTTTAAATCATTGTTCTCCGTATTAGTTTGTGTTTCATTCCAACAAAATAGAGACTCTTGTGACAGATCATCGAGTGTGCAGTCCGTTGCAATTTGTGGTTGAACCACCCCCTTCCCCCTCCCCACCGCCACAAAAAAAGGTTTTATAGGTTTTAGTTATATGGTAGGGAAGCTGTCAGACAAGTGCATTCTGTGTAGTGCGATCTTTAAGTCGGATGAGTGACCACTGTAGAGTGAGATCTTCATGTCCGATGAGTGGTCACTTCAGAGAGTAACATTTGTTTGACTGCTGTTTGCTGCTGTCCTTTAAAAAACATCCATGCGTCTCTGATGTCCATACTCTTTCAAAGTTTGGCCGGCGACTTATCCTTTTTCTACCTTTTAATCTAAAGACTGAACGGCTGGCTCTCCAGCGTGTATTTGAAGGTCTGTACTAAATTTTGGTTGGGCGTAAAATTGAACGGACATTGATTCTGTAGGTTTTCAAATCATTCTTCTCCGTATTAGTTTGTGTTTCATTCCAAAAAAATGGAGAGTATTCTTATTTTTTCGGTGTTTAGCTAATATATATTTTTCCTGTGTGGTTGGACGCAGAACGGAACGGTCATTGACTCTAGGTTTCCAGATAGTTGTTCTCCGTATTAGTTTGTGTTTCATTCCAACAAAATGGAGAGTATTCTTATTTTTACGGTGTTTAGCTAATATATTTTTTCTGTGTTTTTGGACGCAGAACGGAACGGTCATTGACTCTGTAGGTTTTTAAATCATTGTTCTCCGTATTAGTTTGTGTTTCATTCCAACAAAATAGAGACTCTTGTGACAGATCATCGAGTGTGCAGTCCGTTGCAATTTGTGGTTGAATCACCCCCTTCCCGCTCCCCACCGCCACAAAAAAAGGTTTTATAGGTTTTAGTTATATGGTAGGGAAGCTGTCAGACAAGTGCATTCTGTGTAGTGCGATCTTTAAGTCGGATGAGTGACCACTGTAGAGTGAGATCTTCATGTCCGATGAGTGGTCACTTCAGAGAGTAACATTTGTTTGACTGCTGTTTGCTGCTATCCTTTAAAAAACATCCATGCGTCTCTGATGTCCATACTCTTTCAAAGTTTGGCCGGCGACTTATCCTTTTTCTACCTTTTAATCTGAAGACTGAGCGGCTGGCTCTCCAGCGTGTATTTGAAGGTCTGTACTAAATTTTGGTTGGACGTAAAATTGAACGGACCTTGATTCTGTAGGTTTTCAAATCATTCTTCTCCGTAGTAGTTTGCGTTTCATTTAAAAAAAAATGGAGAGTATTCTTATTTTTTCGGTGTTTAGCTGATATGTATTTTTCCTCTGTGGTTGGACGCAGAACGCAACGGTCATTGACTCTATTTTTCCAAATAGTTGTTCTCCGTATTAGTTTGTGTTTCATTCCAACAAAATGGAGAGTATTCTTATTTTTACGGTGTTTAGCTAATATATTTTTTCTGTGTGTTTGGACGTAGAACGGAACGGTCATTGACTCTGTAGGTTTTCAAATCATTCTTCTCCGTATTAGTTTGTGTTTCATTCCAAAAAAATGGAGAGTATTCCTATTTTTACGGTGTTTAGCTAATATATTTTTTCTGTGTGTTTGAACGCAGAACGGAACGGTCATTAACTCTGTAGGTTTTCAAATCGTTGTTCTCCGTATTAGTTTGTGTTTCATTCCAATAAAATGGAGAGTGTTCTTATTTTTTCGGTGCTTAGCTAATATATTTTTTTGTGTGTGTTTGGACGCAGAACGGAACGGTCATTGACTCTGTAAATTTTCAAATCATTGTTCTCCGTATTAGTTTGTGTTTCACTCCAACAAATGGAGACTCTTGTGACAGAGCATCGGGTGTGCAGTCCGTTGCAATTTGTGGTTAAACCACCCCCTTCCCCCTCCCCATCGCCACAAAAAAATTAGGTTTTGTAGGTTTTAGTTATATGGTAGAGAAGCTGTCAGACAAGTGCATTCTGTGTAGTGCAATCTTTAAGTCGGATGAGTGACCACTGTAGAGTGAGATCTTCATGTCCGATGAGTGGTCACTTCAGAGAGTAACAGTTGTTTGGCTGCTGTTTGCTGCTGTCCTTAAAAAATAGCATCTATGCGTCCCTGATGTCCATACTTCAAAGATTCGCCTGCGACTTATCCTTTTTCTTCCTTTTAATCTGAAGACTGAGCGGCGGGCTCTCCAGCGTGTATTTGAAGGTCTGTTCTAAATTTTGGTTGGACGTGAAACTGAACGGACATTGATTCTGTAGGTTTTCAAATCGTTGTTCTCCGTATCAGTTTGTGTTTCATTCCAACAAAATGGAAAGTATTCTTATTTTTACGGTGTTTAGCTAATATACTTTTTCTGTGTGTTTGGACGCAGAACGGAACGGTCATTGACTCTGTAAATTTTGAAAGCATTGTTCTCCGTATTAGTTTGTGTTTCATTCCAATAAAATGGAGATTATTCGTATTGTTTCGGTTTTTAGCTAATATATGTTTAATGTATGGTTTAATGGAAAGTGAAGAAGCTATAGTTATACAATTCGTTGTTCTCTCTTTTTGCGTTTTATTCCATCAAATCGAAGAGTCTTGATGGGTTTTCAGATGTATAGTCGCAAAACGATGTAGATACTTCTGATTAGTTTTTTCTGTAGTTAGGCAACTTGTTCCGGATTGCACTCCGGATGGTTGTGTTATTTCTTTAACTGTGCTTATTTCTTTCGAGAACGACTGTAACTGCTGGCAAAACGGTGAAGAAGTTTTTGAGAGAGAATTGTGAAAAGACTTACAGTGAATCGTTAGGTTAGCCAATGTAGTTAAGCAGTTGTAGTAAGGAGCCTGAAAAGTAGAGTAGTTTAAATTGGTTGCAGTGTTTAGTTGCCCGTTTATCCCTATAGATTTGACTTAGAGTTTTACTATTGAAAACTTATTTTGTTTTGTCAGAATATGATTTTAACTGCTGCTTATTATATTTAGTTGTTACAGTTCCAATGGTGTTTAAAATTTTATGGTGATTACTTTGTGTGACTTATTGCATCCAGTGTATGAGGTCTGCAGGATTTTACTTTTAAATTATCCTTGTTTTGTCGAGGTTGTTTTTTTTAATTACCTAAAGTGTAATTTGTCCAACGCTGCCGTTTATCTTGTAAACCCTGATTATTAGTGGCAGTACTTTTTTGAAAGTGAAAGTTCTTTGGTTTATCTGCAAAATTTATGTGATGCACTGAGAATATGTGGGAATATTCGTACACTGAATTACTCTTTATGCTTTTTTCAGGGTATCTCAGGAAATGTTCAAGAAAACACGTAACAGGTTTTGAAGAAGACTACGAAAAGGCCCTGAAGCACATAAGTAATTGTTTTTAGTTTTTGTGGCATTTCCTTTGCTTTTTTATCTGATATACTGGAATATATTGGAAATATATATGGTGATGTATTGGAAATAGGGATTAGTGAATTACGCCTTGCGAAACTGAGGATTTCGCGATATCTGCATAAAAAGATTTTATTATTTCAAACAGGCGAAGGAAAGAGTGTGTTTTCGACAGCTAAAGGCCAAAATAAAAGAGGACAGAAGTGTGAAACGATTGCAGCTAAATCTCCTGCACCATACCAAGGGAAAGGTAGTGGGAATACCGAATTATTAATTTACACAATTATTACTTTTGTTTTTCCCACACTTGGTGTAAGCTCATTTATCATACATACTTTTTGCATAAAACGTCGATCTTAGAACAATTAGAGAAAATGATATGTGTTTTAGTTACCTAAGCTGCTTTATTCGAATAAGGAAAAACTGACAGAACTAAGTATTGCGAAGCATGCGTTTCTCGTTAAAAGGATTTAATAATTTTAAACATATGTATTTGAAAAGAAGACGATTTCATATAAAACATTGATTCTGTAGGTTTTCAAATCATTGTTCTCCGTATTAGTTTGTGTTTCATTCCAACAAAATGGAGAGTATTCTTGTTTTTTCGGTGTTCAGCTAATATATTTTTTCTGTGTGGTTGGGCGCAGAACGGAACGGTCATTGACTCTGTAGGTTTTCAAATCATTGTTCTCCGTATTAGTTTGTGTTTCATTCCAACAAAATGGAGACTCTTGTGACAGATCATCGGGTGTGCAGTCCGTTGGAATTTGTGGTTGAACCACCCCTCCCACCCCCACCCCCACACCGCCACAAAAAAAGGTTTTGTAGGTTTTAGTTATATGGTCGGGAAGCTGTCAGACAAGTGCATTCTGTGTGGTGCGATCTTTAAGTCGGATGAGTGACCACTGTAGAGTGAGATCTTCATGTCCGATGAGTGGTCACTTCAGAGAGTAACATTTGTTTGACTGCTGTTTGCTGCTGTCCTTAAAAATATCCATGCGTCCCTGATGTCCATACTCTTTCAAAGTTTCGCCTGCGACTTATCCTTTTTCTTCCTTTTAATCTGAAGACTGAGCGGCTGGCTGTCCTGTGTGTTTTTGGAGGTCTGTACTAAATTTTGGTTGGACGCAGAACGAAGCGGTCATTGACTCTAGGTTTTCAAATCATTGTTCTCCGTATCAGTTTGTTTTTCATTCCAACAAAATGGACAGTATTCTTATTTTTTCGGTGTTTAGCTAATATTTTTTTTTCTGTGTGGTTGGACGCAGAACGGAACGGTCATTGACTCTGTAGATTTTCAAATCATTGTTCTCCGTATTAGTTTGTATTCCAACAAAATGGAGAGTATTCTTATTTTTACGGTGGTTAGCTAATAAATTTTTTTCTTTGTGGAAGATAGTGGGTTCAATTCAAGGTCGTGTCATACCTAAAACTTTAAAATTGAGATTTCTCCTTCCTACCCTGTGAGACACTCCACACGTAAGGGTTAGAAGGAGGGCTGGAATGTCCCATTTCAGTATAATGTGGCAGGGGAATCCCGACATCGCCATAGCAGTTAAATGGGATCTAAAGAACAATACAATACAGTAAAAGCCCGGATATGGACACCTCTCTATTGTGGACACCCCTGAATTATGGATAGCATTTTTCAGTCTGTTTTAAAATTCCGTTATATCTAAGCCCCTCTATTGTGGACACCCCTCTATTCAGAATTAGGGACACTCTTTTTTATCCCGTAAGTACGGTTACACATTTAAAACAACCCCTCTACTGTGGACAGGCAAATTACTCTCCATATTTTGTACGTTATGTAAACAACCCCTATCAGCGTGTTACTCTGTAGTGTTTGTTTTTTTTCGCTATTGTTATCTGTGGGTATTGAGTGCATTATATTGAACACAGTGCATGTAAAGACAATAGGGCTAATTACAAAAGATGTGTGTTTAAGAGAGAAGCTTTATATGACTAATCCCTATTGACATGTGCTCCGTCTTTTAAAATGCGTATAAAAGAACAATTCATTCATTGACTTTCATTCATTGACTTTATACTCAGTTAAAATGTTACACAAGGTGTTAAGTCTGAATATCAGTGGTGTGAAAAGAAAACGGAACGAACTTTCGCTATCTGATAAAGTTAAAATAATCAAAGCTAGTGATGGAAAAAGTGTAAGAAAAATAGCCAAAGATTTTAGTTGTTGTTGTCAGATAGAACGGGACCTCGAAATTAGGGACCCCCCGCCATTAGGGACAAAATTATTCAGTCACTTTTTGTCCCTAATAGCGGGGTTTCACTGTACTTATAAAAATACCAATGTGTTATCTTCCAAAATACATATTCTGTTTTTTCCAGATATAGTTCGAGTGGACACAGAAAGGCAAATAGCTGCTCTAGAAGCTGGGCATGCCATGGAAGGTGAATTACCGGTTCTTTCTAGAGCGCAAAGTCCAGTCACAGATAACAGTGAAGAGTGTCTTCCGGACCTTGGCGACAAGCAAACTGAAGAAGACTTTAATGACAATATAGGTATCAAATGTACTTGCCTATCGAAATTCCAGCCTCGGTGGCCTAGTGGTTAGAGTGTCCGCCTCGAGACTGGAAGATCGTGGGTTCAGACCCGGGTCGGGTCATACCTAAGACTTTAAAATTGGGACTCCTCCTTGCTACACTGTGAGGCACTCCACATGTAAGGGTTAGAAGGAGGACTGGAATGCCCCATTTCAGTATAATGTGGCAGGGGGATCCCGACATGACCATAGCAGTTGAAAGGGATCTAAAGAACAATACAATACAATACCTATCGAAATTGGAAAGTCAGTTCCACGACTGATCTGCGTTTAACGCATTTTCTTTTAATAGCAACCATAGTTTCTATTTGTTTTAGCATTGGCTGTAAATCAGACAGTATTCGATGTGACAAAATAAACCTTTAAAACAATGAGAATCATAGCTGCTGCAAGAAATTGCATATAAATGTGCCAAAACGATTTCTTCCAATATTTTTGAATGACTGAAGGGATTATACTATTTGTGGCCTAATGGTATTTCATTCTTTCATTTTTAGAGATTTCCCATAGACGTAAAAAAACGAAAAGTGGTCGAGTTTACATGACCATTGAAGACAACGCCGAAATTGAACAGCTGTTTAAAGACTTTCTGGAAAAGGACGAAGCACCAAGTATCGCGCAAATTGAAGAACGTCAGAGTAAATCCACAAATATTAAAATTTATGATCCTAGAAAAATTCAGAAGAAAGTGTCATGGCTTAGAAACCGATACAAATATTTAAAATAGTTTGAAAGAAAACAAAGTCGAGCGAGTGAATGATTTTCTTGAATGTTTTCAATGTGAACGATATGTTTCCGTTGAATTCTGCCTTTAAACTCAAATCCGTCTCAACTTTGAATTAGGCATGTGCTTTCTGAAGTCAAACATTGATATTTTAAGATTATTATTAGCGAAGATGTATGCACTGTTCTTGACTATTTTGTCTTTGATAGATTTTCGTTTAAAGGCACCTTTTTCACGGTTATGCTTGTAAAGGCGTGCGGTTCACGTGTTTTGTACATCTAAGAGTCTTTTTGCGTATAAGATACCAGCATAACTTATTGCTATTACAGAAAACTTCTTGGAAGGCAGGCATTGCCTTAGCACGTACTGATGACTGACTGGCAAAGCAAAGTACACCGGTGTCCACTGCCATTACCTTGTCGAATGTCGTTAGCGTTACAGTGTCTCTGTTCAGCAATGGGTTTAAACTCAAATCCGTCTCAGGTTTGAATTGAGGAGTGTTATTTCGGAATTGAAATATTGATAGCAATTTCTTCAGATTTACTGCCTAAAGTGTATCTTCAGCATTGTCTTCTGCAGACGTGTGTGTTTAAAAGTATTTCTGTCACGGAAAGGTTTTTCAAAATCAGTGTTTTTGCGTTTTCCATCCAACATTATATATTGTTCGAAGAAAGGCTTTGCCTTTGGACAGAACAACTGGTGACTGGCCAGGATTAACTAACTGTGAGAATGAGCTGTATTGTCTCCAACGAGAGGCAACGTAGCGATGACGTTCTCGCAAAAAGATTATGTGCTCATTTTCGATTATTAAACAGAACAAAGCTTACGCAAGGGTTCTTTTTGGGTTTTATTTTTAATTTTTAAGGGTTAGTTTAGGTACGGCGGCAAGGCTTATTAGTTTTTCTGTCTTTTAGAAAAAGGCAACGGGTTAGTATTCATCCATAAAATACAACAAGCCACAGTTTTCTAGAGTTAGCAAATGACAAAGATTTGCTAACCCTAGTTTTTAGTTCCTTAATTAAGAAGTCTGCTGAATGGAGCCAATATCATGTCGAATGTCGTTAGCATTGGAGTGTCTCTGTTCAGCAATGGGTTTAAACTCAAATCCGTCTTAGGTTTGAATTGAGGAGTGTTATTTCGGAATTGAAATATTGATAGCAATTTCTTCAGATTTACTGCCTAAAGTGTATTTTCAGCATTGTCTTCTGCAGACGCGTGTGCTTAAAGGTATTTCTGTCACGGAAAGGTTTTTCAAAATTGGTGTCTTTTGCGCATACCACCCAACATTATATATTGTTTCAAGCCTATGGACAGTTTTTAGTTTCATAAATGTTGAATCTGTTGTATGACGCAAATATGATGTCACAAGTCGTTAGCTATGGAGTGTTTCTATTTAGTAATAATGACTTTAAACTTAATTCCGCCTCAAGTTGGCATTGATTAGTATTATTTAAGAACTGAAAAATTGATAGCAATTTGCTTTTTATTAGGAAGTGTGTCACTTGAATATTTAAAAGTGTATAAATTATTTCTAATTGAATGTTTATTTATTAATGGAAAAAGTAAGACAGAAACAAGCAAAAATATTTATTTCATTGTATTTCAAACGTGCTTGTGAGATAACATAATTTTTTAATATCTAAATTTAGAGAGTACTCGATTTTCAGTAAATAAAATATAATGAAATCTACTTACTTTATCTTATTTTCACTTTAAAAATATTCATAAAACAACTGAAAAATCTCACACAAAGGCGCAGACTCTAAAATAAACGACCATTTGGAAATGCTTTAAAATATTGTAGCTTATATTTTAAGCATTTCCAAACGGTCTTTTATTTTAGGAACGAACAAAGAAATAACAAACTTTTTCAAATCCAACCAACAGTTGGACAAAAGCAGCTAGCTCTTGACAATATTCGCGACAAAACAGTTTTGTTTAGAGCTCGAATCGGGCATACATACACCACCCACGGATATCTTTTGAGAGGCGAAGAGCCTCCAGAATGTATTGGTTGTCAAGAACGTCTGACTGTAAAACATATTCTACTCAATTGCCTAGATTTTCAGGACATTCGTTCACGCTTCTACAGTGTGAATTCCATGTAAGACCTTTTTACAAAGGTAGCACCAAGTAAAATTATTTCTTTTCTGAAAGAAATACACTTGTACAGCAAGTTTTAAATTGAATTTAGTTGGTTTTAGATTATACACTACTTGTTATGTCTACTTTAATTGATTTTAGTTTCAACTGACTCTTGATATAGCAACAGAACCGACACAATATGACCCTAACGGGTTTCCGGTGTCGTTAAACAAATCAATCAATCAATCAATCAATCATATTTTAGGTATGATTGGTCGTTGTGGGATTAAACAATGTCCGTTAAAAGAAAAGAATTGGTATGCCCTGCCTTTGTGGGGTTGTTCATTTTGAAACCCACAAAAATACAGACGGACGTGGTCACTTCAAGTACGAAACGTCTTTGTGCGTTTAGGAACTACTTTTCTCCATACGTTATGTGATATTTTGATTTTTCGTCCGTACATTGTGTGATATTTTGATTTTGTCGTCCGTGCGTTGTGTGATATTTTTAACCCAATGTCGAACGGACATAAACGCACAATGACCTCTGGTACGCAAGACCTGAGTAACCACACAACGTCGCTCTGAACTTACCTGGCGTCCGTCCTCGATTAAACGCATAAGGTACCTCTTGTAGGTAGAGCCGTCCGTCCCCTCTTCAAGCTAAGGACTTTGTGGACACCACTTCTATATCAACGAAGCATAATTCAGCTTTCATATTTCATACAGGCAAAATATAGGGTATAAAGATGTGCAACGTCAAGGTTTCAGTTTGATCGAAGCAAAATTGACAAATTGACAGGCTTTTGAAAATCGTCGAGAATAGACATATGTGCACATGTATAGGACTTTGTGGACACCACTTCTATATCAACGAAGCATAATTCAGCTTTCATATTTCATACAGGCAAAATATAGGGTATAAAGATGTGCAACGTCAAGGTTTCAGTTTGATCGAAGCAAAATTGACAAATTGACAGGCTTTTGAAAATCGTCGAGAATAGACATATGTGCACATGTATAGGACTTTGTGGACACCACTTCTATATCAACGAAGCATAATTCAGCTTTCATATTTCATACAGGCAAAATATAGGGTATAAAGATGTGCAACGTCAAGGTTTCAGTTTGATCGAAGCAAAATTGACAAATTGACAGGCTTTTGAAAATCGTCGAGAATAGACATATGTGCACATGTATAGGACTTTGTGGACACCACTTCTATATCAACGAAGCATAATTCAGCTTTCATATTTCATACAGGCAAAATATAGGGTATAAAGATGTGCAACGTCAAGGTTTCAGTTTGATCGAAGCAAAATTGACAAATTGACAGGCTTTTGAAAATCGTCGAGAATAGACATATGTGCACATGTATAGGACTTTGTGGACACCACTTCTATATCAACGAAGCATAATTCAGCTTTCATATTTCATACAGGCAAAATATAGGGTATAAAGATGTGCAACGTCAAGGTTTCAGTTTGATCGAAGCAAAATTGACAAATTGACAGGCTTTTGAAAATCGTCGAGAATAGACATATGTGCACATGTATAGGACTTTGTGGACACCACTTCTATATCAACGAAGCATAATTCAGCTTTCATATTTCATACAGGCAAAATATAGGGTACAAAGATGTGCAACGTCAAGGTTTCAGTTTGATCGAAGCAAAATTGACAAATTGACAGGCTTTTGAAAATCGTCGAGAATAGACATATGTGCACATGTATAGGACTTTGTGGACACCACTTCTATATCAACGAAGCATAATTCAGCTTTCATATTTCATACAGGCAAAATATAGGGTATAAAGATGTCCAACGTCAAGGTTTCAGTTTGATCGAAGCAAAATTGACAAATTGACAGGCTTTTGAAAATCGTCGAGAATAGACATATGTGCACATGTATAGGACTTTGTGGACACCACTTCTATATCAACGAAGCATAATTCAGCTTTCATATTTCATATAGGCAAAATATAGGGTATAAAGATGTGCAACGTCAAGGTTTCAGTTTGATCGAAGCAAAATTGACAAATTGACAGGCTTTTGAAAATCGTCGAGAATAGACATATGTGCACATGTATAGGACTTTGTGGACACCACTTCTATATCAACGAAGCATAATTCAGCTTTCATATTTCATATAGGCAAAATATAGGGTATAAAGATGTGCAACGTCAAGGTTTCAGTTTGATCGAAGCAAAATTGACAAATTGACAGGCTTTTGAAAATCGTCGAAAATAGACATGTGTGCACATGTATAGGACTTTGTGGACACCACTTCTATATCAACGAAGCATAATTCAGCTTTCATATTTCATATAGGCAACATATAGGGTATAAAGATGTGCAACGTCAAGGTTTCAGTTTGATCGAAGCAAAATTGACAAAATGACAGGCTTTTAAAAATCGTCATAAATCGACATATATGCAAACGGAGTGGACTTCAAGGAAGGGTGTCCAGTTTCCTGTCAATGGTAATCCATTAGCTTAGATATTGCATAGGGGTAATATTTAGGGTTTCACGGGGGATATTGCTGCTCTCTGACAGCATCTAGTTTTGTCTATATTAATTGATTTTAGTTGCAACTGAGTCTTCCTATAGCAACAGAACTGACACAATATGACCGTAACGGGTTGCTGGTGTCGTTAAACCAATCAATCAATCAATCAATCAATCAATCCAAGAATTATGCCATCACGGTATTAAAAGAGAACAGTTCACTGACGACGACGATCCGATTTTACTTTTCACTGCTTTTATCCAGAGCATAGCTGAAAAATCTATCCCAAAGACATCAAAAATCACACAAGCCGTGGTTCAATGACGAATGTAAGCACGCTATAGCTCTTCGCAAAGAAGCCTTAAACACTTTCAAACCACCCAGATCTTATCAGCAAGCTAGAATATAAAAGACTCCAATCCATATCACGTAAAACCATAAAACAAACAAGAATACGTATCCAAACTGAAAAGAAACACTTCTCTTAATAAACCTGGAACATGATCCGCAAAAATATCTGGTAAAAACTCCTTCAGTCCATCAAGCCATCTCACAATTGGTAACAGTTATGTCACCAACTTGGAGGCCATATCAAACACTCTTGGAAAAGCCTTCTAGCATAAATGATCTCCAAAAAATTACAGCCCCGAATTTAGACACCACAAAGAAACTGAAGAAAGAAACCCTTTAAACTTCTCATCTGGCAATTCTGAAAACGTAAACACTGACTTTTCAATAAATGAGTTAAAAGACGCTATAAATAGCTCCCATGACTCAGCCGCAGGACCAGATGACATTCATTATCAGGTTCTTAAGCACCTTCCAGAATCCGTTCTGGAAATTCTACTGGAACAGTTAAACCATATATGGAATAAAGGCAGCTTTCCTGAAATATTTAAAGAAGCTATAATCATACCAATACCAAAACCAAATAAAGATCAAACAAACCCCCACAACTATAGACCGATCTCTCTAACAAGCTCTCTCTGCAAAACACGAATGATAGCAGACAGATTAATTTGGTACCTGGAAAGCAACCATTTGCTTGCTGACGTGCGAAGCGGATTTAGAAAACAAAGGAGTGCCTTAGACCATATCGTAAGGCTAGAATCTTTCGTAAGAGAGGCTTTTATTAATAAGGAGCACATTGTCACGGTTTTTTTCGACATGGAAAAAGCATATGCTACAGCGTGGAAGTACGGAGTACTCAAGGACCTGTTTAATTTGGGGCTCCGGGGCAGGCTACCCAAATTTATAAAGAGTTTTTTTAGATGCTCGTCGTTTCAGAGTACGTCTTGGTACAATATTCTCAGAATACTTTGAACAGGAGGAAGGCTTCCCACAAGGATTTATACTCTCAATTCTACTATTCCTGATTAAAGTTAATAGCATAAGGGATACTGTAAATCAGGGGATAGATAGTTCACTCTTTGTGGATGATTTCGCCATCTCTTGCAGAGGCAAAAGTATGAATCTAATACAACGCCGCCTTCAGCAAAACATCAACTGCCTTCAAGACTGGGTGAATAAAAACGGTTTTAAATTTTCTCAAACATTTCTGACACTGAAATACCAGTAGTCAAAGAAATCAAATTTTTAGGGCTGATCTTCGACTCCAAACTCAGTTTTATCCTACACATAAAAGAGTTGAAAAGAAAGTGCCAAAAGGCACCAAATTTGCCGAGGGTCATATCTGCTCACGACTAGTGAGCAGACAGGGACACTAAACTTATGTTGTATACATCCCTAATCAGATCGAGGTTGGATTATGGTAACATAATCTATGGCTCAGCTAGACCATCATATCTGAAGATGCTTGACCCGATACAA
Organism: Protula sp. h YS-2021; assembly: GCA_949752745.1. NCBI lineage: Eukaryota > Metazoa > Annelida > Polychaeta > Sabellida > Serpulidae > Protula > Protula sp. h YS-2021. Next base: position 33,000,831 of record OX457030.1, read on the forward strand.
AACCAGGGCCTCAGACTATGCCTAAACGCCTTTAGAACCTCTCCGGATGTCAGCTTGCACGTTGAAGCAAATGAACAACCCTTTAACATTCGTCGATTGAAACTAGCTCTGCAATACACTGTAAAACTGTACTCTAACAGACAAAACCCCACCCATCAAGTCGTTTTTGGTTCGGATTTCTCACACTTTTCTGTAAGTGCGGCCATCCCTCCATTTGGAGCCAGAGTATTACCACACCTGCAAGAAGCGGGCATCAGCGTTGAGCTCATTGCAAATTACAGAGTATCGAAATACCCTAAGTTGAAATTAGTGAAGTCCTCAGTATTAAAAACGCTATCCGAATTCCCAAAAGAACTAACTAACCCCTGTGTGTTCCGATCGAAGTTCGAAGAACTCAAGGAAGTTTACCAAGACTACCACTTTATGTATACTGATGGCTCTAAACTTGACGACAAAGCTGCGGCATCAATTGTCACAGAGAATAATATTTTGAAAACCAGACTGCCAGATGGGTCTTCAATCTTCCCTGCCGAAGTCAGAGCCCTCCAGCTAGGCATGCAAATTGTTAAAATTAGTTGTTACAAAAAGTATATGTTTTTTATTGTTCACTCGATGTCAGTACTAGAATAAATAGAAAATTTGAAACTATCAAATCCTATAATCTTGGACCTAATAGAAAAACATGATGAAGCTGTAAGGACAGGAAAGGTAATACGGTATTGTTAAGTTCCAAGTCACTTGCTATCCCAAGTGTCCTAGTCCCAGTGGGAAATCCCCGCTGCCAAGTAAGGTGGTCAGAGTAAGGCCGGGACCGGCAGACTTGGGAGAAAATTAAAAGAGACACACATGGAGAAGAAAACTATCAACACAAAGACTTACAATACACCACAAGGCGCTAACAAGCGTCCCCACTTAGACATCGAGTCTCCTCCTACTGCCTATTTTGAGTACATCGTTGTTTCGCCACAACAAGGTTCTTTCAAGCTTTCACCTTTTGCGATTGAAAAAGGTATATGTTCTGTCGTTGGTTCTCAACACTCTATTAAAAGACTCCGCTCAGGCGATATTTTGATACAGGTATCATCAGCTCAACAGAGTAAAAATCTCCTGGAAATGGAAACCTTTGTTAATATACCAGTGAAAAGTACCCCTCATCAGACTCTGAACTACACCAAAGGAGTCATCAGCCACCCTGAACTGAATTTCTGTACAGAGGAGGAACTCGTACACGAGCTTGACAAGTACGGAGTGACGGGATGCCGTAGACTCGGCGTTCGCGGGACCCATGTACTTACATTCCGGAGGTCATCGTTGCCATCAGACGTCAGAGTTGGCTACCTGAAATTAGGCATCAAGCCATATATACCCAACCCTGTGCGGTGCTACAACTGCCAGCGGTATGGACATGGTAGCAGCAAGTGTAAAAGATCGGAGGTGACATGTGCAAATTGCGGTGAGGACGGTCATGACTTCAAATCCTGTACTGGTGATACCAAATGCATTAATTGCAAGGGAAACCACCCAGCATCCGCAAAGGATTGTCCAATGTGGCTGGCGGAGAAGGAAGTGCAAAAAGTAAAACATGAGAAGTCCATCCCATACCCAGAGGCACGAAAATTGGTCTACAAGTCACAATCATCAAGTCGCTCATACGCTGCCGTCGCCAAGATTGACACCCGAGAAGCTGCGTGCCAAACGGATATCACCTGGGTCACGACTCAAACAATATGTCGTATAAAAACCACCCCCAAAAAGTCGAAAGTCTCCACTGGCACCAATACTGACGCGGCAAATTGCAATACCACAGCAAGTAAGTCCGAACTGGACATGCAATCCATATCCGCTCGTCCACATACTCCGTCACCCAGGAAGCCATCACCTAGTCGGTCAACCAGGGGTAAAGTGAATACCCCAGACAAACAGACTAGGTCAAAACTTAAGAACAAGGCCCGCCTTGCCAGAGAACGTGTGCAACAGGCCTCCAACAGATTCCGCCCGTTGATGGAGGTGGAGGGGCCTGAGGAGGGACAGTCGCCACCGCAGCCACTGCGCCCAGTACAGCTGCACACAGCAGACCAAAGAACGGCATCCCACACTCCACTCCCCGCACAACCAAAGCCACCCAGGGTTTTTATACATCGGTCATGAGCTAATAGCAAGTAACATGGCTATAATTCAGTGGAACATTAGAGGTTTTTGGACCAACCAGATAGATCTTTTAACTCTCAGCCAGCAATATAATCCGTCCATCTTTTGCCTCCAAGAAACATACGGTACTGATATTTCCGCACCAAATTTAACCGGTTACACTTCCTACAACAAAAACGCCAATAGCAACCGCGCCTCGGGCGGAATCACTACCTCAATCCGAAACAACGTTATTCAAAGTGAACTTAAATTAAATACAAACCTCCAAGCAACTGCAGTTCGTGTTACGATGAAGAGAACTTTCTCCATTTGTAACATATACCTACCACCACCCTCCAAACCCCAACCGGAAGAACTCAACGATCTGATTAACCAAATACCAAAACCTATTCTATTTTTAGGCGACTTCAATGCACATAGCGACCTATGGGGTAATACAAGCACCGACCACAAAGGTAAACTAATTGAAAACCTACTAAATTTCCACAATCTCTCACTTTACAATGATAAATCTCCTACATACCTACATCCTGGCACTGGTTCAAAAACCTCTATCGACCTTGCAATGGCATCTAGTAATTTGTTTTTAGATTTTGAATGGGAAGTCTTGGACGACACTTACGGCAGCGACCACTTCCCCATTTTATTAAAACCACTAGATCCACAGCAACAAAAAGGAATACCAAAGTGGAAATTCCACAAAGCAGATTGGTCACTGTTCCAGGAACTCTGCAAAAAGGCCATTAAAATCAACCAGCTTACACACGACGACGACCCGATTTTATTTTTTACGGCTCTAATCCAGGCAATCATGGAAAAAACCATACCTAAAACTTCCGGAAATCCTAAAAAACAACAAAAACCTTGGTTTAACGACGATTGCAAAAAAGCAATTTCCATGCGGAAAGCAAATAGCAAACCTGGGAGGAATATATCTCCAAATTAAACAAAAACAGTTCAACCAAAAAAGTATGGGAGATAATTCGGAAAATATCTGGCAAAAATATCCGAAAACCTATAAACCACCTCATCACAGACAACCAAACTATCACAAAACCCGATGAAATAGCAAATGCCTTTGGCAGAACCTTTCAATTCAACTCTTCATCTGACAATTACTCCCAAGCGTTCCGTCAAATAAAAGAAGCAAAAGAACAAATACCAATGGACTTCACCTCAAATAATTTGGAACACTACAATAGCACCTTTACCCTGGCGGAGTTGAAGGACTCCATACAAAACTCACATGATTCAGCTGCCGGACCAGACGACCTGCACTACCAGGTTCTAAAACACCTACCTGAGGAAACTCTTGAAGTCCTCTTAGAATTACTTAACCAAGTTTGGACTACAGGAAACTTTCCTGAAATATGGAAAGAAGCCACCATCATACCAATTCCAAAGCCGAACAAGGATCCTACTAATCCACAAAATTACCGCCCAATATCTCTGACAAGTTCATTGTGCAAAACACTAGAGCGAATGATAGCCACAAGATTAATTTGGTATTTAGAGAAAAATCATTTGCTCACTGACATTCAAAGTGGTTTCAGAAAAGAGAGAAGCACCATAGATCACCTGGTTAGACTCGAATCATTTATAAGAGAAGGTTTTATCAATAACGAACATGTCGTCACCGTTTTCTTCGATTTAGAAAAGGCCTATGACACGGTATGGAAACACGGGGTCATGCAAGACCTCTACAACCTAGGCATACGAGGTCGTCTCCCTGAATTCATTGAAGCGTTTTTAAATGACAGGCGGTTTAAAGTTCGTCTCGGTTCTGTTTTTTCGGACTATTTTGAGCAAGAAGAGGGTTATCCTCAAGGCTGTATTCTATCAATTCTGTTGTTTCTAATCAAAATCAATAGTATCAAAGGCGCAACTAAACAGGGAATAGACAGTTCACTCTTTGTAGACGATTTTGCTATGTCTGTCAGGGGTAAGAATATGAATCTCATCGAGCGTCGCCTCCAGCAAAATATAAACTCTCTTCAAAAATGGGCCGATCAAAATGGTTTCAAGTTTTCCCAAACCAAAACAGTCTGCATGCACTTTTGCAACAAGCGAAAGCCACACGACGATCCTATTTTATACTTATCAAACACTCAGATACCTGTAGTAAAGGAAAACAAATTCCTTGGTCTAATTCTTGACACTAAGCTAAATTTTATCCCCCACATAAAAGAGCTGAAGAGGAAATGCCGAAAGGCACTCAACCTGCTGCGAGTCGTCTCCGCCCAAGACTGGGGAGCAGATACCAGTACTAAATTAAAACTGTATAGATCATTAATAAGATCAAGAATAGATTATGGTAGCATCGTCTACGGATCAGCAAGGCCTTCGTATCTAAAGATGTTGAACCCAATACAAAACCAAGGCCTTCGCCTTTGCCTAAACGCTTTCAGAACGTCACCTGCGGCAAGCCTTAGATATCCAACGAATCAAACTCTCAATGCAATATGCAACTAAACTATATGCAAATAAAGAAAACCCCACACATAAGGCAGTGTTCGAAAAAGACCATTCAGAAATCCTAAACACACGTCCTAGGGTTATCGTACCCTTTGGCACTAGAATCCGTAACCACCTTAATAATGCTGGAATCCAAGTTGAGCAAATTGCAAATCTGAAAGTTTCAAAATACCCAACATGGAAAATACAAAGGCCAACCATAAACAAAACTCTGACAAACTTTTCCAAAGACACAACAAATGCTGAAGAGTTCAAAATTAGGTTTGCCGAAATAAAGGAAACCTACCCTCACCATCATTTCATATACACGGACGGATCTAAACTCGATAACCAAGTTGCTGCCTCAATAGTTACAAAATCAAATACCCTGAAAACAAGATTACCAAACGGCTCCTCCATCTTTTCCGCGGAGGTTCGGGCACTCCAACTAGTCATGGAAATTGTCAAGATTAGTAGATACAAAAAATTTGTCATCTGTGTCGATTCCTTATCGGTCTTACAATCACTAGAAAACCTGCAAGTGTCGAATACAATGATTTTAGACCTAATAGAACGTTATGAAAGGGCCACTAAACAAGGCAAATCCTTAGTGTTTTGCTGGGTGCCAAGCCACGTCGGCATAGCGGGTAATGAAGCTGCGGAACAAGCAGCAAAAGAGGCCCTAAACTACAACATATCCGACCTTCTCATACCATACTCCGACTTTAAACCCCATATCTCAAGTTATGTAAAAAACCTTTGGCAACAAAATTGGAACGAACAAAGAAATAACAAACTCTTTCAAATCCAACCAACAGTTGGACAAAAGCACCTAGCTCTTGACAATATTCGCGACAAAACAGTTTTGCTTAGAGCTCGAATCGGGCATACATACACCACCCACGGAAAAGCGTCTGACTGTAAAACATATTTTACTCAATTGCCTAGATTTTCAGAACATTCGTTCACGCTTCTACAGTGTGAATTCCATGAAAGACCTTTTTACAAAGGTAGCACCAAGTAAAATTATTTCTTTTCTGAAAGAAATACACTTGTACAGTAAGTTTTAAATTGAATTTAGTTGGTTTTAGATTATACACTACTCGTTATGTCTACTTTAATTGATTTTAGTTTCAACTGACTCTTGATATAGCAACAGAACCGACACAATATGACGCTAACGGGTTGCCGGTGTCGTTAAACAAATCATTCAATCAATCAAACGTAGGAATCCCAGGCTACGAGGCAGCCGATAAAGCTGCTAAAGAGGCTCTAGATATTCAAATCGCTGAACTTCTTATTCCATCGTCAGACTACAAACTGCATATTTCTAGATATGTAAAGGGCAAGTGGCAACAGTATTGGAATGAACAGATCAACAATAAACTGCATCAGATTAACCCGGTCGTGGGGCGTAAATTGTCATCCCTAAACATTGTTAGGGATGATATGGTAATACGTAGAGCCAGAATAGGGCATATCTACACCACACATAAACACCTACTTCGAGGCGAACTGTCGTACGAATGCCCGGGTTGCCAAGAGAGGTACACAGTAAAACATATTTTGATAAACTGCATAGACTTGCAAGATATTCGCTGCCGTTATTTTACTGTCAGCTCTATGACAGAGTTATTTGATAAAATACAACTGTAAAATAATAGAGTTTCTGAAAGAAGCAAACCTGTATCAGTTTTTTAATAATTATATCATCTGCTTTTATTGTATAGACACGCTTTTAGATTGTACACTGTTTGTAATATCCAAAGCACACTTTTAACGTTTCATCCGCTATGAACCTGTGAAGACACAATATGACCCGCAAAAGGTTGGCCGTGTCGTTAAAAAACCATATAACTAACTAACTAACTATTAAACACAAACACACAATGAAAGCTTTAAAAGCGAGTTAAAAGAAATGATCAGAAACTCGTGTTCCTATTGGCTGGATGATTAAATATTTCGCTCCTTTAGAAAATTTCTCTCCCTTTCCGACACAAAAACGCCAGAAGGAAGCGAACTTGCAAAACACTCAGAACATAATTTATTTTAGAATCTAAACCGTTAAAAATAGCAGCGAGACATACCGAGAAACCCTCAACACATATATATGATAAAAATTGACTTTGATCTTGGAAACACCGTTATTTTGACATAAAATGAAGTACCAATTTACTTGCTGCTGCTGACCATTTCAAGAGAGAAAAATGTTCCCGCTAAGCGAACGACCTCCTGAGCAAAAAAGAAATTCTAAAAAGATGTTTCTAATCCGCCCAAAGGGTAAAATACGTTTAGACAACGTTAAATACACGTACATGTATTACCCCCAAAAAGGAGAGTTACTCAATCCCAAAAGGAACTTTTTCTTCTCGTGCTGTACGCACCCGAAGGAGACAAAACGTTATTCACTGGTCCCTCACCAGAAACGTTACTCAAACACGGAAGGCGTTTACTCTCCTCCTGTGTATACCCTAAATGGAAATTAGTTAAGTCCTCAGTATTAAGAACGCTATCCGAATTCCCAAAAGAACAAACTAACCCTTGTGTGTTCCGATCGAAGTTCGCAGAACTCAAGGAAGTTTACAAGACTACCACTTTATGTATACTGATGTCTAAACTTGAGACAAAGGTGCGGCATCAATTGTCACAAAGAACAATATTTCGAAAACCAGATTCCCAGATGGCTCTTCAGTCTTCAGTGCCGAAGTCAGAGCCCTCCAGCTAGGCATGCAAATTGTCAAAATTTGTAGTTACAAAAATTTTATGTTTTACCTTGACTCCATGCCAGTACTAGAATCAATAGAAAACTTTAAACTATCAAATCGTATAATCTTGGACCTAGTAGAAAAACATGACGAAGCTGTAAGGGCAGGAAAGGTAATACGTTATTGTGTGGTTCCAAGTGACGAGGAATCCCACTCAACGAGGCAGCTGATAAAGCTGCTAATACTTAATTCTACACAGTACACATTTAAGACAGATTTTAGAGTTATTATGCATTGACACAAAGTAACCCGCTAAGTTTCGGTCGTGTCATTAAGCAAATCATATAACTAACTTGATATGCATGAGATCATTGTGAAGGAGAAATATTTATTGCTATGAGGAATGCAGTCATGCAAGACGGCACTTTGCTTTCTCTGTAGAGGCCATTGTGGAATCATTTTTAAATTAACACAAAAGTTAATGGTAAAAATTATATAAGCAATAGTAATTTTAATGATCATAATAATAAAAATAATAATAAGAAGATATAATAATAATAATAATAATAATAATAATAGACTTCTACACAGTGCACATTTAAGACGGTCGGGTCATACCTAAGACTTTAAAATTGGGACTCCTCCTTGTTACCCTGTGAGGCATTCCACATGTAAGGGTTAGAAGGAGGGCTGGAATGCCCGATTTCAGTATAATGTGGCAGGGGATCTCTACATGAGATTTTAGTTTAACCCACAACCCATTTTTGGATTATCATCTGGGGTCTACTTTATTGTAGTACTCCAGATATTAGCTCTGTTACACCTTTGTCAAAGACGACTAGGAACCACCAAAGACCTGTACTACACCGTTCCCACGCAAACCGCATAAAAGCGTGGCAACCTGTTGCGCGTCCACCAAGATGCATCACAGTAGCTGGTGATAGTACCAGTCATAAGGGCGCACTCTGCCGTGGGTTGCATCCCTTAGTGGAAGGAGAGCGGTTACCTGGGTATTGAGGCTTCTTGACCCTTAGGCAGGCTTTTCAAATACATATTCTGCTAAGGGACTTGTTTGCCAATACATGCCTTTGGTCCTTCTCTTCGGCCCAAGAAGGGTGGTCGTGAACTGGCCCGTCACGATCAATAACGGCTGGTCGTCTAGTTTAACCACACTGCGGCTGTAGGGTCAATCGAGGCATGAATGGCTGTGGACGTCGCCGTCATGTAGTAGAGTATTCCAGGTGTCCTAGCCCCGAGCGGGCTAACCCCGCTGCCAAAAGGTTGGTCAGAGTAGGGCCAGGGGCCGGCAGACCTGGAAGAAATCTATTTAATTTTTTATGGAGACAAATAAAGAAGAATCGAATAAACAAGGTGCAACGAGGACACCAGCAAAACGAGCTCATATCGAAATAGAGTCACCGCCGACACCCTTCCCGGAATACGTTATCATAACGCCAAAAGACGGACGCTTTAAGCTCTCTCCATTCGCAGTCGAAAAGGGGCTTAACGGTATTGTCGGCACGCGGTTCACGGTAAAGCGACTTCTATCGGGTGACCTATTAGTTCATATATATGAACGACGACACAACAAAGCCCGGCTTGAACTCACGACGTTCGTGAATGTCCCCGTAAAGTGCACACCAGACCGTACATTGAATACTTCAAAAGGAGTAGTCGCCCACCCTGACCTCAAATTCTGCTCCATAGACGAACTCGTCAGAGAACTGAAACCACAGGGCGTTATAGAAGCCCGATTTCTCGGCCAAAAGGGCACTGTTGTCCTTACCTTTTGTAAAGCTACATTGCCAACCACAGTAAAAATGGGCTACCTAAACCTGCGGACCACCACCTATATACCCAACCCCATGCGGTGTTTTCACTGCCAGAGATTTGGCCACACTAAAATTAAATGTAGAGCCAATCAACCAAGGTGCGCCAAGTGTGGAGAGGAAGGACACATCCACGACACCTGTACCGCTGCCACCACAAAGTGCACAAATTGCGAAGGAAACCACGCGGCGTCCTCTAGAGACTGCCCGCGCTGGAAGCTGGAAAAAAAGGTGCAAGAAATTAAATACCAACAGTCGGTCACATACCAGCAAGCCCGAAAACTGGCAACGCAACCCTTACCTGGGACTAAAAGCTACGCCAACGCGGTCAAACCGACATCACGGGACACAGCTTGCCAGACCGAGGTGACATGGTTGACAGTCCAGAAAACCTGCAACATACCACCACAAAGCACCAAGGTGACAAAATTGAGCGAACCGCGTACTACAGCTACTGGCTCTCAAACGCAAGGTCGTGCAAGACCAAAAGCGACTACTCCAAATCAGCAGTGTGCAAAAAGCTCACCACCATCAAAGAGGAATGGTGCAGTGGCGGCCGCACGCCCCACCCCCTCCCCACCAACACCGCAACAAAGAACAAGTCCTCCATCTAATTTACCCAAGGAGGTAAAGGCCAACCTTAAAGAGAGAGCCAAACAAGCCAAGGAAAGATTGCGCTCCTCTTTAACCAGCGAGGTAGAGAATAGGTTCTCTCCACTAATGGAAGAAGACGATAACATACACCGTCAGAACCCCTCTCCTCCAAAACAACAAAGGAAAGTGGCCATAAAAAGAACCAAATTTCAAGACCTAGTGTCGGAATACAAAGACCCCTAGGCATAAATAAATAAGACCATATGGCAATAATTCAGTGGAATATACGAGGTTTTTGGACCAACCATCACGAAATTTTAACACTCATATCCAAAAGTGACCCAGCAATAATTTGCCTACAAGAAACCTTCTCTAAAACCAACAACCAACCAACGCTGAAGGGATATATACCCTACATCAAAGACCACGTTAGCAACAACGCCTCCGGAGGAATTGCAACGTTTGTTCGAAACGATATTCCCCAAAGTGAAATAAATCTAAATACCACCCTACAGGCCCAGGCTGTCAGGGCTACCTTGAACAAAACAATCACTGTGTGCAACATCTACGTGCCACCACCTTCAAAACCACAACCACACGAATTTTCAGACCTCATAAACCAACTTCCAAAACCCATACTATGGGTCGGTGATTTCAACGCCCATAGTACAATGTGGGGCAACCATACAATAGACCAAAAAGGAAAGGTCATAGAAAACCTACTACACCATCACAATCTGTCTTTACTCAATGACAAAACACCGACATATTTTCATATGGGCACTGGTTCAAAAACCTCTATCGACCTCTGTATAGCCTCTGCTAACTTGTACCTGGATTTTAGCTGGAAAGACGTCACGGGCATGACGTTAAACTGCCTGATTTGGGTCCGACCCTTTATTTTTAAAGGAGCCCCTTGACCCAAAGGGAGGCCGGAGTTGATATTCCGACCCCCCTGGGGGTACCAGTCTTACTGGGTTTACCCAGTTCTACTGGTATCTCGCTCCCCTCCCAACTATCCCCATCCCACCACTTTATCATCTCACCAACATTTCCCTTTCTGTCTTCCAGAAATATCATTACTTCCTTAATAATCACTGTACCATTTTCATAGTTGCTATAAAACCTTCCCAAAAATACACATACTGAAATAAAATTAACAATAATCCTTTATCACTTAATAATACTTTTTTTTAATAAACATGATGTCATTAATTCAAATAAAGAAAATACTTCCTTACCTTTTAGTTTAACCCACAACCCATTTTTGGATTATCATCTGGGGTCTACTTTATTGTAGTACTCCAGATATTAGCTCTGTTACACCTTTGTCAAAGACGACTAGGAACCACCAAAGACCTGTACTACACCGTTCCCACGCAAACCGTATAAAAGCGTGGCAACCTGTTGTGCGTCCACCAAGATGTCTTACAGTAGCTGGTGATGATAGCAGTCATAAGAACGCACTCTGCCGTGGGTTGCATCCCGTAGTGGAAGGAGAGCGGTTACCTGGGTATTGAGGCTTCTTGTCTCTTAGGCAGGCCTTTCAAATACACATTCTGCTGAGGGACTTGTTTGCCAATACATGCCTTTGGTCCTTCTCTTCGGCCCAAGAAGGGCGTTCGTGAACTGGCCCGTCACGATCAATAACGGCTGGTCGTTCAGTTTAACCATACTGCGGCTCTAGGGTCAATCGAACGGCGTTGGATGGAGAATACCGCCGCGTCTAGTAGAGTATTCCAGGTGTCCTAGCCCTAGGCGGGTAACCCCCGTTGCCGAAATAGGTGGTCATAGTAAGGCCGGGGCCGGCAGACCTGGAAGAAAATAAAAAAAAAACACTTAATGGATAAGACAAAAGAAAAACAGAATACATCACCGACACCCAAAAGACCAAGGATTGAGGTGGGGTCTCCCCTGCTTCATTTCCACAATACCTGATTATCACACCTATAGAGGGCACGTTCAAACTATCCCCCTTCGCTATCCAGAAGGGGGTGGCATCGATAGTGGGAAATCAATTTAACATCAAAAGGCTCCGCTCGGGGGACATTCTAGTCCAAATAGCCACTTTACAACAATGTAAAAACCTCCTGAAAATAACATCTTTCGTAAACACCCCAGCTATGTGCTCTGCCCACCGAACCTTAAATTTTTGGAGGGGAGTGATTACCCACCCTGAACTAAGATCTTGCTCAGATAAAGAATTAGTCGACGAATTACAGGACCAGGGTGTGACAGCAGCGCGACCTTTGAGCCAACGAGGAACATTTGTCCTTACCTTTTGCAAGCCTACTTTGCCAGGCAATATAAAAGTTGGATATTTAAGCCTACCAGTGAAAATATATATTCCGAACCCTATTCGTTGTTTCCACTGCCAGAAATACGGGCATAACAAAGACAAATGCAGAAATCAAAAACCCACCTGCGCAAAATGCGGGGAGGAAGGGCATGAATATAGTTCATGTACCTCTCACAACCCCAAATGCATAAACTGCATGGGCAGCCACCCGGCTTCATCCAAGGATTGTCCGCGGTGGCATGCTGAAAAGAAAGTGCAACAGATAAAATTTGAAAAATCGGTGTCTTATCCCGAAGCCCGAAAACTGGCTGCTACCCTCCTCCCATCAAATGCGAAAACATATGCTAGCTCAGTAAGACCCAAGTTTCAGGATTCTGCCTGTCAAACTGACATCACATGGATTACGGAACAAAAGATTTTTTCGCCACCAAAGCAACAACGGCCTTCTAGAAAAACAAAAGAAACTAAAACTGAAACAGACTCCAGTCCTTGTGAGCCTTTACCAAGCACATCTCCTGAGCTGTCAGGGAAGAGAGACGGGTCTTGTACTCCAAGCCCCCAATCCTCTCAGCTGGGCCACGAAACAAAGGCAAGACTCAAACAAAGAGCTCAACTTGCCAAACAGAGGTTGCGCACAAACCTTACGGAGGAAATGAGTGGGAATAGATACTCCCCTCTTATGGATGCTGGCGATGGGAGACCTGCAGGCAGAACCTCCCCTAAGCCACCCCGCTCAAATGAAAAGCCTCCAAAAGTAACGATTAACAGAAATCGAGCTCTTAGCAAGTAACGATGACAATAATTCATTGGAATATCAGAGGTTTTTGGACCAACTACCATGAATTGTTAACACTTATGCACTTAAATGATCCGGCAGTATTTTGTCTTCAGGAAACATTCAGCAAAAACGACAATCCACCAAAACTTAGAGGATATACGTCATACAACAAACCCTCATCGGATGACAGAGCGACGGGTGGAATCGCTATGTTTGTTCGAAGTGATCTCTTACAAAGCGATCACTTCGAACGCCTTTCCAGACCCAGGCGATTCGTATCACGCTTGGCAAAACTTTCACAATTTGTAATATTTATGTGCCACCACATTTGAGACCTCAACTAGAAGAGTTGAATGACCTAATAAATCAGTTACCTAAGCCAGTCCTATTCGTGGGCGACTTTAATGCTCACAGTACATTGTGGGGCAATAGTTACGTAGATTTGAAGGGAAAATTGGTAGAAAATCTCCTTAACCATCATAATTTAACCATTTTCAGCGACAAGTCATACACATATCTTCACCCTGGTACTGGTTCAAAAACCTCTTTTGACCTTTCTATAGCATCTGCTAATTTATATCTTGATTTTAATTGGAAAGTGTTGGGTGATCTCCACGGCAGTGACCACTTTCCTATTTTATTGTCTGAGTCTAAAGCATACCACGAAAAAAGATCCCCAAAATGGAAGTTTAAGAAAGCAGACTGGTCAGAATTCCAAGAATTATGTCATCAGAGTATCAAAAGGAAACATTTTACTGATGATGAAGACGAACATATCTCATTATTTACCTTTCTTCTCCATGGAGTGTGTGAAAAATCTATCCCAAGGACATCAGGATCCCGCAAGAAACCACACAAACCGTGGTTTAATGACGCTTGTAAAGAATCCATAGCGCTTCGTAAACAAGCTCTCAAAAATTTTTCAGACTACCCAGACATTACAAGAAAAATAGAATATCAAAGGGCCAAGGCAGTTGCGCGTAAAACAGTCAAAAAAAGAAAACAAGAGTCCTGGCATGAATATGTTTCTCAACTCAACACAAATAATTCTCTAAAAAAGACCTGGGACATGGTTAGAAAAATATCTGGCAAGAACACTTTTAGCACAGTAAGCCATCTAGAAGCTAACAATAATATGATCACCGACCCAAAGGACATTTTAGATACCCTAGGCGAAACATTGAACATAACTCATCTTCCGAAAATTATAGCCACGAGTTTAGACGCTATGAAGAAACAGAAGAAACTAATCCTCTTAACTTCTATTCTGACAACAGCGAAGCGTATAATGAGCACTTTTCTCTTAATGAATTGAGAAAGGCCATAGATAGTTCCCATGATTCAGCAGCAGGACCAGATGACATACATTATCAGATGCTTAGACATTTGCCAGACCATACCCTAAAGATCCTTTTAGAATTGTTAAATCATACCTGGAATTCCGACACCTTTCCAGAAATATGGAAGGAAGCCACAATAATACCAATACCAAAGCCAAACAAAGATCCACGAAATCCTCAGAATTACAGACCAATTTCCTTGACAAGTGCCCTGTGCAAAACATTTGAGCGAATGGTAGCTGAAAGATTAAAATGGTACCTGGAAAGAAACAGCTTGCTTCCCGACATACAGAGTGGCTTTAGGAAACAAAGGAGCACTCTGGACCATCTTGTAAGACTAGAATCTGTTGTGAAAGAAGCTTTCAATAACAAGGAACATGTTGTTACCGTTTTCTTCGACTTGGAAAAAGCTTATGACACAGCATGGAAACACGGAGTACTAAAGGATCTTTTTGATTTCGGCCTCCAAGGCCGTCTGCCCCAGTTCATAAAAGGATTCCTGGGCGACCGTCGATTCAGGGTTCGCCTTGGTACAATATTCTCAGAATACTTTGAACAAGTGGAAGGCTTCCCCCAAGGATGCATCCTTTCAATTCTACTTTTCCTGATAAAAATCAACAATATAAAAGATACACTGAGACAGGGGATAGATAGCTCACTCTTCGTGGATGATTTTGCCATGTCGTGTAGAGGCAAAAGTATGAATTTAATACAGCGTCGTCTTCAGCAGAGTATTTATTCTCTCCAAGTTTGGGCGAATAAGAATGGTTTTAAATTCTCACAAACCAAAACGGTTTGTATACACTTTTGTAAAAAACGAAAACAGCACGACGATCCAGTTTTACACATCTCTAACGTGCAAATCCCTGTTGTCAAGGAAAACAAATTTTTAGGTTTAATTTTTGATAGCCAACTTAGTTTTATCCCACATATCAAACACCTCCGAAGAAAGTGTCAGAAGGCCTTAAATTTACTGAGAGTCATCTCCTCCCACGATTGGGGAGCAGATCGGGATACTAAACTCATGTTGTATAGAGCTCTAATTAGATCGCGACTGGACTATGGCAGTATAGTTTATGGCTTAACTAGACCATCATATCTCAAGATGCTAGAACCGATACAGAATCAAGGCTTAAGAACATGTTTAAATGCCTTTAGAACATCCCCAGCCGACAGTTTACACGTTGAGGCAAATGAACAACCTCTCAATATACGGCGGTTAAAACTTGCCATGCAGTATTGTATAAAACTTTACGCCAATAGAAATAACCCTACTCATCAGATTGTTTTCGGATCACATTATACGGATAAAGGTACCAATGCTATCCCCCCCTTTGGAACTAGGATTATACCACACCTGCAAGAAGCAGGTATAATCGTTGAATCTGTTGCAAATTACAAAATACCTAACCAACCCCCTTGGAAGTTAACGAAACCTGTGGTCTTGAAGACTCTTTCTGAGTCCACAAAAGAACGAACTAACCCGTGTGTATTTCAGTCAAAATTTGCAGAATTAAAGGATAATTATAATGACTACCATTTCATATATACCGATGGTTCCAAACTTGAGGACAAGGCTGCAGCAGCTATTGTCACAGAAAATAACACATTCAGAACCAGGCTCCCTGATGGGTCTTCTATTTTCTCTGCAGAAGTTAGAGCCCTGCAGCTAGCTATGCAAATTGTCAAGATTAGCCGCTACAAAAAATTCATATTGTGCGTGGACTCCATCTCAGTGCTTGAGTCACTAGAAAACTTACAGGTATCCAACCCAATAATTTTGGACTTGATAGAAAAACACGACGAAGTGGTAAAAGCTGGCAAAGAGATAATATTTTGTTGGGTACCGAGCCACGTTGGAATCCCGGGCAACGAGGCAGCCGACAAAGGCGCCAAAGAAGCGTTAAACCAAGACTGCTCAGATTTCCTTATACCGTCATCAGATTTTAAGTGCCATATTTCTAGATATGTCAAAAATCTATGGCAACAATATTCGGATGAACAAACCAACAATAAGTTATACCAAATTAACCCTGTGGTAGGGCGCAAATTGCCCTCCCTAAATGGCCTACGCGACGATATGGTAATTCACAGATTAAGAATAGGACATTCTTACACTACTCACAAACACCTCTTAAGAGGTGAACCACAGCCCGAATGTATAAGTTGTCAGGAACGGTATACAGTAAAACACATCTTGATAGATTGTATAGACTTCAATCACATTCGTCCCCGTTATTATAGAGTTGATTCCATGAGAGAGCTCTTTGAGAAGGTAAATTCCAACAAGGTCCTAGAATTTTTAAAAGAGATTAATATGTATTCCTATGTGTAGACCACCATTAAGTCTATTTTTAGTACATTTTTTAGTATATTTAAGATTTTATTTTATAATCATTTTTAATCAATAAAGTATAAATCGACAAAGTTACCAGGAATGACACAATATGACCTGCAACAGGTTGGCGGTGTCGTTAAACCAATCAAATAACTAACTAACTAACTTAGCTGGAAAGTTATAGACGATCTACATGGAAGCGATCATTTTCCAATTTTAATTAAACAAAGCATTCCACAACTACAAGAAAGAGTAGACAAGTGGAATTTTAACAAAGCAGATTGGCTACAATTCCAAGAATTATGCCATCAGTCAATTACACGAGAACACCTTGAAAGTGATAATGACCCTATTCTACTATTCACCGCTTTGATACAATCAATAATGGAAAAGACTATCCCGAAAATATCCGGATCCCGCACAAGATCACACAAAATCTGGTTCAACGATGAATGCAAACGGTCAATAGCTGTTCGAAAACAAGCACTAAAACAGTTCATCAATCTTCCGGACACCATTAGAAGAATGGAATATAAAAGACTCAATGCCATCGCTCGCAAAACTGTAAAACAAAGTAAGAAACGCTCATGGGAGGAGTTTGTTTCCAAGTTAAACGGGAAAACTTCATTAAAGAAAACGTGGGACATAGGAAGATATCCGGCAAAGGCTCTCTAGGCCCTGTGAGCCATTTACAAACTAACAATACCACTGTAACGGGAAGAAGGGAAATATCTGACGTCCTGGGAGAAACATTTGAACACAACTCATCCTCTAAACACTATAACGAAGATTTTAGACGATATAAGGCACATAAAGAACGAAACAACATAAACTTTTACTCAGACAATAGTGAATCCTACAACTGCGATTTCTCACTGAATGAACTCCGACAGGCTTTAAACAAATCTCACAATTCCGCTGCTGGCTCAGATGACATACACTACCAAACCCTTAAACACTTGCCAAATGAAACCTTGGAAATACTATTGGGTCTATTTAACCAAGCCTGGAAATCTGGCAACTTTCCAGAAATATGGAGAGAAGCTATTATTATACCAGTACCAAAACCAAACAAAGACCCCACAAGCCCACAAAATTACAGACCAATCTCCTTAACAAGTTCACTGTGTAAAACATTTGAACGCATGATAGCTGACAGACTCACCTGGTATCTAGAAAGCAATAATTTGTTTGCCGATATACAGAGCGGTTTTAGAAAGCAAAGAAATACCCTGGATCACCTTGTAAGACTAGAAACGTTTATAAGAGAAGCCTTTATCAATAACGAAATAGGTCGTTTCTGTTTTCTTTGACTTTGAAAAGGCCTATGACACAGCATGGAAACATGGAGTACTACAAGACCTCTTTGACTTGGGGCTGCGAGGCCGCCTACCTGAATTTATTAAAGCCTTTCTAGAAGACCGACGTTTTCGGGTCCGCCTTGGGGCCGTGTTCTCAGACTACTTCGAACAAGAGGAAGGCTTCCCCCAGGAATCCATCCTTTCCGTTCTTCTGTTCCTGATAACAGTAAATAGCATCCGACATAACATAAAACAGGGGATAGACAGCTCACTCTTTGTTGACGATTTCGCAATATCTTGCAGAGGCAAGAATATGAATCTAATACTGCGACGCTTACAGCAGAACATACGCTCACTTCAAACATGGGCTTACCAAAACGGTTTTAAATTTTCACAAACTAAAACAGTCTGCATGCATTTCTGCAATAAACGCAAACAACACGACGATCCCGTTCTATACATTTCTGGCATTCAAATACCTGTTGTTAAAGAAAACAAATTTCTGGGTTTACGGTTCGACTCCAAACTAAGCTTTATCCCACACATCAAAGAACTGAAACGAAAAGCCAAAAAGCACTCAATCTCCTAAGAGTAATATCGGCCCATGATTGGGGCGCTGATCGGGATACAAAACTTATGCTTTACCGAGCCTTGATACGGTCTAGATTAGACTATGGCAGCATTGTCTATGGATCAGCAAGACTTTCATACCTAAAAATGCTAGACCCGATACAAAATCATGGTTTACGACTGTGTCTAAATGCTTTTAGAACATCACCAACAGAAAGCCTCCATGTGGAGGCCAATGAGCAGCCGCTTAACATTCGTCGAGTTAAACTCGCTATGCAGTACACAACAAAGCTTTATGCAAATAAGAAGAATCCCACGTATAACTCAGTCTTTAGATCAGATTTTTCCCGCTTCCATGAAAGAGGTCCCACCGTAATACCTCCATTTGGAGCGAGAGTTCAGCCTCACCTCGATAATGCTGACATCACCATAGAATCAATTGCAAAATACAGAGTACCAAAACTACCACAGTGGAAACTCACCAAACCTGTGGTACTAAAGAACCTCACGGTCTATGCAAAGGAAACAACTAGCCCCTTTCTATTTCGATCAAACTTCGCAGAGCTCAAGGAAGAATTTAAAGACTACCATTTCGTCTACACGGACGGCTCAAAGCTCGACAATAAATTGGCTGCTTCCGTTGTAACTGAAAATAACACCTTGAAAACAAGACTTCCAAATGTTTCCTCTATTTTCTCAGCCGAAATTAAAGCTCTACATCTCGCTATCCAGATAGTGAAGATCAGCCGATACAAAAAGTTTATGTTATGCGTGGACTCTATGTCCGTCCTGCAATCAATTGAAAACCTACAAATATCAAACCCACTTATCCTTGACCTTCTGGAAAGATATGACGATGCCACCAAAGCTGGCAAAGACATAGTGTTCTGCTGGGTTCCAAGTCACGTGGGTATCCGAGGAATGGAGATAGCCGACAAAGCTGCAAAAGAGGCTCTAAATGATAATTGTATCGATATGCTCATACCAGCCTCCGATTTTAAATATCACATCACAAGATACACAAAAAGATTGTGGCAAGAAAGATGGAACAGACAAACAAACAACAAGCTGTATCAAATAAACCCCTTAGTCGGACAAAAACCCCGCAAATTAACAGTGTGCGAGATGAAATGGTTTACCATAGATCCAGAATAGGACATACATATATCACCCACAAACATCTTCTGAGAGGCGAGCCGGCACCCGACTGTGTCGGTTGTCAGGAACCTTACTCCGTTAAACATATTTTAATAGACTGTACCGATTTCCAAGACGCCCGCTCACGTCATTTCAGAGCTGACTCCTTGAGACAGCTCTTTGATGAAATAGAATCGAGCAAATTTATACAATTCTTAAAAGAAATTAATCTGTATCAGTATTTTTAGTCGTTTTCTTCTTTATGATTTTAGAATATACATGCTTTATCTTACCTTGATTTTAACTTGTTCCATTTCTTCTAGTCACTGATTACTGACATGTTCTGACAGAATGTTACCCGCAAAGGGTCGGTCGTGTCGTTAAACAAATCATTTAACTAACTAACTAACTCTACATGAGCATATCAGTTGAAATGTATCTAAAGAAAAATACAATACAATACAATTCATTTAATAATACCGCGATGCGTTGTCTATGCGACAAAATGAATTAATGTAAATTCCTTATATTTTAAAAACTCGTGTTCAATTTTTATCCACTATAATATACATGCAATGCAATTTTTATCCACTATAATATACATGCAGTGCTTTCTTTTAAGAGTACCGCGATGCGTCGTCTTTGCAACAATTTATTACAAATTTCCCTTCTTGACTTGTGTTAAAATCCTCCTTGGTTTCTCTCTGCAACAATTAGTAGTGCAACTGAAGAAACCCAAGTCGTTACGCAGAGACAACTACTGAACCAAAGAAACAGGGAATCTGAAAACAGATTTGCTGCCCTAATGGAGGCTGATGATGTTGGCGCCTCGCTACATCCCTCTCCAAAAATATTTTCAGCAAAGGATCGTAAGATCTCCCTTCCGACCCTCCCTGTCCATCCCAAGCCAGCACGATTGGCAATCAGCAGACCTAGAGCCAACATTACCTAATGACAATAGTTCACTGGAACATTACAGGTTTTTGGACCAACCAGATAGACCTATTAACTCTGAGCCAACAGTACAACCCGTACATATTTTGCCTCCAAGAAACATACGGTACTGATATTTACCCACCAAATTTAACCGGTTACACTTCCTATCACAAAAATGCCAATGACAACTGCGCCTCTGGCGGAATCACTACTCTAGTCCGAAACAACGTTATTCAAAGTGAACTCAAATTAAATACAAACCTGCAAGCAACTGCAGTTCGTGTTACGATCAAGAAATTTTCAACATATACCTACCACCACCCTCCAAACCCCAACCAGAAGAACTTAACGACTTGATTAACCAAATACCAAAACCTATTCTATTTTTAGGCGACTTCAATGCACATAGCGACCTGTGGGGTAATACAAGCACCGACCACAAAGGTAAACTAATTGAAAACCTACTAAATTTCCACAATCTCTCACTTTACAATGATAAATCTCCTACATACTTACATCCTGGCACTGGTTCAAAAACGTCTATCGACCTTGCAATGGCATCTAGTAATTTCTTTTTAGATTTTGAATGGGAAGTCTTGGACGACACTTATGGCAGCGACCACTTCCCCATTTTATTAAAACCACTAGATCCACAGCAACAAAAAGGAATACCAAAGCGGAAATTCCACAAAGCAGATTGGTCACTGTTCCAGGAACTCTGCAAAAAGGCCATTAAAATCATCCAGTTTACACACGACGACGACCCGATTTTATTTTTTACGGCTCTAATCCAGGCAATCATGGAAAAAACCATACCTAAAACTTCCGGAAATCCTAAAAAACAACAAAAACCTTGGTTTAACGACGATTGTAAAAAAGCAATAGCCATGGAAAAAACAGCTCTGTACCAATTCTACATCAGCCTGGACAATAGTACCAAACTTGAATACAAAAGGCTACGTGCCGAAGCACGCAGAACCATCAATGCAAGCAAAAAGCAAACCTGGGCGGAATATATCTCCAAATTGAACAAAAACAATTCAACCAAAAAAGTATGGGAGATAATTCGAAAAATATCTGGTAAAAACATCTCAAAACCCATAAACCACCTCACTACAAACAACCAAACTATCACAAAACCCGATGAAATAGCAAATACCTTTGGTAGAACCTTTCAGTTCAACTCTTCATCTGAAAATTACTCTCTTGCGTTCCGTCAAATAAAAGAAATTAAAGAACAAATACCAATAGACTTTACCTCAAATAATTTGGAAGAGTACAATAGCACCTTTACTCCGGCTGATTTGAAAGACGCTATACATAACTCACATGACTCAGCTGCCGGACCAGACGACCTGCACTACCAGGTTTTAAAACACCTACCTGAGGAAACCCTTGAAGTCCTCCTAGAATTACTCAACCAAGTTTGGACTACAGGAAACTTTCCTGAAATATGGAAAGAAGCCACCATCATACCAATTCCAAAACCCAATAAGGATTCTACTAATCCCCAAAACTACCGCCCAATATCTCTGACAAGTTCATTGTGCAAAACACTAGAGCGAATGATAGCCGCAAGACTAATTTGGTATTTAGAGAAAAATCACCTGCTTTCTGACATCCAAAGCGGCTTCAGAAAAGAAAGAAGTACTATAGATCACCTGGTTAGACTAATCATTTATTAGAGAAGGTTTTATCAATAACGAACATGTCGTCACTGTTTTCTTCGATTTAGAAAAAGCCGACGACACGGCTTGGAAACACGGGGTCATGCATACCTCTACGACCTTGGTGTACGAGGTCGTCTCCCAGAATTCATTGAAGCGTTTTAAATGACAGGCGGTTTAAGGTCCGTCTCGGTTCTATTTTCTCGGACTATTTTGAGCAAGAAGAGGGCTATTCTCAAGGCTGTATTGTATCAATTCTGTTTTTTCTAATCAAAATCAATAGTATCAAGGGCGCAACCAAATAGGGAATAGACAGCTCACTGTTTGTAGACGATTTTGCTATGTCTACAAGGGGTAAGAATATGAATGTCATCGAGCGTCGCCTCCAGCAAAATATAAACTCTTCAAAAACAGTCTGCATGCACTTTTGCAACAAGCGAAAGCCACACGACGATCCTATGTTATATTTATCAAACACTCAGATACCTGTACTAAAGGAAAACAATTCCTTGGTCTAATTTTGCACTCGAAGTTAAATTTTATTTCCAACATAAAAGACGTGAAGAGGAAATGTCAAAAGGCACTCAACCTGCTAAGTGTCGAATACAATGATTTTAGACCTAATAGAACAGACACAATATGACCCTAACGGGTTGCTCGTGTCGTTAAAACAATCAATCAATAAATCAATCAACCTGCTACGAGTCGTCTCCGCCCAAGACTGGGGAGCAGATACCAGTACTAAATTAAAACTGTGTAGATCATTAATAAGATCTGGAATAGATTATGGTAGCATCATCTACGAATCGGCAAGGCCCTCGTACTTAAAGATGCTGAACCCAATACAAAACCAAGGCATTCGCCTCTGCCTTAACGCTTTCTGAACGTCACCTGCGAAAAGCCTTCAGGTTGAATCAAGTGAACATCCATTAGATATCCAACGAATCAAACTCTTAATGCAATATGCAGTTAAACTATACGCAAACAAAGAAAACCCTACCCATAAGGCAGTGTTCAAAGTCGAGCAAATTGCAAACTTAAAAGTTTCGAAATACCCAACATGGAAAAACTAAGACCAACCATAAACAAAGCTCTGGCAAACTTTTCCAAAGACGCAATAAATGCTGAAGAGTTCAAAGTTCGGTTTGTTGAGATAAAGGAAGCCTACCTTCACCATCATTTCATATACACGGACGGATCTAAACTCGATAACAAAGTTGCTGCCTCAATAGTTACAAAATCAAATACCCTGAAAACAAGATTACCAAACGGCTCCTCCATCTTTTCCGCGGAGGTTCAAGCACTCCAACTATCCATGGAAATCGTCAAGGTTAGTAGGTACAAAAGGTTCCTTATCTGTGTCGATTCCTTATCGGTCTTACAATCACTAGAAATTCTGCAAGTGTGGAACACAATGACTTTAGACCCAATAAAACCTTACGAAAGGGCAATCAAACAAAGCAAATCCCTAGTATTTTGCTGGGTGCCAAGCCAGGTGGCCATACCGGGTAATGAAGCTGCGGACCAGGCAGCAAAAGAGGCGCTAAACTACAACATATCCGACCTTCTTATACCATACTCCGACTTTAAACCCCATATCTCAAGTAATGTAAAAAACCTTTGGCAACAAAAGTGGAACGAACAAAGAAATAACAAACTCTGTCAGATCCAACCAACAGTTGCATAAAAGCACCTAGCTCTTGGCAATATTCGTGGCACAACGGTTAGGCATAGAGTTCGAATCGGGCAAACATACATCACCCACGGATATCTTTTGAGAGGCGATGTGCCTCCAGAATGTATTGGTTGTCAAGAACGTTTGACTGTAAAACATATTCTACTCAATTGCGTAGATTTTCAGAACATTCGTTCACGCTACTACAGTGTGAATTCCATGAAAGACCTTTATAAAAAGATAGCACCAAGCAAAATTATTTCTTTTCTGAAAGAAATACACTTGTACAGTAAGTTTTAAATTGAATTTAGTTGGTTTTAGATGTGTACACTACTTGTTCTGTTTATTTTAATTGATTTTAGTTTCAACTGAGTCTTCCTGTAGTAACATAACCGACACAATATGACCCTAATGAGTTGCTGGTGTCGTTAAACCAATCAATCAATCAAAAACTAAAATTTGCATATGTTAAAACTTCTTTTTTCTATATGGGCCCTTATTTATGAACAAGTAAAACACAGGAGAAACGTTTACTGGCTATATTTTTTACTGCTCTGTTTAGTTGTTTACCGGCCTGTACTTTGCTCGGTAAATAAAAACAACAACTGTTACTCAGAGTATCTAAACAACAAGAATAAACGTTAAAGAAGCGTGTTAAAATGAGAACAGATGCTTAGAAACACGTTGAGCGATGCGCTACTGTGACCTTATGCACTGATCGCACTAGGCTCTTAACACTTAAGCGCTGCGGTCAAGCGTTATCCAATTAATTTAACATCTAGATCCGTAAACTGAATACTGAAACCTTTATATTTTACTGGGATACGTTGTGAAAACTCACTAAAACGCAATTTAATTCACTATAAAAACAATACAAGAACGCCGCGCTCAAACACTAAGTCCTACTCTAATCCCAACGCTAAATACAACGTTATCGTAATTGACATGCACTCAGGCTTCTTAATATCCTTATCCGTACCAAACTATGCTCGCACTGCTCTTCTAAGCTACTTCATTTCTGATTAACTTCTACTGCTGTTCAACGCGGTGTCTGTCTTCTCTGAGGCTTGATTACAATAGGTCTTTTACTCAATTTACTAGGGATTTTTAAAGTAACACTGGCTTAGAACACGTGACATAAAAAACACTGCAACGCGTTTGGTCAACTTTCGCTCCCGTTTTTGCTCCCCAAAAACTATATCGTATGCAAAAGCCGGGTAACGTAGCACTATCGCCATGCTTGTTTACAAACACGTTTGTTTACCAACAGATGTACCAAGCGTAGCCCATCGTCGGCAAACAAACAAACCTTAGCGAGTCGCTCTGGGCCGCCCTGCGGCAGTGAATTTATCCCCGTTTGTTTTTAACATGTATAAATAATATAAAACCTTTCTGCTTGCTTTAAGGGGAAACAAACGTTCTTACAAACACATTATACCAAAGCTTTCCCCTCAGTAATTGATTTACCACAGACTTACCAAATACAAACGCACAATGAAAGCTTTAAATGCGAGTCAAAGGATTGTTCAGAAACTCATGTTCCTATTGGCTGCCGGATTTCAATATTTCGCTCCTTTTTGAAATTTCGCTCTCTTTCTGGCACCAAAACGCCAGAAAGAAGCGAACTTGTAAAACACTTAGAACTTAATTTTATTTTAAGATTTAAACCGTTCAAAATGCAGCGAGACATACCGAGAAGGGCCTTGACACATATATACGACAAAAACTGACTTTGATCACGGAAACAGCGCAATTTTGGCATAAAATGAAGTATCACTTTGTTCCTGCTGAGCGAACAACCTCCCAAACAATAAATAAACTCTAGAAAGACGTTTCTAATCCCCCCAACGGGTAAAACTACGTTTGAACAACGTTAAATACACGTACAAAGGAGACCAGCCTCGGTGGCCTAGTGGTTAGAGTGTCCGCCTCGAGACTGGAAGATCGTGGGTTCAAACCCCGGTCGGGTCATACCTAAGACTTTAAAATTGGGACTCCTCCTTGCTACCCTGTGAGGCACTCCACATGTAAGGGTTAGAAGGAGGCTGAATGCCCCATTTCAGTATAATGTGGCAGGGGGATTCCGATATGACCATAGCAGTTGAAAGGGATCTAAAGAACAATACAATACGTACAAAGGAATCGTTCACAATACACTGACAAAACACATAACTACGGTACAAGGGGCGAGTCCCATGTAAACATGTAAACACAACACATAAACACTCCCTACATGCAATTAACGTTTCAAAGACGTAAAATAAACGTTTCTGTATCTCATTTCACATACTAGTGCTACAACAACTCAGACTGAAACTACTCAATTTATGATGTCACACACTCCTTAAAATCCTGTGACATTTCAGAAAACGTAAATTATACGTCAAAACATTAAACAGGCGAAAAAAGCCTAAACGTCCACGGGGCGTTCACAATATCCTTTTACAAAATGAGTGTTTCTTCACTATTGGAGTCAAAGGAGAAGTACCCTGCGTTTAGTTTTCTCAACAAAGTGTATAAAAACAATTGCATACCTGTAGTTAGAGTATTCAATTTGGAAAAGAACGGGCAAAGTTGACTAAAATCTAACGCATGAGTAGCGAGAATCAGTCATTTTTTGTTGGGTGGGGCGTACTCATGAAATTGACATGTTAGTAAAATGCCCCCTTTTCAGAGGTAGAAAAGGGTTCAGATCCCCTTTCATATACGTGTACTCGTTATCTCCGCCCACCCCATGCACCACTATTTTGTAGAAAATATACAGTGTTTAACATGTACAATTCCAAGAATTATGCCATCAGTCAATTACACCAGAACACCTTGAAAGTGATAATGACCCTATTCTATTATTCACTGCTTTGATACAATCAATAATGGAAAAGACTATCCCGAAAATATCCGGATCTCGCAAAAGACTACACAAAATCTGGTTAAACGATGAATGCAAACGGTCAATAGCTGCTCGAAAACAAGCGTTAAAACAGTCATCATCCGGACACCATTAGAAGAATGGAATATAAAAGACTCAATGCCATCGCCCGCAAGACTGTAAAACAAAGTAAGAAACGCTCATGGGAAGAGTTTGTTTCCAAGCTGAACGGGAAAACTTGATTAAAGAAAACGTGGGATATGGTTAGAAAAATATCCGGCAAAGGCTCTCTAGGCCTTGTGAGCCGTTTACAAACTAACAATGCCACCGTAGCGGGAAGAAGGGAAATATCTGACGCCCTGGGAGAAACATTTGAACATAACTCATCCTGTAAACACTATAGCGAAGACTTCAGACGGTATAAGGCACTTAAAGAACAAAACAACATAAACTTTTACTCGGACAACAGTGAATGCTACAACTGCGATTTCTCACTCAGTGAAATCCAACAGGCTTTAAACAAATCTCACAATTACGCTGCTGGCTCAGATGACATACACTACCAAACCCGTAAACACTTGCCAAATGAAACCTTGGAAATGCTATTGAGCCTCCTTAACCAAGCTTGGAAATCTGGCAACTTTCCAGAAATATGGAGAGAAGCTATTATCGTACCAGTACCAAAACCAAACAAAGACCCCACAAGCCCACAAAATTACAGACCAATCTCCTTAACAAGTTCACTGTGTAAAACATTTGAACGCATGATAGCTGACAGACTCACCTGGTATCTAGAAAGCAATAATTTGTTTGCCGATATACAGAGCGGTTTTAGAAAACAAAGAAATACCCTGGATCACCTTGTAAGACTAGAAACGTTTATAAGAGAAGCCTTTATCAATAACGAACATGTCGTTTCTGTTTTCTTTGACTTTGAAAAGGCATATGACACAGCATGGAAACATGGAGTACTACAAGACCTCTTTGATTTGGGGCTGCGAGGCCGTCTACCTGAATTTATTAAAGCCTTTCTAGAAGACCGACGTTTTCGGGTCCGCCTTGGGGCCGTGTTCTCAGACTACTTCGAACAAGAGGAAGGTTTCCCCCCAGGGATCCATCCTTTCCGTTCTTCTGTTCCTGAAAAAAATAAATAGCATCCGACATAACATAAAACAGGGGATAGACAGCTCACTCTTTGTAGACGATTTCGCAATATCTTGCAGAGGCAAGAATATGAATCTAATACAGCGGCGCTCACAGCAGAACATACACTCACTGCAAACATGGACTAACCAGAACGATTTTAAATTTTCACAAACTAAAACAGTCTGCATGCATTTCTGCAATAAACGCGAACAACACGACGATCCCGTTCTATACATTTCTGGCCTTCAAATACCTGTTGTTAAAGAAAACAAATTTCTGGGTTTACGGTTCGACTCCAAGCTAAGCTTTATCCCACACATCAAAGAACTGAAACGAAAATGTCAAAAAGCACTCAATCTCCTAAGAGTAATATCGGCCCATGACTGGGGCGCTGATCGGGATACAAAACTTATGCTTTACCGAGCCTTGAAGTATGGGAGATAATTCGGAAAATATCTGGCAAAAATATCCGAAAACCTATAAACCACCTCATCACAGACAACCAAACTATCACAAAACCCGATGAAATAGCAAATGCCTTTGGCAGAACCTTTCAATTCAACTCTTCATCTGACAATTACTCCCAAGCGTTCCGTCAAATAAAAGAAGCAAAAGAACAAATACCAATGGACTTCACCTCAAATAATTTGGAACACTACAATAGCACCTTTACCCTGGCGGAGTTGAAGGACTCCATACAAAACTCACATGATTCAGCTGCCGGACCAGACGACCTGCACTACCAGGTTCTAAAACACCTACCTGAGGAAACTCTTGAAGTCCTCTTAGAATTACTTAACCAAGTTTGGACTACAGGAAACTTTCCTGAAATATGGAAAGAAGCCACCATCATACCAATTCCAAAGCCGAACAAGGATCCTACTAATCCACAAAATTACCGCCCAATATCTCTGACAAGTTCATTGTGCAAAACACTAGAGCGAATGATAGCCACAAGATTAATTTGGTATTTAGAGAAAAATCATTTGCTCACTGACATTCAAAGTGGTTTCAGAAAAGAGAGAAGCACCATAGATCACCTGGTTAGACTCGAATCATTTATAAGAGAAGGTTTTATCAATAACGAACATGTCGTCACCGTTTTCTTCGATTTAGAAAAGGCCTATGACACGGCATGGAAACACGGGGTCATGCAAGACCTCTACAACCTAGGCATACGAGGTCGTCTCCCTGAATTCATTGAAGCGTTTTTAAATGACAGGCGGTTTAAAGTTCGTCTCGGTTCTGTTTTTTCGGACTATTTTGAGCAAGAAGAGGGTTATCCTCAAGGCTGTATTCTATCAATTCTGTTGTTTCTAATCAAAATCAATAGTATCAAAGGCGCAACTAAACAGGGAATAGACAGTTCACTCTTTGTAGACGATTTTGCTATGTCTGTCAGGGGTAAGAATATGAATCTCATCGAGCGTCGCCTCCAGCAAAATATAAACTCTCTTCAAAAATGGGCCGATCAAAATGGTTTCAAGTTTTCCCAAACCAAAACAGTCTGCATGCACTTTTGCAACAAGCGAAAGCCACACGACGATCCTATTTTATACTTATCAAACACTCAGATACCTGTAGTAAAGGAAATCAAATTCCTTGGTCTAATTCTTGACACTAAGCTAAATTTTATCCCCCACATAAAAGAGCTGAAGAGGAAATGCCAAAAGGCACTCAACCTGCTGCGAGTCGTCTCCGCCCAAGACTGGGGAGCAGATACCAGTACTAAATTAAAACTGTATAGATCATTAATAAGATCAAGAATAGATTATGGTAGCATCGTCTACGGATCAGCAAGGCCTTCGTTTCTAAAGATGTTGAACCCAATACAAAACCAAGGCCTTCGCCTTTGCCTAAACGCTTTCAGAACGTCACCTGCGGCAAGCCTTCAGGTTGAATCAAATGAACAACCATTAGATATCCAACGAATCAAACTCTCAATGCAATATGCCACTAAACTATATGCAAATAAAGAAAACCCCACACATAAGGCAGTGTTCGAAAAAGACCATTCAGAAATCCTAAACACACGTCCTAGGGTTATCGTACCCTTTGGCACTAGAATCCGTAACCACCTTAATAATGTTGGAATCCAAGTTGAGCAAATTGCAAATCTGAAAGTTTCAAAATACCCAACATGGAAAATACAAAGGCCAACCATAAACAAAACTCTGACAAACTTTTCCAAAGACACAACAAATGCTGAAGAGTTCAAAGTTAGGTTTGCCGAAATAAAGGAAACCTACCCTCACCATCATTTCATATACACGGACGGATCTAAACTCGATAACCAAGTTGCTGCCTCAATAGTTACAAAATCAAATACCCTGAAAACAAGATTACCAAACGGCTCCTCCATCTTTTCCGCGGAGGTTCGGGCACTCCAACTAGCCATGGAAATCGTCAAGATTAGTAGATACAAAAAATTTGTTATCTGTGTCGATTCCTTATCGGTCTTACAATCACTAGAAAACCTGCAAGTGTCGAATACAATGATTTTAGACCTAATAGAACGTTATGAAAGGGCCACTAAACAAGGCAAATCCTTAGTGTTTTGCTGGGTGCCAAGCCACGTCGGCATAGCGGGTAATGAAGCTGCGGACCAAGCAGCAAAAGAGGCCCTAAACTACAACATATCCGACCTTCTCATACCATACTCCGACTTTAAACCCCATATCTCAAGTTATGTAAAAAACCTCTGGCAACAAAATTGGAACGAACAAAGAAATAACAAACTCTTTCAAATCCAACCAACAGTGGGACAAAAGCAGCTAGCTCTTGACAATATTCGCGACAAAACAGTTTTGCTTAGAGCTCGATTCGGGCATACATACACCACTCACGGATATCTTTTGAGAGGCGAAGAGCCTCCAGAATGTATTGGTTGCCAAGAACGTCTGACTGTAAAACATATTTTACTCAATTGCCTAGATTTTCAGAACATTCGTTCACGCTTCTACAGTGTGAATTCCATGAAAGACCTTTTTAAAAAGGTAGCACCAAGTAAAATTATTTCTTTTCTGAAAGAAATACACTTGTACAGTAAGTTTTAAATTGAATTTAGTTGGTTTTAGATTATACACTACTCGTTATGTCTACTTTAATTGATTTTAGTTTCAACTGACTCTTGATATAGCAACAGAACCGACACAATATGACCCTAACGGGTTGCCGGTGTCGTTAAACAAATCAATCAATCAATCAATCAATCAATCAACCGAGCCTTGATACGGTCTAGATTAGACTATGGCAGCATTGTCTATGGATCAGCAAGACCTTCATACCTAAAAATGCTAGACCCGATACAAAATCAAGGTTTACGACTGTGTCCAAACGCTTTTAGAACATCCCCGGCAGAAAGCCTCCATGTGGAGGCAAATGAGCAACCTCTTTACATTCGTCGAGTTAAACTCGCTATGCAGTACACAACAAAGCTTTATGCAAATAAGAAGAATCCCACCTACAACTCAGTCTTTGGATCAGATTTTTCTCGCTTCCATGAAAGAGGCCCTACCGTTATACCTCCATTTGGAGCAAGGGTTCAGCCTCACCTTGATAATGCTGAAATCACCATAGAGTCAATTGCAAAATACAGAGTACCAAAAGTACCACAGTGGAAACTCACCAAAGCTATGATACTAAAGAACCTTTCGGTCTATGCAAAGGAAACAACTAGCCCCTTTCTATTTCGATCAAACTTTGCAGAACTCAACTAAGAATTCTAAAGACTACCATTTCGTCTACACGGACGGCTCAAAGCTCGACGACAAATCGGCTGCTTCCGTTGTAACTGAAAATAACACCTTGAAAACAAGACTTCCAAATGGTTCCTCTATTTTCTCAGCCGAAATTAAAGCTCTACATCTCGCTACCCAGATAGTGAAGATCAGCCGATACAAAAAGTTCATGTTATGCGTGGACTCTATGTCCGTCCTGCAATCAATCGAAAACCTACAAGTATCAAACCCACTTATCCTTGACCTTCTGGAAAGGTATGACGAGGCCACCAAAGCTGACAA
Organism: Protula sp. h YS-2021; assembly: GCA_949752745.1. Taxonomy (NCBI): domain Eukaryota; kingdom Metazoa; phylum Annelida; class Polychaeta; order Sabellida; family Serpulidae; genus Protula; species Protula sp. h YS-2021. The sequence continues at coordinate 33,032,639 of OX457030.1, forward strand.
AGACATAGTGTTCTGCTGGGTTCCAAGCCACGTGGGTATCCGAGGAAACGAGATAGCCGACAAAGCCGCAAAAGAGGCTCTAAATGATAATTGTATAGATATGCTCATACCAACCTCCGATTTTAAATATCACATCACAAGATACACAAAAAGATTGTGGCAAGAAAGATGGAACAAACAAAGAAACAACAAGCTGTATCAAACAAACCCGTTAGTCGGACAAAAGCCCCCGCCACGTAACAGTGTGCGAGATGAAATGGTTTACCATAGAGCCAGAATAGGACATACATATATCACCCACAAATATCTTTTAAGAGGCGAGCCGGCACCCGACTGTGTCGGTTGTCAGGAACCTAACACCGTTAAACATATCTTAATAGACTGTACCGACTTCCAAGACGCCCGCTCACGTCATTTCAGAGCTGACTGCTTGAGGCAGCTCTTTGATGAAGTAGAACCTAGCAAATTTGTACAGTTTTTAAAAGAAATCAACCTGTATCAGTATTTCTAGTCGTTGTTTACTTTATCATTTTAGAATATACATGGTTTTAGCTTACTTTGATTTTAACTTGTAGCATTGTCTTATAGTCACTGATTACTGACATGTTCTGACACAATGTAACCCGCTAAGGGTCGGTCGTGTCGTTAAACAAATCATTTAACTAACTAACTAACCCTTTGGCACTAGAATCCATAACCACCTTAATAATGCTGGAATCAAAGTCGAGCAAATTGCAAATTTACAAGTTTCGAAATACCCAACATGGAAAATACAAAGGCCAACCATAAACAAAGCTCTGACAAACTTTTCCAAAGACGCAATAAATGCTGAAGAGTTCAAAGTTACGTTTGCTGCGATAAAGGAAACCTACCCTCACCATCATTTCATATACACGGATGGATCTAAGCTCGATAACAAAGTTGCTGCCTCAATAGTTACAAAATGAAATACCCTTCAAGCAAGATTACCAAATGGCTCCTCCATCTTTTCCGCGGAGGTTCGGGCACTCCAATTAGCCATGGAAATCGTCAAGATTAGTAGGTACAAAAATTTGTTATCTGTGTCGATTCGCTATCGGTCTTACAATCACTAGAAAATCTGCAAGTGTCGAATACAATGATTTTAGACCTAATAGAACGTTATGAACGGGTAATCAAACAAGGAAAATCACTAGTGTTTTGCTGGGTACCCAGTCACGTCGGCATAGCGGGTAATGAAGCTGTGGACCATGCAGCAAAAGAGGCGCTAAACTCCAACATATCCGACCTTCTCATACCATACTCCGACTTTAAACCCCATATCTCAAGCTATGTTAAAAACCTTTGGCAACAAAAGTGGAACGAACAAAGAAATAACAAACTGTTGCAAATCCAACCAACAGTTGGACAAAAGCAGCTAGCCTTTGGCAATATTCGCGACACAACGGTTATGCATAGAGCCCGAATCGGGCATACATACATCACCCACAGATATCTTTTGAGAGCCGATGCGCCGCCAGAATGTATTGGTTGTCAAGAACGTTTGACTGTAATAGATATTCTACTCAATTGTGTAGATTTTCAGAACATTCGTTCACGCTACTACATTGTGAATTCCATGAAAGACCTTTTTACAAAGGTAACACCAAGCAAAATTATTTCTTTTTTGAAAAGAAATACACCTGTACAGCAAGTTTTAAATTGAATTTAGTTGGTTTTAGATTATACACTACTTTTTTTGTCTATTTTAATTGATCTTAGTTTCAACTGAGTTTTCCAATAGCAACAGAACTGACACAATATGACCCTAACGGGTTGCTCGTGTCGCTAAACCAATCAATCAATCAATCAGAACTCGGCCCAATGTTGGACAAATTTTCTGCACCCTAGAGTGGACAGTGAACCCACGCGATGACCCCTGAGACATCATGTTGCTAATCCCGTTTTGCGCCTTCTGCCATTGGTAAACATTTCAACCTCGTCGGAGCTGCTGCCAGTATATAAATCTTCATAGCCTCGGCAAATATTTGCTGAAGGCTATTGCTATTGGTCTGTCTGTCTGTCTGTCCGTGCATCTGTGCGTCCCGGGCATGACGTTAAACTGCCTATCACGGGTCCGCCCCTTTAAATATTAAAGGAGCCCCTTGACCCTATGGAGGGCCGGAGTTTCCATACTCCGACCCCCCTCGGGGTACCAGTCCTACTGAGTTTATCTCAGTTCTACTGGTATCTCGCCCCCTCCCCCACCTTACCTTACCTTACCTTATCTATAATATATATGTTCTCAGTAATATATACCTGTAACAAATACTAAAATAATTACTATTCGGTTCACAAAGAAACAACTTGTTACCATCTTAAATCTTTCTTACCTTCCTGTTTTATTTCCCAAATAAACACCTGAACTCTTACATCTCCAAACTTCTACTTCCTCAAAATATCTTCATAATTAATAATAAATTTATATAATTACATCCGTACAAAGTAATAACACCATTTAAACCTTTTTTCTATAACTTTTCCCCTGGGGTCTTCTTAATTGCAAGTACTCCATTGGTCTTACTATTCAGCCTTGCTCGCGATTGAATACCTTGTCGAAGCGTTCCCACGTTTATCGCATAAAAGCGTGGCAATCTGTGGTGTGCTTCTCCATTATGGTCTCCAGCAGCTGGGGTCTACTTAATTGTTAGCACTCCAGTACAATACGAGCACACTTTGCCGTGGATTGCGACCCTTACCGGGGGGAGACCGGGATCCTGGTCATTGAGCTGTCCTATCTTGCGAAGTCGAGATTCGCCGGCAACACATGGCTTTGGCCCGATTCTTCAACCAAGAGGGGTGGTCATGGTGGCCCTCCATGACAGTTAACGGCTGGTCGTTTAGGTAAACCATACTGCGGCTTAAGGGCAAGTTTCAACATGTACAAATGTTGTTGCTATCCCAAGTGTCCTAGTCCCAGTGGGAAATCCCCGCTGCCAAGTAAGGTGGTCAGAGTAAGGCCGGGACCAGTAGACTTGGGAGAAAATTAAAAGAGACACACATGGAGAAGAAAACTATCAACACAAAGACTTACAATACACCACAAGGCGCTAACAAGCGTCCCCACTTAGACATCGAGTCTCCTCCTACTGCCTATTTTGAGTTTATCGTTGTTTCGCCACAACAAGGTTCTTTCAAGCTTTCACCTTTTGCGATTGAAAAAGGTATATGTTCTGTCGTTGGTTCTCAACACTCTATTAAAAGACTCCGCTCAGGCGATATTTTGATACAGGTATCATCAGCTCAACAGAGTAAAAATCTCCTGGAAATGGAAACCTTTGTTAATATACCAGTGAAAAGTACCCCTCATCAGACTCTGAACTACACCAAAGGAGTCATCAGCCACCCTGAACTGAATTTCTGTACAGAGGAGGAACTCGTACACGAGCTTGACAAGTACGGAGTGACGGGATGCCGTAGACTCGGCGTTCTCGGGACCCATGTACTTACATTCCGGAGGTCATCGTTGCCATCAGACGTCAGAGTTGGCTACCTGAAATTAGGCATCAAGCCATATATACCCAACCCTGTGCGGTGCTACAACTGCCAGCGGTATGGACGTGGTAGCAGCAAGTGTAAAAGATCGAAGATGACATGTGCAAATTGCGGTGAGGACGGTCATGACTTCAAATCCTGTACTGGTGATACCAAATGCATTAATTGCAAGGGAAACCACCCAGCATCCGCAAAGGATTGTCCAATGTGGCTGGCGGAGAAGGAAGTGCAAAAAGTAAAACATGAGAAGTCTATCCCATACCCAGAGGCACGAAAATTGGTCTACAAGTCACAATCATCAAGTCGCTCATACGCTGCCGTCGCCAAGATTGACACCCGAGAAGCTGCGTGCCAAACGGATATCACCTGGGTCACGACTCAAACAATATGTCGTATAAAAACTACCCCCAAAAAGTCGAAAGTCTCCACTGGCACCAATACTGACGCGGCAAATTGCAATACCACAGCAAGTAAGTCCGAGCTGGACATGCAATCCATATCCGCTCGTCCACATACTCCGTCACCCAGGAAGCCATCACCTAGTCCGTCAACCAGGGGTAAAGTGAATACCCCAGACAAACAGACTAGGTCAAAACTTAAGAACAAGGCCCGCCTTGCCAGAGAACGTGTGCAACAGGCCTCCAACAGATTCCACCCGTTGATGGAGGTGGAGGGGCCTGAGGAGGGACAGTCGCCACCGCAGCCACTGCGCCCAGTACAGCTGCACACAACAGACCAAAGAACGGCATCCCACACTCCACTCCCCGCACAACCAAAGCCACCCAGGGTTTTTATACATCGGTCACGAGCTAATAGCAAGTAACATGGCTATAATTCAGTGGAACATTAGAGGTTTTTGGACCAACCAGATAGATCTTTTAACTCTCAGCCAGCAATATAATCCGTCCATCTTTTGCCTCCAAGAAACATACGGTACTGATATTTCCGCACCAAATTTAACCGGTTACACTTCCTACAACAAAAACGCCAATAGCAACCGCGCCTCGGGCGGAATCACTACCTTAATCCGAAACAACGTTATTCAAAGTGAACTTAAATTAAATACAAACCTCCAAGCAACTGCAGTTCGTGTTACGATGAAGAGAACTTTCTCCATTTGTAAACATATACCTACCACCACCCTCCAAACCCCAACCGGAAGAACTCAACGATCTGATTAACCAAATACCAAAACCTATTCTATTTTTAGGCGACTTCAATGCACATAGCGACCTATGGGGTAATACAAGCACCGACCACAAAGGTAAACTAATTGAAAACCTACTAAATTTCCACAATCTCTCACTTTACAATGATAAATCTCCTACATACCTACATCCTGGCACTGGTTCAAAAACCTCTATCGACCTTGCAATGGCATCTAGTAATTTGTTTTTAGATTTTGAATGGGAAGTCTTGGACGACACTTATGGCAGCGACCACTTACCTGTTTTATTAAAACCACTAGATCAACAGAAACAGCAAGGAATACCAAGGTGGAAATTCCACAAAGCAAAGTGGTCAATGTTCGAGGAACTATGCCTAAAGGCTATAAAAACCAACTACTTTACACATGATGACGACCCGATTTTACTTTTTACTGCTCTAATCCAGGCAATCATGGAAAAAACCATACCTAAAACCTCCAGAAACCCTACAAAGCCACAGAAACCTTGGTTTAACGACGACTGCAAAAAAGCGATAGCTATGCGGAAAGCAGCTCTTCGCCAATTTTATATCAGCCCGGAAATACCACCAAACTTGAATACAAAAGGCTGCGTGCTGCAGCACGCAGAACCATCAAAGCAAGCAAAAAGCAAACCTGGGAGGAATATATCTCCAAATTAAACAAAAACAATTCAACCAAAAAAGTATGGGAGATAATTCGAAAAATATCAGGTAAAAACATCTCAAAACCCATAAACCATCTCACTACAAACAACCAGACTGTCACAAAACGCGATGAAATAGCAAATACCTTGGTAGAACTTTTCAGTTCAACTCCTCATCTGACAACTACTCCCAAGCTTTTCGTCAAATAAAAGAAGCAAAAGAACAAATACCAATGGACTTTACCTCAAATAACTCGGAACACTACAATAGCACCTTTGCCGGATTATTTTTTGGGCTTCCCAAAAATAATCTATTTTGCCATTTTTAAGGAGATCATTGAGAACCTCGAAAAAGTATTCACATACTTCGTCGGAATGTTTGTGATTGGTTGTGTGATTACTTTCTATTGACTGTTCTAGAACTTCATCTTCAGCTGTTCTAATTTCACTGGTTTTACAAACTGTTTCCACTGAGCTTCTGTTAACTACAGAATCCTGTAAAGGAACAGTATCATCACCAGAGTTTGGTCTTGGCATTGGGGAGACCGTTACGTCAAGAACCTGCCCTTCTTCTGAAGAACAGCATATTTTTACCTTCTTGCGCTGATCTAATGAGATGGCAGGCTTTGGAGGAAAGTTTCCCTGTGATGGTGGAATATCAAGCAGATATGGTTGCTTGTTTCCCTTATTTGTTGTTATTTTCTTGGGGTGGGCAGGTTTATCTATGCCTACGGCACTACACAACTCGCATGCGTGTTTTCTCTTCTTTTTCATTTGCCCAACGAGTCAGGCACCTCTTTTTCTTTCTCACGTCGCTTCAATGGAACCACGTTTGGTAATGGCATTGATGTCAACTGTGGGCTGGCCACATTGTTCTGAACTGGTACTATTTCAAAGGAACTCTTAGGTGCTTCTGGTGGGGGCGCATCTGCTACAAATGCAGATGGTTTGTTCTCTGACAAAATCTCGCCGGTTTTGCAACTTTCTTTTTTTCTTTGTTTTTTCGCAAGCTATCGTTTCCCACTCTCCTTTTCTTGCTGAGCAGTTAGAGCTGCAGCAGTTGTATGTATCAAGGCCATACGGCATTTCTTTTTTGCCAGATAAAGCTTTCGATCAGCTTCAACAACCTTTTTACGGGCTAACTCTTGTTCATCTTTGTCGCGAGCTAAAGATTCCATCAAGACAGCAACCTTTTTCTTCCTTTTCCCCTCCGAGATGTTTTTTGCGTTCTTCTTTGTTCGAGCTGCAGTAGCAAGGAGCAATGCGGAGCCCGGCATCACTTTTGCATTCGTTCGTTGCTTATGATGCAAGGATGGCAGCATAACTACTGCATTTTCCCCATGCAGAGAGGAAAGCACCTTGGCTTCTCCAGGGCTCTCCGCAAAAACAATTTCTTCCCTTTCGAAAAGTGTTTGTACCGTGGGGTTGCTGGTCTTTGCGAAGGCAGTGCCTTTTTTCTTCCTCCAACAACTGTCCACCCATTAGTCTCCATGGAAGCGATCATTTTCCAATTTTAATTAAACAAAGCATTCCACAACTACAAGAAAGAGTAGACAAGTGGAATTTTAACAAAGCAGGTTGGCTACAATTCCAAGAATTATGCCATCAGTCAATTACACGAGAACACCTTGAAAGTGATAATGACCCTATTCTACTATTCACCGCTTTGATACAATCAATAATGGAAAAGACTATCCCGAAAATATCCGGATCCCGCACAAGATCACACAAAATCTGGTTCAACGATGAATGCAAACGGTCAATAGCTGTTCGAAAACAAGCACTAAAACAGTTCATCAATCATCCGGACACCATTAGAAGAATGGAATATAAAAGACTCAATGCCATCGCTCGCAAGACTGTAAAACAAAGTAATAAACGCTCATGGGAGGAGTTTGTTTCCAAGTTAAACGGGAAAACTTCATTAAAGAAAACGTGGGACATGATTAGGAAGATATCCGGCAAAGGCTCTCTAGGCCCTGTGAGCCATTTACAAACTAACAATACCACTGTAACGGGAAGAAGGGAAATATCTGACGTCCTGGGAGAAACATTTGAACACAACTCATCCTCTAAACACTATAACGAAGACTTTAGACGATATAAGGCACATAAAGAACGAAACAACATAAACTTTTACTCAGGCAATAGTGAATCCTACAACTGCGATTTCTCACTGAATGAACTCCGACAGGCTTTAAACAAATCTCACAATTCCGCTGCTGGCTCAGATGACATACACTACCAAACCCTTAAACACTTGCCAAATGAAACCTTGGAAATACTATTGGGTCTATTTAACCAAGCCTGGAAATCTGGCAACTTTCCAGAAATATGGAGAGAAGCTATTATTATACCAGTACCAAAACCAAACAAAGACCCCACAAGCCCACAAAATTACAGACCAATCTCCTTAACAAGTTCACTGTGTAAAACATTTGAACGCATGATAGCTGACAGACTCACCTGGTATCTAGAAAGCAATAATTTGTTTGCCGATATACAGAGCGGTTTTAGAAAACAAAGAAATACCCTGGATCACCTTGTAAGACTAGAAACGTTTATAAGAGAAGCCTTTATCAATAACGAACATGTCGTTTCGGTTTTCTTTGACTTGGAAAAGGCCTATGACACAGCATGGAAACATGGAGTACTACAAGACCTCTTTGACTTGGGGCTGCGAGGCCGCCTACCTGAATTTATTAAAGCCTTTCTAGAAGACCGACGTTTTCGGGTCCGCCTTGGGGCCGTGTTCTCAGACTACTTCGAACAAGAGGAAGGTTTTCCTCAGGGATCCATCCTTTCCGTTCTTCTGTTCCTGATAAAAATAAATAGCATCCGACATGACATAAAACAGGGGATAGACAGCTCACTCTTTGTAGACGACTTCGCAATATCTTGCAGAGGCAAGAATATGAATCTAATACAGCGACGCTTACAGCAGAACATACACTCACTGCAAACATGGGCTAACCAAAACGGTTTTAAATTTTCTCAAACCAAAACAGTCTGCATGCATTTCTGCAATAAACGCAAACAACACGACGACCCCGTTCTATACATTTCTGGCATTCAAATACCTGTTGTTAAAGAAAACAAATTTCTGGGTTTAATTTTCGACTCCAAGCTAAGCTTTATCCCACACATCAAAGAACTGAAACGAAAATGTCAAAAAGCACTCAATCTCCTAAGAGTAATATCGGCCCATGACTGGGGCGCTGATCGAGATACAAAACTTATGCTTTACCGAGCCTTGATACGGTCTAGATTAGACTATGGCAGCATTTTCTATGGATCAGCAAGACCTTCATACCTAAAAATCCTAGACCCGATACAAAATCAAGGTTTACGACTGTGTCTAAACGCTTTTAGAACATCACCAGCAGAAAGCCTCCATGTGGAGGCAAATGAGCAGCCTCTCAACATTCGTCGAGTTAAACTCGCTATGCAGTACTCAACAAAGCTTTATGCAAACAAGAAGAATCCCACCTACAACTCAGTCTTTGGATCAGATTTTTCTCGCTTCCATGAAAGAGGTCCAACCGTAATACATCCATTTGGAGCCAGGGTTCAGCCTCACCTTGATGACGCTGACATCACCATAGAGTCAATCGCAAAATACAGAGTACCAAAACTACCACCATGGAAACTCACCAAACCTGTGGTACTAAAGAACCTTTCGGTCTATGCAAAGGAAACAACTAGCCCCTTTCTATTTCGATCAAACTTTGCAGAGCTCAAGGAAGAATTTAACGACTACCATTTCGTCTACACGGACGGCTCAAAGCTCGACAACAAATCGGCTGCTTCCGTTGTAACTGAAAATAACACCTTGAAAACAAGACTTCCAAATGGTTCCTCTATTTTCTCAGCCGAAATTAAAGCTCTACATCTCGCTATCCAGATAGTGAAAATTAGCCGATACAAAAAGTTTATGTTATGCGTGGACTCTATGTCCATACTGCAATCAATTGAAAACCTACAAATATCTAACCCACTTATCCTTGACCTTCTGGAAAGGTATGACGAGGCCACCAAAGCTGGCAAAGACACAGTGTTCTGCTGGGTTCCAAGTAACGTGGGTATCCGAGGAAACGAGATAGCCGACAAGGCGGCAAAAGAGGCTCTAAATGATAATTGAAGGGGTCCATGCATAAACTTGATAACTGCAGTGGAGAAAAACGCCTTTAAAGTTTGAAATTTTAGTAACAAACATAGGTTTTTCCCATCGCATTTTCCTCAGAAATACCCACTTCTAATCGGTTTTGAGGTGTAAGACTTAAATATGTGATAGAACAGAGGCCAAGAAATACCGTGGTGGTAATAGTGCATTTTCCTGATAAGTGGAGTTGTCAAGTTTATGCATGGACCCCTTCAATTGTATCGATATGCTCATACCAGCCTCCGATTTTAAATATCACATCACGAGATACACAAAAAGATTGTGGCAAGAAATATGGATCAAACAAACAAACAACAAGCTGTATCAAACAAACCCCTGAGTCGGACAAAAACCCCCGCCGCTTAACAGTGTGCGAGATGAAATGGTTTATGATAGAGCCAGAATAGGACATGCATATATCACCCACAAATATCTGTTAAGAGGCGAACCGGCACCCGACTGTGTCGGCTGTCAGGAACCTTACACCGTTAAACATATCTTAATAGACTGTACCGATTTCCAAGACGCCCGCTCACGTCATTTCAGAGCTGACTCCTTGAGGCAGCTCTTTGATGAAGTAGAACCTAGCAAATTTATACAATTTTTAAAACAAATCAACCTGTATCAGTATCTCTAGCCGTTGTTTACTTTATGATTTTAGAATATACATGGTTTTAGCTTACTTTGATTTTAACTTGTAGCATTGTCTTATAGTCACTGATTACTGACATATTCTGACACAATGTAACCCGCTAAGGGTCGGTCGTGTCGTTAAACAAATCATTTAACTAACTAACTAACCTCTCAATTCTACTATTCCTGATAAAAATCAACAATATAAAAGATACACTCAGACAGGGGATAGATAGCTCACTCTTCGTAGATGATTTTGCCATGTCGTGTAGCGGCAAAAATATGAATTTACTACAGCGTCGTTTTCAGCAGAGTATTTATTCTTTCCAAGTTTGGGCGAATAAGAATGGTTCTCACAAACCAAAACAGTTTGTATGCACTTTTGTAAAAAACGAAAACAACACGACGATCCAGTATTACACATCTCTGATGTGCAAATCCCTGTTGTGAAGGAGAACAAATTTTTAGGTTTAATTTTTGATAACAAACTTAGTTTTATCCCGTATATCCAAGACCTCCGAAGAAAGTGTCAGAAGGCTTTAAATTTGCTGAGAGTCATCTCCTCCCACGATTGGGAAGCAGATCGTGATACTAAACTCATGTTGTATAGGGCTCTAATTAGATCGCGACTGGACTATGGCAGTACAGTTTATGGTTCATCAAGACCATCGTATCTCAAGATGCTAGAACCGATACAGAATCAAGGCTTAAGAATATGTTTAAATGCCTTTAGAACATCCTAAGCCAACAGTTTACACGTTGAGGCAAATGAAGAACCTCTCAATATACGGCGGTTAAAACTTGCCATGCAGTATTGTATAAAACTTTACGCCAATAGAAAAGAACCCTACTCATCAGATTGTTTTCGGATCACATTATGCGGATAGAGGAACCAATGCTATCCCCTCTCCCCCTTTGGAACTAGGACTATACCACACCTGTAAGAAGCAGGTATAATCGTTGAATCTGTTGCAAATTACAGAATACCCAATTCCTTTGGAAGTTAACGAAACCTATGGTTTTGAAAACTCTTTCTGAGTCCATAAAAGAACAAACTAATTCGTGTGCATTTCAGTCAAAATTTGCAGAATTAAAGAATAATTATAATGACTACCATTTCATATATACCGATGGCTCCAAACTTAAGGAAAAGGCTGCAGCAGCTATTGTCACAGAAAATAATACATTGAAAACCAGGCTGCGTGATGGGTCTTCTATTTTCTCTGCAGAAGTTAGAGCCCTGCAGCTAGCTATACAAATTGTGAAGATTAGTCGTTACAAAAAATTCATGTGTGTGGACTCAGTGTCAGTGCTTGAATCACTGGAAAACCAACAGGTATCCAACCCATTAATTTGACTTGATAGAAAAACACGACGAAATGGTAAAAGCTTGCAAATAGATAATATTTTGTTGGGTACCAAGCCACGTTGGAATCCCGGGGAACGAGGCAGCGGACAAAGGCGCCAAAGAAGCGTTAAACCAAGATTGCTCAGATTTCCTTATACCGTCATCAGATTTCTAGTGCCATATTTCTAGATATGCCAGAAATCTATGGCAACAACAATGGGATGAACAAACGAACAATAAGCTATACCAAATTAACCCTGTAGTTGGGTGCAAATTGCCCTCCCTTAGTGGTCTTCGCGACGATATGGTAATACACAGATTAAGAAAAGGACATTCTTGCACTACTCACAAACACCTCTTAAGAGGTGAGCCACAACCCGAATGTATAAGTTGTCAGGAACGGTATACAGTGAAACACATCTTGATAGATTGTATAGACTTCAATCACATTCGTCCCGTTATTATAGAGTTGACTCTATGAGAGAGCTCTTTGAAAAAGTAAATTCCAACAAGGTTTTAGAATTTTTAAAAGAGATTAGCCTATATTTTTATGTGTAGATCACCAGTAAGTCTAGCGTTTTAGTATATTTAAGATTTTATTTTATACTGACTTTTAATCAGTATAAATGCGACAAAGTTACCAAGAATGACATACAATGATCTGCAATAGGTTGGCGGTGTCGTTAAACCAATCAAATAACCAACCAACCAACCAACCAACCAACTGGGAATGGGGCCATCCCTCTATTTGGAGCCAGAGTAGTGCCACGCGTGCAAGAAGCGGACATCAGCATTGAGCTCATTGCAAATTACATCGATATACCCTTTGTTAAACGGGGTCCGCCGATGGCCGGGTATAAATAAGAGCAAGACGCACTAAATTAACTTTCTTTTGGGTAATGGGTGAAGTTTAGAGGAGGGAGGGTCTTATTTTATGAGTGATTTGCTTAGTGTATCGAAAAGGAAATAAACAACAGCTCACAATAGCTTTGCTTTAGTAACAATGATTAAACATTACATAATGGCAGCACACCAAAAACAGCTGATTGCGGCCAAAACTAGTACGGTACGTCACACAGTAACAAAAAACTAGGACAGTACGTGACAGTTACACAAGAGACAACACCAAGAAACACGTTTAGTAATGCGCCGCTATGGCCATCTACCGTGACAGTAAAAGGCTTAAATCGCTTAACCTAAATACCTAAGGGAGTCACGTGACATAAAAAACACTGCAACGTGATTGGTCAGCTTTCGCTCCCTTTCTGCCAAGAAAACAAATAACAATAATTTTACTTGCTTTATAACGAAACAAACATTCTTAAAAACACATTAGCTTTCCTCTCAGTAATTGATTCACCACCGACTTATTGAACACGGGCATGACGTTAAACTGCCTACCACATGTCCGTCCCTTTAAATTTTAAAGGAGCCCGTTGACCCTATGGAGGGCCGGATCTCATAGATACCGACCCTCCTCGGGGTACCAGTCTTACTGTCGCGCAGAAGTTCCACGGGTATCTCGCCCCACCACCCTCACCCCCACCCCCACCTTCCCCGCATATAAACACCTCAATTACGGTAAAACATCATCTTACAGTACCTTTTCTTACTAATTCTAGTCCTGCCAGTGTGATCGATTGGAATCAGATAGTAACCTCTGTTCCCTTAGTGCTTTCCATTTGCTTCATGTTTTGACGGAGAGAGTTCTCAACTTTAGTTTCAACTGCAATAGTCTTTTTCCATAGATCTACTTGACTCCAGGCACGAAGCTAACAACGTTCCCACGTTAATCGCATAAACGCGTGGCAATCTGTTGTGCGTTCCAGTTTGATCTTCAGCTGCTGGGGTCTTCTTCACTGTAAGTACTCCAGCCCCATCAACGCACTGCGCCGTGGATTGCATCCCACAGTGGCAGGAGACAGGAGTCCTGGTCACTGAGGCACTCTTTCCCCTACGTAGGCCTCTCACATACATTTACCACTATGGGGACCTGTTGCCAACACGTGGCTTTGGTCAGACTCTTCGGCCAAAGAGGGGCGGTCGTGAATTCCAGGCCCGTCACGATCATTAACGGCTGGCCGTGAAAGTTAAAAAAAAAAAACAAACTGTCACTCAATCGGGTCAATACTCCACCTGTGTCGTCGAGTCTTGTAGTATTCCAGGTGTCCTAGCCCTGGGCGGATAACCTCCGCTGCCGGATTTGGTTGTCAGAGTAGGGCTGGGGCCGGCAGACCTGGAAGAAAACAAAAACAAACAATATGGATTGTATTGAAAAAGAAAAAGAAGGAAAAACAAATATACAGTTTACCGAAACACAGACACACTGAGGCGCAAACAAGCACCCCCACATAGACGGTCCGTTCAGACTTTCACAGTTTGGCATAGAAAAGGGTGTAACATCACTTGTAGGCTCTCATCATACCGTAAAACGCTTACGCTCAGGCGATAAACTTGTTACAGTTTTCTCGGCGCAACAAAGCAAACACCTATTACAAATCAAAACCTTCATAAACACACCGGTTAAAAGTACACCTCTTCAATCACTTAACTACACCAAAGGGGTGGTCACCCATCCTGATCTCAAATTTTGTACAGAGGAAGAACTCATGAGTGAATTAGGCAAGTACGGAGCCACAGGTTGCCGCAGACTTGGCTTCCGCGGAACATATGTACTGGCTTTTCAAAGATCAGATCAACGCTTCCGAGAGACATTAAAGTCTGCTGCCTAAAACTCGGCGTAAATCTCTATGTACCGAATCCCATACGCTGCTACAACTGTCAACGATACGGGCATGGCAGTAGCAGATGCAAAAAAGCGAAGACAACGTGTGGAAACTGTGGCGAAGATGGTCATGACCAGGGCTCGAACTTAACTATTTTTGACTTGGAGCCACCGGGCTCCCGGGTCTGAAAATCTGGGAGCCGGACCCAAAATCTGGGAGCCCGGAGTATACATGTTTGATTAAATAAAAAAAAAGGGAAAAAATAAAAAAAGTGTATTCGATTTTTTATAAATGTCACACTTGTCATAACATGAAATCTAAGTTCTGCCAAGCTTCGTTTTCTTCATTTACGTCTTGTTTGCCTTTTTCATTTTTTTCCTCTTTTTTGTCCATCATATCGGGACGCCTTATTCAAACACCTGAAGTGGCCCAAAGATCAATAACATGGCTAAGGTCAAAGCTAGATATTTCTTCTGATTCCAGTTGAACCATCATGAAGTAACTAACGTGATCATCACTTAGGCAGGACCGCCAATCACTTTTTGTTTTTTTAGCCCCCAGCCGGGCCTGCGTGCCCCGGAAAGAGCTTATGGATTGCGCTCTGCCGTCTGTCTATCTGTCCGTCCGTCTGTGCGTCCGCTACCACTCATTCCTCTTAGATGTGTAGGCCATTTGGTCTGAAAGTTTACAGGACTCAGTCCCATGGTCGTAGCTTGATGCACACCAATTTTTTTGGCGGACTGATATTTTTTTTAATTTTAGTGTTTTCAGTACTGTTTTTAAACTTTGTTTGTGCGATATCTCAAAAATAGCCCATCAGTTCTTCACCATACCTTGCAGGAAGCAAGACCATATAGTGCAGATTTGCACTGAGGAATTGATTTGATTTTTTTTTAAACTGAATTTTTGACGAATTTTTGAAATTTTTACTTAGGTGTTTTTTTAACTGTTTTTGGACTTTGTTTACGCAATATCTCTAAAACATTTCATCAGATCTTCATCGAACCTTTTAGAAAGAAAGATCATACTGTGAAGATCATCACTAAAGGGTTATTTTTTATTTTTGTCAAAAATTGAATTTTTGGTACTTTGGCACTTTGATTTGTTTTAGCTGTTTTGGACTTTGTTCACGCGATATCTCTAAAACGGTGCATCGGATCTTCTCCAAACACTGGAATTAGAAACACCAGATAGTGCACATCATCACGAAGGTTGATTCTGATTAAAAATTGTATTTTGAACGATTTTTGTTAATTTCACTTTTGTGTGTTTTTAACTTATTGACTATGTGCACGCGGTATCTCAGAGATAGCGAATTCGATTTTGATCAAATCTAGCAGGAAGAAAACCCTATAGTTTAGATGGTCACTGAAGTAGTGGGTCCGTCTGGTAAATGGGTTACTGCAGAACAACTGCAGGGAATTTAATGAAACTTGGTATGTAGCTTCTATGGGAACAAAGACAGATCGGTGTTGTAAATGGGCCAGGTTCGTCCATGGAAAATACACCAACTGAACTTGGAAAATTTCAGCTCTTGATTGACTATTGATGGCCATGTTTAACTGATGGGGGCCTATGGGGAATATGTGGGCTATGCACACTGCTCTAGTTCCACAATGTAGTCCTGAAATGTTTCAAAGCTGATTTCTTATCAATTATGAACAAATTCATTGTGGAGAAACCTGGTGTGCTCTAGCGTGCACTTTTCAAAGCATGGATTTCTCATAAAATAATTAAAAATAATTAAGTTCATTGTTCAGTTTCTGACGTCACAATAAATAAAATCCGATTTCAGTATTGTAAAAAAAAATACCGGATTTTCCCGGAGCCAGCCGGGCTCCGAGATCCGAAAATCTCGGAGCCCGGCGCGAAATCTGGGAGCCTCGGGCTCCCGGGCTCCCACTAATTTCGAGCCCTGGTCATGACTATAAAACCTGCTCCTCTCAAAGCAAATGCATCAGTTGCAACGGCATCCATCCAGCGTCCTCAAAGGAGTGCCCAGTATGGATCGCAGAAAAAGAGGTACAGAAGGTCAAATATGAACAATCTATTCCTTACCCTGAGGCACGTAAACTTGTTTACCAAACTCGAAACACCAAAAGCTACGCGGCAGTTGCCAAGGCAACTAAGTCCCTGGTCGACACAATGACCCAAGCAGACTTGACTTGGATCTCACAACAGAGAACCATTCAAGTCAACCAACCGAATCAGTCATCTAAATCCACCCAGTCGGAAATTACAGTCGAACACTCACCCAGCAGCCCTCCCTCAAAAAGCGGTGCTAGACCTAAGGTGAGAACACCAGCCCTCCAAGGGGCTACGTCAATAAAAACCAACACTACTCGATCCCCACCAATACGAAATAAGAGGCAAACGGCGGCTAGATCACCGACACCAAGTCCAAGGAAAAACTGCAACAATGCACAACCGAAAACGAAAATAGATTCAACGTGCTTATGGAGGTGAATGAGGCAGACGAAAGAAGGTCACCAACACACCCTCGGCCGCTACAAATGGCAGAGGACGACCAAAGGAATTTCTCGCTGTGCTCTCTGCCTCTGCAACCAAAACAACCTCGGGTGTTGATACGGAGACCTAGATGTCACAGCAAATAAAAGACGACATTTGTTCTTTTAATAAAGAAACATGACCGTAATTCATTGGAATATCAGAGGTTTTTTGGACCAACTACCACGAACTTGTGACACTTGCATATCTGAAGGACCCTGCGGTCATTTGCCTTCAGGAAACCTATATTAAAAATGACAACCCCCCTACACTTAGGGACTACACACATTACAATAAGCCTTTCTATGGTGAAAGATCGATAAGTGGTATCGCCGTGTTTCTACGCAATGAAATTTTTCAAAGTGAAATTAAATTGGACACGCCTTTCCAGGCCCAAGGGCCCGGATTACTCTAGGCAAAACTTTTACTGTGTGTAACATCTACCTACCACCACCATTGAAACCTAAGCCAGAACAGTTAAATGAGCTTCTAAACCAGTTACCCATACCAGTCTGTTGTGCGTTATTCAATATTGTTTCAGCTGCTTGGGTCTCCTTCATTGTGAGTACCCGAGTCATATATACGCACTTTGCCGTGGACTGCATCCCTTAATGCCGGAGCAAGTAACCTGGTCAGTGAGACATCTTGTGACTTAGGCAGGCCTTCACAATACAAAAAATCTGCTAAGTAACCTGCTTGTCAACACTTGACTTTGGTCCTTCTCTTCGGCTAAGAAGGGTGGTCGTGAGGCCCGTCATGACCATTAACGGCTGGTCGTTAGGGTAAGCCATACCGCGGCCATTCGGGTCAATCGCGGCATTCATAACTGGCTAAGCCGTCATGTCTGCCAAGAGTATTCCAGGTGCCCTAGCCCTAGGCGGGCAACCCCCGCTGCCGACATGGGTGGTTAGAGTAAGGCCGGGGCCGGCAGACCTGGAAGAACATTTATCTAAAATATATGGACAAAAACAAAAATAGCAACAAAATGGAATCCGACAAGTAGGGATGGGAACCGCGAGCATTTCTGAACCGGTTCGAACCGCGGTTTTTAAAAAAAAAAAAACGCGGTTTTTTGCCAATTAATAATAACTCTAAATAACCCAACACCTGTTTAAGTCGACGATCCTTTATTAACCATACGGAATTTATTTTTATTGTTTAATAACAAAAAGAGATCAAAGTAAATTTAAATCATAAATCAGTTGAATTAGGTCAAACAAAACCTCGATGAAAATTACAAAGGAACTTGTTTCATTATGATCACATTTCTAGAAAAAACCAGAACTTGAATAAAATTAATCTGTCCAGAAGTTCATGTTAGTCAGTTTTCTAAACTATGTTCTTTTTAAGGAAAATGAGCATGTCGACGTCTGCGGATAGTCGTGGCAGCTTTTTCTTCTAAACACTGGGAGGCAATGGCACTACGATGGAAAAATGAAACAATACGCCGAATACGGCACATGAATGTTGCAATCTTCTCTGTAATTTGAGTGGCGGAAGCTTGCTCTGTAGTATGTTTTCTAACGTTTGCTGTACCGGTTTCTTTTCGGCTTTGCCTTTTGTTTCTTTCAGTTTCTCTCTGGTCGCGCTCGAACATTCTGAATGTAACATGGGCGTGGTGTCGTTTTAGGTGAATAAGTAAATTACTTGTGTCACCACCGATCTTTATTTCTGCTAGACGCGTTTTGCATACAACTGTAACTTTTGCTTGTTTTCCATCAACGACTTTAAACACCACATTATTTCGAAATTGGCGACTTAACTTGTTTGTTGTCTATAAATGAAGGTTCCATGTTCCCGCCTTACAAGGGGAATATATGCGATCGACCGCGTGTCGGTCTGTCAGCAACAGCTTGTTAACACGATAACTTAAAAACTCCTGCAAGGATTTTCATGAATCTTGGTATGTAGCTTCTGTGGAAACAATCACAGATCTTTATTGTAAATGGACCAGGTTTGTTCAAGAAAAATGCATCAACTGGACTTGGAAAATTTCAGCTGTTGATTGACTGTTGATGGCCGTGTTCAACTGATGGGGGCCTGTGGGGAATATGTGGGCTATGCACACTGCTCTGGTTATTCTTGTTCAGTA
The DNA here is from genome assembly GCA_949752745.1 of Protula sp. h YS-2021. Taxonomy (NCBI): domain Eukaryota; kingdom Metazoa; phylum Annelida; class Polychaeta; order Sabellida; family Serpulidae; genus Protula; species Protula sp. h YS-2021. Next base: position 33,051,453 of record OX457030.1, read on the forward strand.
TATCCAATTTCTAAAAGCACTTGTAATAACTATCCATTCATTTCATAATTATCCACGTTTTGCATTTCTGAAACTAAAACACAATGCTATGGCAGTCGAAAATGTTGCTGCTTATGCAGCCTTGGGATGTTCAACGAATATGATGTGTAAAATGAAAAAAAATAAACACAACATATTTGCCAAAAAACCGGTTTTTTTAATGTTGAACCGCGAACCGCGGTTCACAGTAAAAACCGCGGTGCACCGCTGCACCGGTGAAAAACGCCATCGCTACCGACAACACAAGAACACTGACAAAACGGCGACATATCGAAATTGAATCGCCCCCCGCGCCTTTCCCCGAGTATATCATCGTTTCACCTCGGGACGGACACCTTAAGCTCTCTCCTTTCGCAATTGAAAAGGGGCTTAATGGGATAGTCAGAGGGGTACACAGTCAAACGACTAAGATCAGGTTCTCTATTTGTTCATGTTACTGACCGTAGACACAGCGCTGCACTACTACAGTTAGAAAGCTTCGTCGGCGTACCCGTGAGAGCAACTGCCCATAGAACACTTAACACATCTAAAGGAGTTGTCTCCCACCCAGAGCTGAAACTCTGCTCTGTGGAGGAAATCCTAGAAGAAATGAAAACCGAAGCAGTGACAGATGCGCGCTTTCTCGGTCAGAGAGGTACCTTGGTTCTTACTTTCAACAAACCTACACTCCCAACCAAAATTAAAATGGGTTACCTTAGTCTTTCGGTTAAAACTTACATTCCAAACCCAATGAGGTGTTTTAATTGCCAAAAGTACGGGCACACAAAAACAACCTGCAAAGCAAAACTGCCATCTTGCGCTAAATGTGGGGAGGAAGGCCACACCTTCGAATCCTGCACCGCAAGAACACCAACTTGCGCCAATTGCTCAGGAAACCACCCGGCTTCTTCAAAAGACTGCCCATGGTGGATCCTCGAGAAAAAAGTGCAGGATATCAGGTTCAGCCAGTCGGTCACCTACCCAGAAGCAAGGAAACTAGCCATGCTAGCTACAAATCCAGCTAAATCATATGCTGCGGCGACGAAGCCAGAAAACCGAACTGCCTAATGCCAGACCGACTGGGCCTGGGTAAATGAACAAAAGACAAAAGAAAAAAATATAACAGATCAAGTAATAACACCAAGACCAACATCACGAAAGCAACCAACAATAAACTCCTCCCCACCTAAAACTCCAAAAACAAGTACTTCGAAAATACCAGAACCAAACTCAGTAAGAGCCCGGTCTAAAACACCGAGCCGAAGAGACGCTGACAAAGATTCGCGGGCAAGACTGAAAAACAAAGCCCAAGTCGTTACGCAGAGACAACAGCTGAACCAAAGAAACAGGGAATCTGAAAACAAAAATAATTTCAGTAGACGAGCGTAAGGCCTCCCTTCAGTCCCTCCCTGTCCATCCCAAGCCACCACGAGTGGCAATCAGCAGACCTAGAGTCAACAGTACCTAATGACAATAGTTCACTGGAACATTAGAGGTTTTTGGACCAACCAGATAGATCTGTTAACTCTGGACCAGCAGTATAACATCTTATGCCTCCAAGAAACATACGGTACTGATATTTACCCACCAAATTTAACCGGTTACACTCCCTATAGCAAAAATGCCAATAACAACCGCGCCTCTGGCGAAATCACTACCTTTATCCGAAACAACGTTATTCAAAGTGAACTCAAATTAAATACAAACCTGCAAGCAACTGCAGTCCGTGTTACGATGAAGAAAACTTTTTCCATTTGCAACATATACCTACCACCACCCTCCAAACCCCAACCAGAAGAACTTAACGACTTGATTAACCAAATACCAAAACCTATTCTATTTTTAGGCGACTTCAATGCACATAGCGACCTATGGGGTAATACAAGCACCGACCACAAAGGTAAACTAATTGAAAACCTACTAAATTTCCACAATCTCTCACTTTACAATGATAAATCTCCTACATACCTACATCCTGGCACTGGTTCAAAAACGTCTATCGACCTTGCAATGGCATCTCGTAATTTGGTTTTAGATTTTGAATGGGAAGTCTTGGACGACACTTATGGCAGCGACCACTTCCCCATTTTATTAAAACCACTAGATCCACAGCAACAAAAAGGAATACCAAAGTGGAAATTCCACAAAGCAGATTGGTCACTGTTCCAGGAACTCTGCAAAAAGGCCATTAAAATCAACCAGTTTACACATGACGACGACCCGATTTGATTTTTTACGGCTCTAATCCAGGCAATCATGGAAAAAACCATACCTAAAACTTCCGGAAATCCTAAAAAACAACAAAAACCTTGGTTTAACGACGATTGCAAAAAAGCAATAGCCATGCGAAAAACAGCTCTGCACCAATTCTACATCAGCCCGGACAATAGTACCAAACTTGAATACAAAAGGCTACGTGCCGAAGCACGCAGAACCATCAAAGCAAGCAAAAAGCAAACCTGGGTGGAATATATCTCCAAATTGAACAAAAACAATTCAACCAAAAAAGTATGGGAGATAATTCGAAAAATATCTGGTATTAACATCTCAAAACCAATAAACCACCTCACTACAAACAACCAAACTATCACAAAACCCGATGAAATATCAAATACCTTTGGTGGAACCTTTCAGTTCAACTCTAATCATGCTGGAATCAAAGTTGAGCAAATTGCAAATTTAAAAGTTTCGAAATACCCAACATGGAAAATACAAAGGCCAACCATAAACAAAACTCTGACAAACTTTTCCAAAGACACAACAAATGCTGGAGAGTTCAAAGCTGGGTTTGCTGAGATAGAGGAAACCTACCCTCACCATGATTTCATATACACGGATGGATCTAAGCTCGATAACAAAGTTGCTGCCTCAATAGTTACAAAATCAAATACCCTCAAAACAAGATTACCAAACGGCTCGTCCATCTTTTCCGCGGAGGTTCGGGCACTCCAACTAGCCATGGAAATCAAGATTAGTAGGTACAAAAAATTTGTTATCTGTGTCGATTCGCTATCGGTCTTACAATCACTAGAAAATCTGCAAGTGTCGAATACAATGATTTTAGACCTAATAGAACGTTATGAACGGGTAATCAAACAAGGAAAATCACTAGTGTTTTGCTGGGTACCCAGTCACGTCGGCATAGCGGGTAATGAAGCTGCGGACCATGCAGCAAAAGAGGCGCTAAACTACAACATATCCGACCTTCTCATACCGTACTCCGACTTTAAACCACATATCTCAAGTTATGTAAAAAACCTTTGGCAACAAAAGTGGAACGAACAAAGAAATAACAAACTCTTTCAAATCCAACCAACAGTTGGACAAAAGCACCTAGCTTTTGGCAGTATTCGCGATTCAACGGTTATGCATAGAGTTCGAATCGGGCATACATACATCACCCACGGATATCTTTTGAGAGGCGATGCGCCTCCACAATGTATTGGTTGTCAAGAACGTTTGACTGTAAAACATATTCTACTCAATTGCGTAGATTTTCAGAACATTCGTTCACGCTACTACAGTGTGAACTCCATGAAAGACCTTTGTACAAAGGTAACACCAAGCAAAATTATTTCTTTTCTGAAAGAAATACACTTGTACAGTAAGCTTTAAATTGAATTTAGTTAGTTTTAGATGTGTACACTGCTTGTTTTGTCTATATTAATTGATTTTAGTTTCAACTGAGTCTTCTTATAGCAACAGAACTGACACAATATGATCCTAACGGGTTGCTGGTGTCGTTAAACCAATCAATCAATCAATCAATCAATCAATCAATCAACCATACCAGTCTTATTTTTAGGCGACTTCAGTGCCCACAATATACTGTGTCGCAACAGGAACACTGAATTTAAAGATAAGTTGATCGAAAACCTCCTAAATCATTATGTCTCCCCGACCAAGGGGAGACATATAGTGTTTGTACGTTCTGTGTATGTGTGTACGTGTGTGTGTGTGTGTGTCAGTATGTTGTGAACAAAGTGTTGTGTGCAAGATATCTCGAGAACGAAACGTCGGATCGACTTCAAACTTGATCGATTTATTCCTTGGTTAGGTCGGACGGTTCTTTCAACTTTTCATTTATGTCACGTGATTAGGGCATTTGTATGACGTCATCACGTAAAAATCTTGTGTGCGAAATTTCTCAGCTGCTGAACATCGGAGAAAGCTGAAACTTGGTGGGATTATTGCTTGGTAGGTCCGAAAGAAACTTTAATTTTTTTTTTCGCGAGTAGAACGAACGAGTGACACGTGTGACGTTATCACGTAAAATATGTATATATTTAGAACCGTTAATAATATCTCTATAACGGAAAGTCATTTCGACTTACAATTTTACATGGATATTCTTTGCTTCAGTCAGACGACTGTTTCAACTTTTGACGGGTAAAAAATTATCTGTTGTTAAGCAAAATTTCTCGACATCGGAAAGTCGAATCGACTTTAAATTTGGTGTAGTTATTCCTCGGATAAGTCGCACGGTTTTGGTTAAACTTTATTAAACTCGTGTAGAAAATCAAGTAAGGTGGTCAGAGTAAGGCCGGGACCGGCAGACTTGGGAGAAAATTAAAAGAGACACACATGGAGAAGAAAACTATCAACACAAAGACTTACAATACACCACAAGGCGCTAATAAGCGTCCCCACTTAGACATCGAGTCTCCTCCTACTGCCTATTTTGAGTTCATCGTTGTTTCGCCACAACAAGGTTCTTTCAAGCTTTCACCTTTTGCGATTGAAAAAGGTATATGTTCTGTCGTTGGTTCTCAACACTCTATTAAAAGACTCCGCTCAGGCGATATTTTGATACAGGTATCATCAGCTCAACAGAGTAAAAATCTTCTGGAAATGGAAACCTTTGTTAATATACCAGTGAAAAGTACCCCTCATCAGACTCTGAACTACACCAAAGGAGTCATCAGCCACCCTGAACTGAATTTCTGTACAGAGGAGGAACTCGTACACGAGCTTGACAAGTACGGAGTGACGGGATGCCGTAGACTCGGCGTTCGCGGGAACCATGTACTTACATTCCGGAGGTCATCGTTGCCATCAGACGTCAGAGTTGGCTACCTGAAATTAGGCATTAAGCCATATATTCCCAACCCTGTGCGGTGCTACAACTGCCAGCGGTATGGACATGGTAGCAGCAAGTGTAAAAGATCGGAGATGACATGTGCAAATTGCGGTGAGGACTTCAAATCCTGTACTGGTGACACCAAATACATTAACTGCAAGGGAAACCACCCAGCATCCGCAAAGGATTGTCCAATGTGGCTGGCGGAGAAGGAAGTACAAAAACTAAAACATGAAAAGTCCATCCGGTACCAAGAGGCACGAAAATTGGTCTACAAGTCACAATCATCAAGTCGCTCATACGCTGCCGTTGCCAAGATTGACACCCGAGAAGCTTCGTGCCAAACGGATATCACCTGGGTCACGACTCAAACAATATGTCGTATAAAAACTACCCCCAAAAAGTCGAAAGTTTCCACTGGCACTAACACTGACCCGGCAAATTGCAATACCACAGCAAGCAAGTCCGAGCTGGAGATGCAATCCATGTCCGCTCGTCCAAATACTCCGTCACCCAGGAAGCCATCACCTAGTCCGTCAACCAGGGGTAAAGTGAATACCCCAGACAAACAGACTAGGTCAAAACTTAAGAACAAGCCGCGTCTTGCCAGAGAACGTGTGCAGCAGGCCTCCAACAGATTCCATCCGTTGATGGAGGTGGAGGGGCCTGAGGAGGGACAGTCGCCACCGCAGCCACTGCGCCCAGTACAGCTGCACACAACAGACCAAAGCACGGCATCCCCCACTCCACTACCCGCACAACCAAAACCACCCAGGGTTTTTATACATCGGTCACGAGCTAATAGCAAGTAACATGGCTATAATTCAGTGGAACATTAGAGGTTTTTAGACCAACCAGATAGATCTTTTAACTCTCAGCCATCAATATAACCCGTCCATCTTTTGTCACCAAGAAACATACGGTACTGATATTTCCCCACCAAGTTTAATCGGTTACACTTCCTACAACAAAAACGCCAATAACAACCGCGCCTCGGGAGGAATCACTACCTTAATCCGAAACAACGTTATTCAAAGTGAACTTAAATTAAATACAAACCTGCAAGCAACTGCAGTTCGTTTTACGATGAAGAAAACTTTTTCCATTTGCAACATATACCTACCACCACCCTCCAAACCCCAACGGGAAGAACTCAACGACCTGTTTAACCAAATACCAAAACCTATTCTATTTTTAGGCGACTTCAATGCACATAGCGACCTATGGGGTAATACAAGCACCGACCACAAAGGTAAACTAATTGAAAACCTACTAAATTTCCACAATCTCTCACTTTACAACGACAAATCTCCTACAAACCTACATCCTGGCACTGGTTCAAAAACCTCAATCGACCTTGCAATGGCATCTAGTAAACTGTTTTTAGATTTTAAATGGGAAGTCTTGAACGACAACTACGGTAGCGACCACTTACCTGTTTTATTAAAACCACTAGATCCACAGCAGCAGATAGGAATACCAAAGTGGAAATTCCACAAAGCAAACTGGTCAATGTTCCAGGAACTATGCCAAAAGGCCATAAAAACGAACTACTTTACACATGATGACGACCCGATTTTACTTTTTACTGCTCTAATCCAGGCAATCATGGAAAAAAACCATACCTAAAACCTCCGGAAACCCTAAAAAGCCACAAAAACCTTGGTTTAACGACGAATGCAAAAAGGCAATAGCTATGCGGAAAACAGCTCTTCGCCAATTTTATATCAGCCCGGACAATACTACCAAACTTGAACACAAACGGCTGCGTGCCGCAGCACGGAGAACCATCAAAGCAAGCAAAAAGCAAACGTGGGAGGAATATATCTCCGCATTAAATAAGAAAAATTCAACCAGTATGGGAGATAATTCGGAAAAAATCTGGCAAAAACATCTTAAAGCCTATAAACCACCTCACTACAAACAACCAAGCTATCACAGAACCCGATGAAATAGCAAATGCCTTTTGTAGAACCTTTCAATTCAACTCTTCATCTGACAATTACTCCCAAGCCTTCCGTCAAATAAAAGAAGCAAAAGAACAAATACCAATCGACTTCACCTCAAATAACTTGGAACAGTACAATAGCACCTTTACCCTGGCAGAGTTGAAAGACGCCATACAAAACTCGCATGATCCAGTTGCCGGACCAGATGACATGCACTACCAGATTCTAAAACACCTACCTGAGGAAACCCTTGAAGTCATCCTAGAACTACTCAACCAAGTCTGGATTACAGGTAACTTTCCTGATATATGGAAAGAAGCCACCATTATACCAATTCCAAAACCTAATAAAGATCCTACTAATCCTCAAAATTACCGCCCAATATCTCTGACAAGTTCATTGTGCAAAACACTAGAGCGAATGATAGCCGCAAGACAAATTTGGTATTTAGAGAAAAACCATCTGCTTACTGACATCCAAAGTGGCTTCAGAAAAGAACGAAGTGCCATAGATCACCTGGTTAGACTCGAATCATTTATAAGAGAAGGTTTTATCAATAACGAACATGTCGTCACTGTTTTCTTCGATTTAGAAAAAGCCTACGACACGGCTTGGAAACACGGGGTCATGCAAGACCTCTACGACCTTGGTGTACGAGGTCGCCTTCTTGAATTCATTCAAGCGTTTTTAAATGACAGGCGGTTTAAAGTCCGTCTCGGTTCTATTTTCTCGGACTATTTTGAGCAAGAAGATTGCTATCCTCAAGGTAGTATTCTATCAATTCTGTTGTTTCTAATCAAAATCAATAGTATCAAGGGGGCAACTAAGCAGGGAATAGACAGCTCACTGTTTGTAGACGACTTTGCTATGTCTGCCAGTGGTAAGAATATGAATCTTATCGAGGGTCGCCTCCAGCATAATATAAACTCCCTTCAAAAATGGGCTGACCATAATGGTTTCAAGTTTTCGTAGACCAAAACAGTCTGCATGCACTTTTGCAACAAGCGAAAGTCACACGATGAGCCTATTTTATACTTTTCAAACACTCAAATACCTGTAGTAAAGGAAAACAAATTCATTGGTCTAATTCTGGACTCGAAGCTAAATTTTATTCCCCACATAAAAGATGTGAAGAGCAAATGTCAAAAGGCACTCAACCTGCTACGAGTCGTCTTCTCCCAAAACTGGGGAGCAGATACCAGTACTAAATTAAAACTGTATAGATCATTAATAAGATCTAGAATAGATTATGGTACCATCGTCTACGGATCGACAAGGCCCTCCTACTTAAAGATGCTCAACCCAATACAAAACCAAGGCCTTCGCCTCTGTCTTAACGCTTTCAGAACGTCACCTGCGGAAAGCCTTCAGGTTGAATCAAATGAACATCCACTAGATATCCAGACCAGGAATGACACAATATGACCTGCAACAGGTTGGCGGTGTCGTTAAACCAATCAAATAACTAACTAACTAACTAGATATCCAGCGAATCAAACTCTCAATGCAATATGCAGTTAAACTATACGCAAATAAAGAAAACCCCACCCATAAGGCAGTGTTTGAAAAAGACCACTCAGAAATCTTAAACACAGGCCCTAGGGTTATCGTACCCTTTGGCACTAGAATCCATAACCACCTTAATCATGCTGGAATCAAAGTTGAGCAAATTGCAAATTTAAAAGTTTCGAGATACCCAACATGGAAAATACAAAGGCCAACCACAAACAAAGCTCTGACAAACTTTTCCAAAGACGCAATAAATGCTGAAGAGTTCAAAGTTAGGTATGCTGAGATAAAGGAAACCTACCCTCACCATCATTTCATATACACGGATGGATCTAAGCTCGATAACAAAGTCGCTGCCTCAATAGTTACAAAATCAAATACCCTCAAAACAAGATTACCAAATGGCTCGTCCAACTTTTCCGCGGAGGTTCGGGCACTCCAACTAGCCATGGAAATCGTCAAGATTAGTAGGTACAAAAAATTTGTTATCTGTGTCGATTCGCTATCGGTCTTACAATCACTAGAAAATCTGCAAGTATGAACGAGTAATCAAAAAAGGAAAATCACTAGTGTTTTGCTGGGTACCCAGTCACGTCAGCATAGCGGGTAATGAAGCTGCGGACCATGCAGCAAAAGAGGCGCTAAACTACAACATATCCGACCTTCTCATACGGTACTCCGACTTTAAACCACATATCTCAAGTTATGTAAAAAACCTTTGGCAACAAAAGTGGAACGAACAAAGAAATAACAAACTCTTTCAAATCCAACCAACAGTTGGACAAAAGCACCTAGCTTTTGGCAGTATTCGCGATTCAACGGTTATGCATAGAGTTCGAATCGGGCATACATACATCACCCACGGATATCTTTTGAGAGGCGATGCGCCTCCACAATGTATTGGTTGTCAAGAACGTTTGACTGTAAAACATATTCTACTCAATTGCGTAGATTTTCAGAACATTCGTTCACGCTACTACAGTGTGAACTCCATGAAAGACCTTTTTACAAAGGTAGCACCAAGCAAAATTATTTCTTTTCTGAAAGAAATACACTTGTACAGTAAGTTTTAAATTGAATTTAATCGGTTTTAGATGTGTACACTGCTTGTTTTGTCTATATTAATTGATTTTAGTTGCAACTGAGTCTTCTTATAGCAACAGAACTGACACAATATGACCCTAACGGGTTGCTGGTGTCGTTAAACCAATCAATCAATCAATCAATCAATCCAAGAATTATGCCATCACGGTATTAAAAGAGAACAGTTCACTGACGACGACGATCCGATTTTACTTTTCACTGCTTTTATCCAAAGCATAGCTGAAAAATCTATCCCAAAGACATCAAAAATCACACAAGCCGTGGTTCAATGACGAATGTAAGCACGCTATAGCTCTTCGCAAAGAAGCCTTAAACACTTTCAAACCACCCAGATCTTATCAGCAAGCTAAAATATAAAAGACTCCAATCCATATCACGTAAAACCATAAAACAAACAAGAATACGTATCCAAACTGAAAAGAAACACTTCTCTTAATAAACCTGGAACATGATCCGCAAAAATATCTGGTAAAAACTCCTTCAGTCCATCAAGCCATCTCACAATTGGTAACAGTTATGTCACCAACTTGGAGGCCATATCAAACACTCTTGGTAAAGCCTTCTAGCATAAATGATCTCCAAAAAATTACAGCCCCGAATTTAGACACCACAAAGAAACTGAAGAAAGAAACCCTTTAAACTTCTCATCTGGCAATTCTGAAAACGTAAACACTGACTTTTCAATAAATGAGTTAAAAGACGCTATAAATAGCTCCCATGACTCAGCCGCAGGACCAGATGACATTCATTATCAGGTTCTTAAGCACCTTCCAGAATCCGTTCTGGAAATTCTACTGTAACAGTTAAACCATATATGGAATAAAGGCAGCTTTCCTGAAATATTTAAAGAAGCTATAATCATACCAATACCAAAACCAAATAAAGATCAAACAAACCCCCACAACTATAGACCGATCTCTCTAACAAGCTCTCTCTGCAAAACACGAATGATAGCAGACAGATTAATTTGGTACCTGGAAAGCAACCATTTGCTTGCTGACGTGCGAAGCGGATTTAGAAAACAAAGGAGTGCCTTAGACCATATCGTAAGGCTAGAATCTTTCGTAAGAGAGGCTTTTATTAATAAGGAGCACATTGTCACGGTTTTTTTCGACATGGAAAAAGCATATGCTACAGCGTGGAAGTACGGAGTACTCAAGGACCTGTTTAATTTGGGGCTCCGGGGCAGGCTACCCAAATTTATAAAGAGTTTTTTTAGATGCTCGTCGTTTCAGAGTACGTCTTGGTACAATATTCTCAGAATACTTTGAACAGGAGGAAGGCTTCCCACAAGGATTTATACTCTCAATTCTACTATTCCTGATTAAAGTTAATAGCATAAGGGATACTGTAAATCAGGGGATAGATAGTTCACTCTTTGTCGATGATTTCGCCATCTCCTGCAGAGGCAAAAGTATGAATCTAATACAACGCCGCCTTCAGCAAAACATCAACTGCCTTCAAGACTGGGTGAATAAAAACGGTTTTAAATTTTCTCAAACATTTCTGACACTGAAATACCAGTAGTCAAAGAAATCAAATTTTTAGGGCTGATCTTCGACTCCAAACTCAGTTTTATCCTACACATAAAAGAGTTGAAAAGAAAGTGCCAAAAGGCACCAAATTTGCCGAGGGTCATATCTGCTCACGACTAGTGAGCAGACAGGGACACTAAACTTATGTTGTATACATCCCTAATCAGATCGAGGTTGGATTATGGTAACATAATCTATGGCTCAGCTAGACCATCATATCTGAAGATGCTTGACCCGATACAAAACCAGGGCCTCAGACTATGCCTAAACGCCTTTAGAACCTCTCCGGCTGACAGCTTGCACGTTGAAGCAAATGAACAACCCTTTAACATTCGTCGATTGAAACTAGCTCTGCAATACACTGTAAAACTGTACTCTAACAGACAAAACCCCACCCATCAAGTCGTTTTTGGTTCGGATTTCTCACTTTTCTGTAAGTGCGGCCATCCCTCCATTTGGAGCCAGAGTATTACCACACCTGCAAGAAGCGGGCATCAGCGTTGAGCTCATTGCAAATTACAGAGTATCGAAATACCCTAAGTGGAAATTAGTGAAGTCCTCAGTATTAAAAACGCTATCCGAATTCCCAAAAGAACTAACTAACCCCTGTGTGTTCCGATCGAAGTTCGAAGAACTCAAGGAAGTTTACCAAGACTACCACTTTATGTATACTGATGGCTCTAAACTTGACGACAAAGCTGCGGCATCAATTGTCACAGAGAATAATATTTTGAAAACCAGACTGCCAGATGGGTCTTCAATCTTCCCTGCCGAAGTCAGAGCCCTCCAGCTAGGCATGCAAATTGTTAAAATTAGTTGTTACAAAAAGTATATGTTTTTTATTGTTCACTCGATGTCAGTACTAGAATAAATAGAAAATTTGAAACTATCAAATCCTATAATCTTGGACCTAATAGAAAAACATGATGAAGCTGTAAGGACAGGAAAAGTAAGGTGGTCAGAGTAAGGCCGGGACCGGCAGACTTGGGAGAAAATTAAAAGAGACACACATGGAGAAGAAAACTATCAACACAAAGACTTACAATACACCACAAGGCGCTAACAAGCGTCCCCACTTAGACATCGAGTCTCCTCCTACTGCCTATATTGAGTACATCGTTGTTTCGCCACAACAAGGTTCTTTCAAGCTTTCACCTTTTGCGATTGAAAAAGGTATATGTTCTGTCGTTGGTTCTCAACCAGACTGCCAGATGGGTCTTCAATCTTCCCTGCCGAAGTCAGAGCCCTCCAGCTAGGCATGCAAATTGTTAAAATTAGTTGTTACAAAAAGTATATGTTTTTTATTGTTCACTCGATGTCAGTACTAGAATAAATAGAAAATTTGAAACTATCAAATCCTATAATCTTGGACCTAATAGAAAAACATGATGAAGCTGTAAGGACAGGAAAAGTAAGGTGGTCAGAGTAAGGCCGGGACCGGCAGACTTGGGAGAAAATTAAAAGAGACACACATGGAGAAGAAAACTATCAACACAAAGACTTACAATACACCACAAGGCGCTAACAAGCGTCCCCACTTAGACATCGAGTCTCCTCCTACTGCCTATATTGAGTACATCGTTGTTTCGCCACAACAAGGTTCTTTCAAGCTTTCACCTTTTGCGATTGAAAAAGGTATATGTTCTGTCGTTGGTTCTCAACACTCTATTAAAAGACTCCGCTCAGGCGATATTTTGATACAGGTATCATCAGCTCAACAGAGTAAAAATCTCCTGGAAATGGAAACCTTTGTTAATATACCAGTGAAAAGTACCCCTCATCAGACTCTGAACTACACCAAAGGAGTCATCAGCCACCCTGAACTGAATTTCTGTACAGAGGAACTCGTACACGAGCTTGACAAGTACGGAGTGATGGGATGCCGTAGACTCGGCGTTCGCGGGACCCATGTACTTACATTCCGGAGGTCATCGTTGCCATCAGACGTCAGAGTTGGCTACCTGAAATTAGGCATCAAGCCATATATACCCAACCCTGTGCGGTGCTACAACTGCCAGCGGTATGGACATGGTAGCAGCAAGTGTAAAAGATCGGAGATGACATGTGCAAATTGCGGTGAGGACGGTCATGACTTCAAATCCTGTACTGGTGATACCAAATGCATTAATTGCAAGGGAAACCACCCAGCATCCGCAAAGGATTGTCCAATGTGGCTGGCGGAGAAGGAAGTGCAAAAAGTAAAACATGAGAAGTCCATCCCATACCCAGAGGCACGAAAATTGGTCTACAAGTCACAATCATCAAGTCGCTCATACGCTGCCGTCGCCAAGATTGACACCCGAGAAGCTGCGTTCCAAACGGATATCACCTGGGTCACGACTCAAATAATATGTCGTATAAAAACCACCCCCAAAAAGTCGAAAGTCTCCACTGGCACCAATACTGACGCGGCAAATTGCAATACCACAGCAAGTAAGTCCGAGCTGGACATGCAATCCATATCCGCTCGTCCACATACTCCGTCACCCAGGAAGCCATCACCTAGTCCGTCAACCAGGGGTAAAGTGAATACCCCAGACAAACAGACTAGGTCAAAACTTAAGAACAAGGCCCGCCTTGCCAGAGAACGTGTGCAACAGGCCTCCAACAGATTCCACCCGTTGATGGTGGTGGAGGGGCCTGAGGAGGGACAGTCGCCACCGCAGCCACTGCGCCCAGTACAGCTGCACACAACAGACCAAAGAACGGCATCCCACACTCCACTCCCCGCACAACCAAAGCCACCCAGGGTTTTTATACATCGGTCAGGAGCTAATAGCAAGTAACATGGCTATAATTCAGTGGAACATTAGAGGTTTTTAGACCAACCAGATAGATCTTTTAACTCTCAGCCAGCAATATAATCCGTCCATCTTTTGCCTCCAAGAAACATACGGTACTGATATTTCCGCACCAAATTTAACCGGTTACACTTCCTACAACAAAAACGCCAATAGCAACCGCGCCTCGGGCGGAATCACTACCTTAATCCGAAACAACGTTATTCAAAGTGAACTTAAATTAAATACAAACCTCCAAGCAACTGCAGTTCGTGTTACGATGAAGAGAACTTTCTCCATTTGTAACATATACCTACCACCACCCTCCAAACCCCAACCGGAAGAACTCAACGATCTGATTAACCAAATACCAAAACCTATTCTATTTTTAGGCGACTTCAATGCACATAGCGACCTATGGGGTAATACAAGCACCGACCACAAAGGTAAACTAATTGAAACCCTACTAAATTTCCACAATCTCTCACTTTACAATGATAAATCTCCTACATACCTACATCCTGGCACTGGTTCAAAAACCTCTATCGACCTTGCAATGGCATCTAGTAATTTGTTTTTAGATTTTGAATGGGAAGTCTTGGACGACACTTATGGCAGCGACCACTTCCCCATTTTATTAAAACCACTAGATCCACAGCAACAAAAAGGAATACCAAAGTGGAAATTCCACAAAGCAGATTGGTCACTGTTCCAGGAACTCTGCAAAAAGGCCATTAAAATCAACCAGCTTACACACGACGACGACCCGATTTTATTTTTTACGGCTCTAATCCAGGCAATCATGGAAAAAACCATACCTAAAACTTCCGGAAATCCTAAAAAACAACAAAAACCTTGGTTTAACGACGATTGCAAAAAAGCAATTTCCATGCGGAAAGCAAAAAGCAAACCTGGGAGGAATATATCTCCAAATTAAACAAAAACAGTTCAACCAAAAAAGTATGGGAGATAATTCGGAAAATATCTGGCAAAAATATCCGAAAACCTATAAACCACCTCATCACAGACAACCAAACTATCACAAAACCCGATGAAATAGCAAATGCCTTTGGCAGAACCTTTCAATTCAACTCTTCATCTGACAATTACTCCCAAGCGTTCCGTCAAATAAAAGAAGCAAAAGAACAAATACCAATGGACTTCACCTCAAATAATTTGGAACACTACAATAGCACCTTTACCCTGGCGGAGTTGAAGGACTCCATACAAAACTCACATGATTCAGCTGCCGGACCAGACGACCTGCACTACCAGGTTCTAAAACACCTACCTGAGGAAACTCTTGAAGTCCTCTTAGAATTACTTAACCAAGTTTGGACTACAGGAAACTTTCCTGAAATATGGAAAGAAGCCACCATCATACCAATTCCAAAGCCGAACAAGGATCCTACTAATCCACAAAATTACCGCCCAATATCTCTGACAAGTTCATTGTGCAAAACACTAGAGCGAATGATAGCCACAAGATTAATTTGGTATTTAGAGAAAAATCATTTGCTCACTGACATTCAAAGTGGTTTCAGAAAAGAGAGAAGCACCATAGATCACCTGGTTAGACTCGAATCATTTATAAGAGAAGGTTTTATCAATAACGAACATGTCGTCACCGTTTTCTTCGATTTAGAAAAGGCCTATGACACGGCATGGAAACACGGGGTCATGCAAGACCTCTACAACCTAGGCATACGAGGTCGTCTCCCTGAATTCATTGAAGCGTTTTTAAATGACAGGCGGTTTAAAGTTCGTCTCGGTTCTGTTTTTTTCGGACTATTTTGAGCAAGAAGAGGGTTATCCTCAAGGCTGTATTCTATCAATTCTGTTGTTTCTAATCAAAATCAATAGTATAAAAGGCGCAACTAAACAGGGAATAGACAGTTCACTTTGTAGACGATTTTGCTATGTCTGTCAGGGGTAAGAATATGAATCTCATCGAGCGTCGCCTCCAGCAAAATATAAACTCTCTTCAAAAATGGGCCGATCAAAATGGTTTCAAGTTTTCCCAAACCAAAACAGTCTGCATGCACTTTTGCAACAAGCGAAAGCCACACGACGATCCTATTTTATACTTATCAAACACTCAGATACCCGTAGTAAAGGAAATCAAATTCCTTGGTCTAATTCTTGACACTAAGCTAAATTTTATCCCCCACATAAAAGAGCTGAAGAGGAAATGCCAAAAGGCACTCAACCTGCGGCGAGTCGTCTCCGCCCAAGACTGGGTAGCAGATACCAGTACTAAATTAAAACTGTATAGATCATTAATAAGATCAAGAATAGATTATGGTAGCATCGTCTACGGATCAGCAAGGCCTTCGTTTCTAAAGATGTTGAACCCAATACAAAACCAAGGCCTTCGCCTTTGCCTAAACGCTTTCAGAACGTCACCTGCGGCAAGCCTTCAGGTTGAATCAAATGAACAACCATTAGATATCCAACGAATCAAACTCTCAATGCAATATGCCACTAAACTATATGCAAATAAAGAAAACCCCACACATAAGCAGTGTTCGAAAAAGACCATTCAGAAATCCTAAACACACGTCCTAGGGTTATCGTACCCTTTGGCACTAGAATCCGTAACCACCTTAATAATGCTGGAATCCAAGTTGAGCAAATTGCAAATCTGAAAGTTTCAAAATACCCAACATGGAAAATACAAAGGCCAACCATAAACAAAACTCTGACAAACTTTTCCAAAGACACAACAAATGCTGAAGAGTTCAAAGTTAGGTTTGCCGAAATAAAGGAAACCTACCCTCACCATCATTTCATATACACGGACGGATCTAAACTCGATAAACAAGTTGCTGCCTCAATAGTTACAAAATCAAATACCCTCAAAACAAGATTACCAAACGGCTCCTCCATCTTTTCCGCGGAGGTTCGGGCACTCCAACTAGCCATGGAAATCGTCAAGATTAGTAGATACAAAAAATTTGTTATCTGTGTCGATTCCTTATCGGTCTTACAATCACTAGAAAACCTGCAAGTGTCGAATACAATGATTTTAGACCTAATAGAACGTTATGAAAGGGCCACTAAACAAGGCAAATCCTTAGTGTTTTGCTGGGTGCCAAGCCACGTCGGCATAGCGGGTAATGAAGCTGCGGACCAAGCAGCAAAAGAGGCCCTAAACTACAACATATCCGACCTTCTCATACCATACTCCGACTTTAAACCCCATATCTCAAGTTATGTAAAAAACCTCTGGCAACAAAATTGGAACGAACAAAGAAATAACAAACTCTTTCAAATCCAACCAACAGTTGGACAAAAGCAGCTAGCTCTTGACAATATTCGCGACAAAACAGTTTTGCTTAGAGCTCGATTCGGGCATACATACACCACCCACGGATATCTTTTGAGAGGCGAAGAGCCTCCAGAATGTATTGGTTGCCAAGAACGTCTGACTGTAAAACATATTTTACTCAATTGCCTAGATTTTCAGAACATTCGTTCACGCTTCTACAGTGTGAATTCCATGAAAGACCTTTTTAAAAAGGTAGCAGCAAGTAAAATTATTTCTTTTCTGAAAGAAATACACTTGTACAGTAAGTTTTAAATTGAATTTAGTTGGTTTTAGATTATACACTACTCGTTATGTCTACTTTAATTGATTTTAGTTTCAACTGACTCTTGATATAGCAACAGAACCGACACAATATGACCCTAACGGGTTGCCGGTGTCGTTAAACAAATCAATCAATCAATCAACCGAGCCTTGATACGGTCTAGATTAGACTATGGCAGCATTGTCTATGGATCAGCAAGACCTTCATACCTAAAAATGCTAGACCCGATACAAAATCAAGGTTTACGACTGTGTCCAAACGCTTTTAGAACATCCCCGGCAGAAAGCCTCCATGTGGAGGCAAATGAGCAACCTCTTTACATTCGTCGAGTTAAACTCGCTATGCAGTACACAACAAAGCTTTATGCAAATAAGAAGAATCCCACCTACAACTCAGTCTTTGGATCAGATTTTTCTCGCTTCCATGAAAGAGGCCCTACCGTTATACCTCCATTTGGAGCAAGGGTTCAGCCTCACCTTGATAATGCTAAAATCACCATAGAGTCAATTGCAAAATACAGAGTACCAAAAGTACCACAGTGGAAACTCACCAAAGCTATGATACTAAAGAACCTTTCGGTCTATGCAAAGGAAACAACTAGCCCCTTTCTATTTCGATCAAACTTTGCAGAACTCAACTAAGAATTCTAAAGACTACCATTTCGTCTACACGGACGGCTCAAAGCTCGACGACAAATCGGCTGCTTCCGTTGTAACTGAAAATAACACCTTGAAAACAAGACTTCCAAATGGTTCCTCTATTTTCTCAGCCGAAATTAAAGCTCTACATCTCGCTACCCAGATAGTGAAGATCAGCCGATACAAAAAGTTCATGTTATGAGTGGACTCTATGTCCGTCCTGCAATCAATCGAAAACCTACAAGTATCAAACCCACTTATCCTTGACCTTCTGGAAAGGTATGACGAGGCCACCAAAGCTGACAAAGACATAGTGTTCTGCTGGGTTCCAAGCCACGTGGGTATCCGAGGAAACGAGATAGCCGACAAAGCGGCAAAAGAGGCTCTAAATGATAATTGTATAGATATGCTCATACCAACCTCCGATTTTAAATATCAAATCACAAGATACACAAAAAGATTGTGGCAAGAAAGATGGAACAAACAAAGAAACAACAAGCTGTATCAAACAAACCCGTTAGTCGGACAAAAGCCCCCGCCACGTAACAGTGTGCGAGATGAAATGGTTTACCATAGAGCCAGAATAGGACATACATATATCACCCACAAATATCTTTTAAGAGGCGAGCCGGCACCCGACTGTGTCGGTTGTCAGGAACCTAACACCGTTAAACATATCTTAATAGACTGTACCGACTTCCAAGACGCCCGCTCACGTCATTTCAGAGCTGACTGCTTGAGGCAGCTCTTTGATGAAGTAGAACCTAGCAAATTTGTACAGTTTTTAAAAGAAATCAACCTGTATCAGTATTTCTAGTCGTTGTTTACTTTATCATTTTAGAATATACATGGTTTTAGCTTACTTTGATTTTAACTTGTAGCATTGTCTTATAGTCACTGAGTACTGACATGTTCTGACACAATGTAACCCGCTAAGGGTCGGTCGTGTCGTTAAACAAATCATTTAACTAACTAACTAACCCTTTGGCACTAGAATCCATAACCACCTTAATAATGCTGGAATCAAAGTCGAGCAAATTGCAAATTTACAAGTTTCGAAATACCCAACATGGAAAATACAAAGGCCAACCATAAACAAAGCTCTGACAAACTTTTCCAAAGACGCAATAAATGCTGAAGAGTTCAAAGTTAGGTTTGCTGCGATAAAGGAAACCTACCCTCACCATCATTTCATATACACGGATGGATCTAAGCTCGATAACAAAGTTGCTGCCTCAATAGTTACAAAATGAAATACCCTTCAAGCAAGATTACCAAATGGCTCCTCCATCTTTTCCGCGGAGGTTCGGGCACTCCAATTAGCCATGGAAATCGTCAAGATTAGTAGGTACAAAAATTTGTTATCTGTGTCGATTCGCTATCGGTCTTACAATCACTAGAAAATCTGCAAGTGTCGAATACAATGATTTTAGACCTAATAGAACGTTATGAACGGGTAATCAAACAAGGAAAATCACTAGTGTTTTGCTGGGTACCCAGTCACGCCGGCATAGCGGGTAATGAAGCTGCGGACCATGCAGCAAAAGAGGCGCTAAACTCCAACATATCCGACCTTCTCATACCATACTCCGACTTTAAACCCCATATCTCAAGCTATGTTAAAAACCTTTGGCAACAAAAGTGGAACGAACAAAGAAATAACAAACTGTTGCAAATCCAACCAACAGTTGGACAAAAGCAGCTAGCCTTTGGCAATATTCGCGACACAACGGTTATGCATAGAGCCCGAATCGGGCATACATACATCACCCACAGATATCTTTTGAGAGCCGATGCGCCGCCAGAATGTATTGGTTGTCAAGAACGTTTGACTGTTATAGATATTCTACTCAATTGTGTAGATTTTCAGAACATTCGTTCACGCTACTACATTGTGAATTCCATGAAAGACCTTTTTACAAAGGTAACACCAAGCAAAATTATTTCTTTTCTGAAAGAAATACACCTGTACAGCAAGTTTTAAATTGAATTTAGTTGGTTTTAGATTATACACTACTTTTTTTGTCTATTTTAATTGATCTTAGTTTCAACTGAGTTTTCCAATAGCAACAGAACTGACACAATATGACCCTAACGGGTTGCTCGTGTCGCTAAACCAATCAATCAATCAATCAGAACTCGGCCCAATGTTGGACAAATTTTCGGCACCCTAGAGTGGACAGTGAACCCACGCGATGACCCCTGAGACATCATGTTGCTAATCCCGTTTTGCGCCTTCTGCCATTGGTAAACATTTCAACCTCGTCGGAGCTGCTGCCAGTATATAAATCTTCATAGCCTCGGCAAATATTTGCTGAAGGCTATTGCTATTGGTCTGTCTGTCTGTCTGTCCGTGCATCTGTGCGTCCCGGGCATGACGTTAAACTGCCTATCACGGGTCCGCCCCTTTAAATATTAAAGGAGCCCCTTGACCCTATGGAGGGCCGGAGTTTCCATACTCCGACCCCCCTCGGGGTACCAGTCCTACTGAGTTTATCTCAGTTCTACTGGTATCTCGCCCCCTCCCCCACCTTACCTTACCTTACCTTATCTATAATATATATGTTCTCAGTAATATATACCTGTAACAAATACTAAAATAATTACTATTCGGTTCACAAAGAAACAACTTGTTACCATCTTAAATCTTTCTTACCTTCCTGTTTTATTTCCCAAATAAACACCTGAACTCTTACATCTCCAAACTTCTACTTCTTCAAAATATCTTCATAATTAATAATAAATTTATATAATTACATCCGTACATAGTAATAACACCATTTAAACCTTTTTTCTATAACTTTTCCCCTGGGGTCTTCTTAATTGCAAGTACTCCATTGGTCTTACTATTCAGCCTTGCTCGCGATTGAATACCTTGTCGAAGCGTTCCCACGTTTATCGCATAAAAGCGTGGCAATCTGTGGTGTGCTTCTCCATTATGGTCTCCAGCAGCTGGGGTCTACTTAATTGTTAGCACTCCAGTACAATACGAGCACACTTTGCCGTGGATTGCGACCCTTACCGGGGGGAGACCGGGATCCTGGTCATTGAGCTGTCCTATCTTGCGAAGTCGAGATTCGCCGGCAACACATGGCTTTGGCCCGATTCTTCAACCAAGAGGGGTGGTCATGGTGGCCCTCCATGACAGTTAACGGCTGGTCGTTTAGGTAAACCATACTGCGGCTTAAGGGCAAGTTTCAACATGTACAAATGTTGTTGCTATCCCAAGTGTCCTAGTCCCAGTGGGAAATCCCCGCTGCCAAGTAAGGTGGTCAGAGTAAGGCCGGGACCAGTAGACTTGGGAGAAAATTAAAAGAGACACACATGGAGAAGAAAACTATCAACACAAAGACTTACAATACACCACAAGGCGCTAACAAGCGTCCCCACTTAGACATCGAGTCTCCTCCTACTGCCTATTTTGAGTTTATCGTTGTTTCGCCACAACAAGGTTCTTTCAAGCTTTCTCCTTTTGCGATTGAAAAAGGTATATGTTCTGTCGTTGGTTCTCAACACTCTATTAAAAGACTCCGCTCAGGCGATATTTTGATACAGGTATCATCAGCTCAACAGAGTAAAAATCTCCTGGAAATGGAAACCTTTGTTAATATACCAGTGAAAAGTACCCCTCATCAGACTCTGAACTACACCAAAGGAGTCATCAGCCACCCTGAACTGAATTTCTGTACAGAGGAGGAACTCGTACACGAGCTTGACAAGTACGGAGTGACGGGATGCCGTAGACTCGGCGTTCTCGGGACCCATGTACTTACATTCCGGAGGTCATCGTTGCCATCAGACGTCAGAGTTGGCTACCTGAAATTAGGCATCAAGCCATATATACCCAACCCTGTGCGGTGCTACAACTGCCAGCGGTATGGACATGGTAGCAGCAAGTGTAAAAGATCGGAGATGACATGTGCAAATTGCGGTGAGGACGGTCATGACTTCAAATCCTGTACTGGTGATACCAAATGCATTAATTGCAAGGGAAACCACCCAGCATCCGCAAAGGATTGTCCAATGTGGCTGGCGGAGAAGGAAGTGCAAAAAGTAAAACATGAGAAGTCTATCCCATACCCAGAGGCATGAAAATTGGTCTACAAGTCACAATCATCAAGTCGCTCATACGCTGCCGTCGCCAAGATTGACACCCGAGAAGCTGCGTGCCAAACGGATATCACCTGGGTCACGACTCAAACAATATGTCGTATAAAAACTACCCCCAAAAAGTCGCAAGTCTCCACTGGCACCAATACTGACGCGGCAAATTGCAATACCACAGCAAGTAAGTCCGAGCTGGACATGCAATCCATATCCGCTCGTCCACATACTCCGTCACCCAGGAAGCCATCACCTAGTCCGTCAACCAGGGGTAAAGTGAATACCCCAGACAAACAGACTAGGTCAAAACTTAAGAACAAGGCCCGCCTTGCCAGAGAACGTGTGCAACAGGCCTCCAACAGATTCCACCCGTTGATGGTGGTGGAGGGGCCTGAGGAGGGACAGTCGCCACCGCAGCCACTGCGCCCAGTACAGCTGCACACAACAGACCAAAGAACGGCATCCCACACTCCACTCCCCGCACAACCAAAGCCACCCAGGGTTTTTATACATCGGTCACGAGCTAATAGCAAGTAACATGGCTATAATTCAGTGGAACATTAGAGGTTTTTGGACCAACCAGATAGATCTTTTAACTCTCAGCCAGCAATATAATCCGTCCATCTTTTGCCTCCAAGAAACATACGGTACTGATATTTCCGCACCAAATTTAACCGGTTACACTTCCTACAACAAAAACGCCAATAGCAACCGCGCCTCGGGCGGAATCACTACCTTAATCCGAAACAACGTTATTCAAAGTGAACTTAAATTAAATACAAACCTCCAAGCAACTGCAGTTCGTGTTACGATGAAGAGAACTTTCTCCATTTGTAACATATACCTACCACCACCCTCCAAACCCCAACAGGAAGAACTCAACGATCTGATTAACCAAATACCAAAACCTATTCTATTTTTAGGCGACTTCAATGCACATAGCGACCTATGGGGTAATACAAGCACCGACCACAAAGGTAAACTAATTGAAAACCTACTAAATTTCCACAATCTCTCACTTTACAATGATAAATCTCCTACATACCTACATCCTGGCACTGGTTCAAAAACCTCTATCGACCTTGCAATGGCATCTAGTAATTTGTTTTTAGATTTTGAATGGGAAGTCTTGGACGACACTTATGGCAGCGACCACTTACCTGTTTTATTAAAACCACTAGATCAACAGAAACAGCAAGGAATACCAAGGTGGAAATTCCACAAAGCAAAGTGGTTAATGTTCCAGGAACTATGCCTAAAGGCTATAAAAACCAACTACTTTACACATGATGACGAACCGATTTTACTTTTTACTGCTCTAATCCAGGCAATCATGGAAAAAACCATACCTAAAACCTCCAGAAACGCTACAAAGCCACAGAAACCTTGGTTTAACGACGACTGCAAAAAAGCGATAGCTATGCGGAAAGCAGCTCTTCGCCAATTTTATATCAGCCCGGACAATACCACCAAACTTGAATACAAAAGGCTGCGTGCTGCAGCACGCAGAACCATCAAAGCAAGCCAAAAGCAAACCTGGGAGGAATATATCTCCAAATTAAACAAAAACAATTCAACCAAAAAAGTATGGGAGATAATTCGAAAAATATCAGGTAAAAACATCTCAAAACCCATAAACCATCTCACTACAAACAACCAGACTGTCACAAAACCCGATGAAATAGCAAATACCTTTGGTAGAACTTTTCAGTTCAACTCCTCATCTGACAACTACTCCCAAGCTTTTCGTCAAATAAAAGAAGCAAAAGAACAAATACCAATGGACTTTACCTCAAATAACTCGGAACACTACAATAGCACCTTTACCCTGGCGGAGTTGAAGGACTCCATACAAAACTCACATGATTCAGCTGCCGGACCAGACGACCTTCACTACCAGGTTCTAAAACACCTACCTGAGGAAACTCTTGAAATCCTCTTAGAATTACTTAACCAAGTTTGGACTACAGGAAACTTTCCTGAAATATGGAAAGAAGCCACCATCATACCAATTCCAAAGCCGAACAAGGACCCTACTAATCTACAAAATTACCGCCCAATATCCCTGACAAGTTCATTGTGCAAAACGCTAGAGCGAATGATAGCCGCAAGACTAATTTGGTATTTAGAGAAAAATCATCTGCTCACTGACATCCAAAGTGGCTTCAGAAAAGAAAGAAGTACCAAAGATCACCTGGTTAGACTCGAATCATTTATAAGAGAAGGTTTTATCAATAACGAACATGTCGTCACTGTTTTCTTCGATTTAGAAAAAGCCTACGACACGGCTTGGAAACACGGGGTTTTGCAAGATCTCTACGACCTTGGTATACGAGGTCGCCTTCCTGAATTCATTCAAGCGTTTTTAAATGACAGGCGGTTTAAAGTCCGTCTCGGTTCCATTTTCTCGGATTATTTTGAGCAAGAAGAGGGCTATCCTCAAGGCTGTATTCTATCAATTCTGTTGTTTCTAATCAAAATCAATAGTATAAAAGGCGCAACTAAACAGGGAATAGACAGCTCACTCTTTGTAGACGACTTTGCAATGTCTGCCAGGGGCAAGAATATGAATCTGATCGAGCGTCGCCTCCAGCAAAATATAAACTCGCTTCAAAAATGGGCTGACCAAAATGGTTTCAAGTTTTCGCAAACCAAAACAGTTTGTATGCACTTTTGCAACAAGCGAAAGCCACACGACGATCCCATTTTATACTTATCAAACACTCAGATACCTGTAGTAAAGGAAAACAAGTTCCTTGGTCTAATTCTGGACTCGAAGCTAAATTTTATTCCCCACATAAAAGACGAGAAGAGGAAATGTCAAAAGGCACTCAATCTGCTGCGAGTCGTCTCCGCTCAAGACTGGGGAGCAGATACCAGTACTAAATTAAAACTGTATAGATCATTAATAAGATCTAGAATAGATTATGGTAGCATCGTCTACGGATCAGCCAGGCCTTCGTACTTGAAGATGTTGAACCCGATACAAAATCAAGGCCTTCGCCTCTGCCTTAACGCTTTCAGAACGTCACCTGCGGAAAGCCTTCAGGTTGAATCAAATGAACAACCACTAGATATCCAACGAAGCAAACTGTCAGTGCAATACGCAGTTAAACTATACGCAAACAAAGAAAACCCGACCCATAAGGCAGTGTTCGAAAAAGACCATCCTAAGCACACGCCCTAGGGTTATCGTACCCTTTGGCACTAGAATCCGGAACCACCTTAATAATGCTGGAATCAAAGTTGAGCAAATTGCAAACTTGAAAGTTTCAAAATACCCAACATGGAAAATACAAAGGCCAACTATAAACAAAAATCGGACAGACTTTTCCAAAGACACAACAAATGCTGAAGAATTCAAAGTTAGGTTTGCTGCGATAAAGGAAACCTACCCTCACCATCATTTCATATACACGGATGGATCTAAGCTCGATAACAAAGTTGCTGCCTCAATAGTTACAAAATGAAATACCCTTCAAGCAAGATTACCAAATGGCTCCTCCATCTTTTCCGCGGAGGTTCGGGCACTCCAATTAGCCATGGAAATCGTCAAGATTAGTAGGTACAAAAATTTGTTATCTGTGTCGATTCGCTATCGGTCTTACAATCACTAGAAAATCTGCAAGTGTCGAACACAATGATTCTAGACCTAATAGAACGTTACGAAAGGGCAGTCAAACAAGACACATCCCTAGTATTTTGCTGGGTGCCAAGCCACATGGGCATACAGGGTAATGAAGCTGCGGACCAGGCAGCAAAAGAGGCGCTAAACTACAACATATCCGACCTTCTCATACCATACTCCGATTTTAAACCCCTTATTACAAGTTATGCAAAAAAAGAAATAACAAACTCTTTCAAATCCAACCTACAGTTGGACAAAAACAGCTAGCTCTTGGCAGTATTCGCGACACAACGGTTATGCATAGAGTTCGAATCGGGCACACATACATCACCCACGGATATCTTTTGAGAGGCGATGCTCCTCCACAATGTATTGGTTGTCAAGAACGTTTGACTGCAAAACATATTCTACTCAACTGCGTAGATTTTCAGAACATTCGTTCACGCTACTACAGTGTGAATTCCATGAAAGACCTTTTTACAAAGGTAGCACCAAGCAAAATTATTTCTTTTCTGAAAGAAATACACTTGTACAGCAAGATTTAAATTGAATTTAGTTGATTTTAGATGTATACATTACTTGTTTTGTCTATTTTAATTGATTTTAATTTCAACCGAGTCTTCCTATAGCAACAGAACTGACACAATATGACCCTAACGGGTTGCTCGTGTCGTTAAACCAATCAATCAATCAATCAATCAACCGTGCATCTGTCTGTCTGGCTCTGTAAACTTTTTTTGTAGGGGCGATATGTCAAAAACTATTTCTCGGAGCTTCACAAAACCTTACAGGAAGAAAGTATATATAGTGTAGATGTGCAACGGGGGTTCAATTTTTAATTTGTCCGTCCGTCTTTTCGTCACTCTGTCTGTCCGCAAAAAAGTACCAAGTTTTGTCCGGCCGACTTCTCATAGAGGTGATTATGATAGGAACCTGAAACCTTGCATGGACAAAATATATATATGGAAGATGTGCAGTGTGACATTATTGTCAAAATCGGCCAAAACTTGACGTCGTGGGAAATTTGAAAAATGGAGAATTTTTGTCTTGAACTGAGCTGTGAGACAATGTATTGTCCGGCCGACTTCTCATAGAATGGATTGTCGTAGAATCCTGAAACCTTAAATGGTGAATATATATATATATATATATATATATATATATATATATATATATATATATATATATATATATATATATATATATATGTGTGTGTGTGTGTGTATATATATATATATATATATATATATATATATATATATATATATATATATATAGAAGATGTGCAACGTGGCCTTTTTAAGGAAAGCTGTCAAAAATCGTTAATTTTTACCTGTAACTTTTTCATGCATTTTACTTTAACTGCTTAACGGGTGTCCTGCCTTACTGAGGCTCTGGTTAATGGAGGTTTTGCTGTTTACAATTACACGGAGGATACTGTCTCACTGAGACTCCAGTTTTGTTACTGTTGCACGTACATTGTTAACAAGTAAGCGATTGCAAGTCAAGCACGGTGAAGAGCAATTTATTGCTATCTGAACTTATGTTGGGCTGCTTTCGTTTGTTTGACAACAATGTACTCTTCCTTTCTGAACTAAGTTCGTTATTTGTAATACATTTGTAATTAATTCGTACTCCTCGGGACCAAGGGAAAAAGTACGAATTAAACCAAGGGTACCAATTAACCGGGGGTCAAATTTTCGAATGGACAAAAACAACAACGAACCTTCAAGCCTTGCGCGCTTTCGAGCAGGCTCAAATTGGCTGGTTTCAACACCATTGATTATTTTATCCATGCAGCAAGTGTATTTTTATGTACCCCGTACTTCCGTCATTATTTCAGTTCAGGTTTTTGAGCCACTCATTAGTTGCTTTAACACTTTGAACATAAGATTCATTGTGTAATCATTGTGTTTTCGTTTTGATGCCATTTTGCAAGTTGATTGGCAAAATGTTCACAGTTTATATACACACTCCGGAGCGCGAAGTGTCCACAGAAGACAAATGGCCTCTTAAGCTGCTGCATAGTATTAGTGGCCACTGAAAACGCTGTGCACACTTAGACACTCGGTGTATTGAGAAGACCATGTCAATCATAATTCCTAAACCCCCATCATTACTGCCCTACAATGCGCATTGTGCAATTCTTTCATCTCGCTACACAAGATGCCTGAGTAACGTCTTGTTTTAACTATGTGGCATGCCTAATCTGTATGGTTCTGCATTGTTAAAAGACCAGAATAGAAAAATATTGAGGGTAAATTTTGGTACGAATTATCCGAGTCCTCGTTAATTTGTACTTTTACATAGAAGTGAATGGGTCCCAAAATCGGGACCGACAGAATTGGTACGAATTAGCCGAGGGACCGAATTAACCGAGGACGAATTAACGAGGGGCCCCTGTATTATTGTTTTGTAATAAATGAAGGTTATTGCCAAGTGGAAATTCTGTGGTTGGTCAGCACGGGTACAGGCGTTGGTTGGGGCCTGTATCAGGACTGGTTGGTGTTGGCTGTTTAAATCATGTTGTGACCTGAATAACTCGCATTATTTGATGTTTTCGGGCAATGAATCGTAAAGTTTTTACCGAGGAGAGAAGGAAAAGGGTGGAGTTTCTGAAGAAGGCCAGGAGGAATGTGGCAGACATACCTCATCGGTTGGGTTTTCACGCTTTAATAACCGTTACTAAAACATGAAACACCTAAATGGCTAAAATATACATTTTTTGTCAGATTTATCCACAACCGCATCCTGACAATAAATACAATAAACATATTTAAATACAATTAATAGAGCATTTCGTAATAAATTTAATAAGAAAACATTTGCATTTTGCTTTTGTTTCCTCTCTTATAAATAGAATCCAGCACAGTGCAAAGGCAAAAAAGAGCCAGGCACCGCTGGGCATTTCCGAATATGAGGAGGAGTATCCGCCACTCAAGCTTGCCATATTCATACATGAAGTCACTCAAAGGCTGCTTCATATCTGGAGTCACCTGTGAAAGCTCATCGATTTTTTTCTTGAGTACATTTGTGATGAGTGTTTTATTGAGCTGGATAATATGTTCAATATTTGCAGGATTATCATCTATCAACACTGTTCGCTTGAGTTCTAATTTCCTAGCGGTAAGTAGAGATTCTAGGTCTGTTTCGTATTTTGCCGGATTATTTTTTGGGCTTCCCAAAAATAATCTATTTTGCCATTTTTAAGGAGATCATTGAGAACCTCGAAAAAGTATTCACATACTTCGTCGGAATGTTTGTGATTGGTTGTGTGATTACTTTCTATTGACTGTTCTAGAACTTCATCTTCAGCTGTTCTAATTTCACTGGTTTTACAAACTGTTTCCACTGAGCTTCTGTTAACTACAGAATCCTGTAAAGGAACAGTATCATCACCAGAGTTTGGTCTTGGCATTGGGGAGACCGTTACGTCAAGAACCTGCCCTTCTTCTGAAGAACAGCGTATTTTTACCTTCTTGCGCTGATCTAATGAGATGGCAGGCTTTGGAGGAAAGTTTCCCTGTGATGGTGGAATATCAAGCAGATATGGTTGCTTGTTTCCCTTATTTGTTGTTATTTTCTTGGGGTGGGCAGGTTTATCTATGCCTACGGCACTACACAACTCGCATGCGTGTTTTCTCTTCTTTTTCATTTGCCCAACGAGTCAGGCACCTCTTTTTCTTTCTCACGTCGCTTCAATGGAACCACGTTTGGTAATGGCATTGATGTCAACTGTGGGCTGGCCACATTGTTCTGAACTGGTACTATTTCAAAGGAACTCTTAGGTGCTTCTGGTGGGGGCGCATCTGCTACAAATGCAGATGGTTTGTTGTCTGACAAAATCTCGCCGGTTTTGCAACTTTCTTTTTTTCTTTGTTTTTCGCAAGCTATCGTTTCCCACTCTCCTTTTCTTGCTGAGCAGTTAGAGCTGCAGCAGTTGTATGTATCAAGGCCATACGGCATTTCTTTTTTGCCAGATAAAGCTTTCGATCAGCTTCAACAACCTATTTACGGGCTAACTCTTGTTCATCTTTGTCGCGAGCTAAAGATTCCATCAAGACAGCAACCTTTTTCTTCCTTTTCCCCTCCGAGATGTTTTTTGCGTTCTTCTTTGTTCGAGCTGCAGTAGCAAGGAGCAATGCGGAGCCCGGCATCACTTTTGCATTCGTTCGTTGCTTATGATGCAAGGATGGCAGCATAACTACTGCATTTTCCCCATGCAGAGAGGAAAGCACCTTGGCTTCTCCAGGGCTCTCCGCAAAAACAATTTCTTCCCTTTCGAAAAGTGTTTGTACCGTGGGGTTGCTGGTCTTTGCGAAGGCAGTGCCTTTTTTCTTCCTCCAACAACTGTCCACCCATTAGTCTCCATGGAAGCGATCATTTTCCAATTTTAATTAAACAAAGCATTCCACAACTACAAGAAAGAGTAGACAAGTGGAATTTTAACAAAGCAGGTTGGCTACAATTCCAAGAATTATGCCATCAGTCAATTACACGAGAACACCTTGAAAGTGATAATGACCCTATTCTACTATTCACCGCTTTGATACAATCAATAATGGAAAAGACTATCCCGAAAATATCCGGATCCCGCACAAGATCACACAAAATCTGGTTCAACGATGAATGCAAACGGTCAATAGCTGTTCGAAAACAAGCACTAAAACAGTTCATCAATCATCCGGACACCATTAGAAGAATGGAATATAAAAGACTCAATGCCATCGCTCGCAAGACTGTAAAACAAAGTAAGAAACGCTCATGGGAGGAGTTTGTTTCCAAGTTAAACGGGAAAACTTCATTAAAGAAAACGTGGGACATGATTAGGAAGATATCCGGCAAAGGCTCTCTAGGCCCTGTGAGCCATTTACAAACTAACAATACCACTGTAACGGGAAGAAGGGAAATATCTGACGTCCTGGGAGAAACATTTGAACACAACTCATCCTCTAAACACTATAACGAAGACTTTAGACGATATAAGGCACATAAAGAACGAAACAACATAAACTTTTACTCAGACAATAGTGAATCACTGCGATTTCTCACTGAATGAACTCCGACAGGCTTTAAACAAATCTCACAATTCCGCTGCTGGCTCAGATGACATACACTACCAAACCCTTAAACACTTGCCAAATGAAACCTTGGAAATACTATTGGGTCTATTTAACCAAGCCTGGAAATCTGGCAACTTTCCTGAAATATGGAGAGAAGCTATTATTATACCAGTACCAAAACCAAACAAAGACCCCACAAGCCCACAAAATTACAGACCAATCTCCTTAACAAGTTCACTGTGTAAAACATTTGAACGCATGATAGCTGACAAACTCACCTGGTATCTAGAAAGCAATAATTTGTTTGCCGATATACAGAGCGGTTTTAGAAAACAAAGAAATACCCTGGATCACCTTGTAAGACTAGAAACGTTTATAAGAGAAGCCTTTATCAATAACGAACATGTCGTTTCCGTTTTCTTTGACTTGGAAAAGGCCTATGACACAGCATGGAAACATGGAGTACTACAAGACCTCTTTGACTTGGGGCTGCGAGGCCGCCTACCTGAATTTATTAAAGCCTTTCTAGAAGACCGACGTTTTCGGGTCCGCCTTGGGGCCGTGTTCTCAGACTACTTCGAACAAGAGGAAGGTTTTCCTCAGGGATCCATCCTTTCCGTTCTTCTGTTCCTGATAAAAATAAATAGCATCCGACATGACATAAAACAGGGGATAGACAGCTCACTCTTTGTAGACGACTTCGCAATATCTTGCAGAGGCAAGAATATGAATCTAATACAGCGACGCTTACAGCAGAACATACACTCACTGCAAACATGGGCTAACCAAAACGGTTTTAAATTTTCTCAAACTAAAACAGTCTGCATGCATTTCTGCAATAAACGCAAACAACACGACGACCCCGTTCTATACATTTCTGGCATTCAAATACCTGTTGTTAAAGAAAACAAATTTCTGGGTTTACTTTTCGACTCCAAGCTAAGCTTTATCCCACACATCAAAGAACTGAAACGAAAATGTCAAAAAGCACTCAATCTCCTAAGAGTAATATCGGCCCATGACTGGGGCGCTGATCGGGATACAAAACTTATGCTTTACCGAGCCTTGATACGGTCTAGATTAGACTATGGCAGCATTGTCTATGGATCAGCAAGACCTTCATACCTAAAAATCCTAGACCCGATACAAAATCAAGGTTTACGACTGTGTCTAAACGCTTTTAGAACATCACCAGCAGAAAGCCTCCATGTGGAGGCAAATGAGCAGCCTCTCAACATTCGTCGAGTTAAACTCGCTATGCAGTACTCAACAAAGCTTTATGCAAACAAGAAGAATCCCACCTACAACTCAGTCTTTGGATCAGATTTTTCTCGCTTCCATGAAAGAGGTCCAACCGTAATACCTCCATTTGGAGCCAGGGTTCAGCCTCACCTTGATGACGCTGACATCACCATAGAGTCAATCGCAAAATACAGAGTACCAAAACTACCACAATGGAAACTCACCAAACCTGTGGTACTAAAGAACCTTTCGGTCTATGCAAAGGAAACAACTAGCCCCTTTCTATTTCGATCAAACTTTGCAGAGCTCAAGGAAGAATTTAACGACTACCATTTCGTCTACACGGACGGCTCAAAGCTCGACAACAAATCGGCTGCTTCCGTTGTAACTGAAAATAACACCTTGAAAACAAGACTTCCAAATGGTTCCTCTATTTTCTCGGCCGAAATTAAAGCTCTACATCTCGCTATCCAGATAGTGAAAATTAGCCGATACAAAAAGTTTATGTTATGCGTGGACTCTATGTCCGTACTGCAATCAATTGAAAACCTACAAATATCTAACCCACTTATCCTTGACCTTCTGGAAAGGTATGACGAGGCCACCAAAACTGGCAAAGACATAGTTTTTTGCTGGGTTCCAAGTCACGTGGGTATCCGAGGAAACGAGATAGCCGACAAAGCTGCAAAAGAGGCTCTAAATGATAATTGTATCGATATGCTCATACCAGCCTCCGATTTTAAATATCAAATCACAAGATACACAAAAAGATTGTGGCAAGAAAGATGGAACAAACAAAGAAACAACAAGCTGTATCAAACAAAGCCGGTAGTCGGACAAAAGCCCCCGCCACTTAACAGTGTGCGAGATGAAATGGTTTACCATAGAGCCAGAATAGGACATACATATGTCACCCACAAACATCTTCTAAGAGGCGAGCCGGCACCCGACTGTGTCGGGTGTCAGGAACCTTACACCGTTAAACATATCTTAATAGACTGTACCGATTTCCAAGACGCCCGCTCACGTCATTTCAGAGCTGACTCCTTGAAGCAGCTGTTTAATGAAGTAGAACCTAGCAAACTTATACAATTTTTAAAAGAAATCAACCTGTACCAGTATTTCTAGCCTTTTTTTACCTTATGATTTTAGAATATACATGGTTTTAGTTTATCTTGATTTTAACTTGTAGCATTGTCTTCTAGTCACTGAATACTGACATGTTCTGACACAATGTAACCCGCTAAGGGTCGATCGTGTCGTTAAACAAACCATTTAACTAACTAACTAACCATTAGTCTCTTCTGTTGGCATTGCTTCCTCTTTCCTCTTATTTTTGTTCTTTTCCTTAACTATCTTATCTATGTTATTGTCCCTCGACTCCCTAGTTACCCCTGTCACTATTTTTTGGACTTCTTTCCCTTCCCCTTATTTCGAACCTTACTTTTCTCGTTGAGCTTGTTCTTGTCTGTCTTATCTACAACATTTTTACCCTCCTCTCTTGTATACTTACACCGTCCCGGGCATGACGTTAAACTGCCTCACTTGGGTCCGACCCTTTATTTTTAAAGGAGCCCCTTGACCCAAAGGGAGGCCGGAGTTGATATTCCGACCCCCCTCTAGGTACCAGTCTTACTGGGTTTATCTCAGTTCTGTTGGTATCTCGCCCCCCTCCCAACCATGCCCTCCCACCATTTCATCATCTTGCCATCATTTCCCATCCCGGGCATGAAGTTAAACTGCCTCACTTTGGTCCGACCCTTTATTTTTAAAGGAGCCCCTTGACCCAAAGGGAGGACGGAATCGATATTCCGACCCCCCTCGGGGTACCAGTCTTACTCGGTTTATCTACTCGGTTTATCAGTTCTACTGGTATCTCGCCCCCTCCCAACCATCCCCCCTCCTACCACTTTACATCTCACCAACATCTCCCTTTCTATCTTCCAAAAATATCACTACTTCCTTAATAACCTATAATATATACCTTCTCAATAACATATACCTATAATACTTAAATAATTACTTGTCTCTACCATTTTCATAGCTACTTCGTCCCGGGCATGACGTTAAACTTCCTCACTTGGGTCCGACCCTTTATTTTTAAGGGAGCACCTTGACCCAAAGGGAGGCCGGAGTTGATATTCCGACCCCCCTCGGGGTACCAGTCTTACTGGGATTACCTCAGTTCTACTGATATCTCGCCCCCCCCCCCCACCTTGCCTATAATATATAACTTCTCAATAACATATACGTATAATAAATACTTAAATAATTACTTTTCTCTTCACCAATAAACAGCTTTCTACCATCTTGATATTCGAACTACCTTCCAGACACAATATAACCCTGAAGGGTTTATAGGTGTCGAACAATCTAATATTTCAGTACCTCTCTTTGTTTCATTATAAATATACCTTTGCGCAGTAATTATAAAATAACATATAACTGTAGCAAATACTCAAATAATTACTTTTCTCTTAACAAAGAAAATACTTGTTACCATCTTAAGTCATTCCTTACCTTCCTGTTTCATTTTCCAACCCCTGGGGTTTTCTTAAATGTAAGTACTCCAGTATTTTTGGCACCTACCTTGTCTGACCGTTCCCACGTTGATCGCATAAAAGCGTGGCAATCTGTTGTGCGTTTATTCAAGATGGACTACAGTAGCAGGGGTCTTCTTTGTTGAATGTGCCCTTGCCCCCAAAAACGCACTTTGCCGTGGATTGCACCCCTAACGGGAGGGAGACCGGTGACCTGGCTGTTGAGGTTACCAGGTTCTAGGCAAAACAGTGCCTGGTTGCCAATACGCGGCTTTGGCCCGACTCTTCAACCCAAGAAGGGCGGTCGTGTTGGCCCGTCACGATCATTAACGGGTGGTCGTTCAGGTTAACCAAACTGAGGCTAATGGGCTAATCAAACGGCGTTGGATGGGGAATACCGCCGCGCCTAGTCGAGCATATCAGGTGACCTAGCCCCATGCGGAATTCCCGCTGCCAAAAGGTCGGTCGAAGTAAGGGCGGGGGCCGGCAGACCTGACGAAAATTTATTTATACAATATGGAAACGACTTATGACACGAAAACGCCGCAAAAAGGGCCCCATATACAAATTGAATCGCCTCCGATGACTTTTCCGGATTTATCATTGTATCTGGAATAAACAGCCCGTTGAAACTCTCGCCTTTCGCGATCGAGAAACAGCTTATGGCCATCATTGGTTCAAAGTACACAGTAAAACGAATGCGATCTGGGGACTTGTTGGTTCGGGTTGCAACCACTAAACAGAGCAATAGCCTCTGCAATGTCAACCAATTTGTCGGTCACACAGTAAAATGCGCACCACACAAAAGCCTTAACGTATCGAAGGGCGTAGTGGCAGACGCAGAACTGATATACTGTTCAGAGGAAGAAATGGTCGAGGGACTAGCAGACCAAGGTGTTGTTGCAGCTAGAGCTATGGGGAAAAGAGGTACCTATATGCTCACCTTTCAAAGGTCCTCGCTGCCACCAAAAATAAAAGTTGGTCACCTGAGTCTGGAAGTGAAACCATACATCCCAAACCCGCTGCGGTGCTACAACTGACAGCGATATGGGCACAGCAGCACTATTTGCAAACAACAAGCTACTTGTTCGCGATGTGCCGAAATAGGCCACTCGATAAACAGTTGTAAATCATCTGTTGAAAAATGTGCCAACTGCCAAGGTGCTCATGCGGCCTCATCTAGAAACTGCCCAAAGTGGGCAAAAGAAAAAGTCCAGCAGATAAAAGCAGAAAGGGGTGTAACATACACCGAGGCCCGCAAAATCGCTGAGGGGGATGGTTTGCGAAATTACGCCGCTGCTGTCAAAACCTAACTAACGGTGAGTACGGGCTGCCAAACCACCATCTCCTGGGTCGGAGACCTGCAGCGCACTTTACCGCAGGCCAAAAAAGCGACAACGCCGCAATCAAAACCGACAAAACCAAGAATTGCGACACAAACTTGCACGGGAAGCTCGCCGAAAACTCGATCGCCGAGCACAAGACCGAAAACTTACACAAGTCCTTCCTCCCCTCTGGATAACGGAACGAGGAAGAGGCTTAAAGACAAGGCAGACAAGGTCAAAAAAAGGATACAACAGACTTTAAAAGATGTCAAATACGGTGCGCTTATGGAAACGGACGACGCGGTTGAAGGCTGCTCACAGCCAAAACCTCCATCGAAGAAAGTTACTACCGATGAGAGGAAGTCGTCTCTACAATCATTGCCGCTGCAACCGAAACCTTCACGGGCTCGTCAAGCAAGGGAGGAGTACCAGAGTCACCCAAATTTCCCACTCAATTTGGAATTCGTGGGAAACCGGTACTCGGTACTTGAGGATGCGGACGAAGGGGTTATCCTAGCCAAAACCCCAGAAAAACAACCATCCACTCCCCCCAAAAAGGTAGCAGAGGCAGAGCAAGACAAAGCGGCAGTAAAACAACAATTTAGACCACCTAAGGTAACAATACAAAGGCCCCGGACCTATAGTAAGTAAAATGGCAGTAGTCCACTGGAACATAAGGTTTTTGGACCAACCAGATAGATCTTTTAACTCTGAGCCAACAATATAACCCGTCTGTCTTTTGCCTCCAAGAAACATACGGTACTGATATCTACCCACCAAGTTTAATCGCTTACACTTCCTATAACAAAAAAGCCAATAACAACCGCGCCTCGGGCGGAATCACTACCTTAATCCGAAACAACGTTATTCAAAGTGAACTCAAATTAAATACAAACCTGCAAGCAACAGCAGTTCGTGTTACAATGAAGAAAACTTTTTCCATTTGAAACATATACCTGCCACCACCCTCCAAACCTCAACCGGAAGAACTCAACGACTTGATTTGCCAAATACCAAAACCTATTCTGTTTTTAGGCGACTTCAATGCACATAGCGACCTATGGGGTAATGCAAGCACCGACCACAAAGGTAAATTAATTGAAAACCTACTAAATTTCCACAATCTCTCACTTTACAATGATAAATCTCCTACATACCTACATCCTGGCACTGGTTCAAAAACCTCTATCGACCTTGCAATGGCATCTCGTAATTTGGTTTTAGATTTTGAATGGGAAGTCTTGGACGACACTTATGGCAGCGACAACTTCCCCATTTTATTAAAACCACTAGATCCACAGCAACAAAAAGGAATACCAAAGTGGAAATTCCACAAAGCAGACTGGTCACTGTTCCAGGAACTCTGCAAAAAGGCCATTAAAATGAACCAGTTTACACACGACGACGACCCGATTTTATTTTTACGGCTCTAATCCAGGCAATCATGGAAAAAACCATACCCAAAACTTCCGGAAATCCTAAAAAACAACAAAAACCTTGGTTTAACGACGATTGCAAAAAAGCAATAGCCATGCGAAAAACAGCTCTGCACCAATTCTACATCAGCCCGGACAATAGTACCAAACTTGAATACAAAAGGCTACGTGCCGAAGCACGCAGAACCATCAAAGCAAGCAAAAAGCAAACCTGGGCGGAATATATCTCCAAATTGAACAAAAACAATTCAACCAAAAAAGTATGGGAGATAATTCGAAAAATATCTGGTAAAAACATCTCAAAACCCATAAACCACCTCACTACAAACAACCAAACTATCACAAAACCCGATGAAATAGCAAATACCTTTGGTAGAACCTTTCAGTTCAATTCTTCATCTGAAAATTACTCTCTTGTGTTCCGTCAAATAAAAGAAATTAAAGAACAAATACCAATAGAATTTACCTCAAATAATTTAGAAGAGTACAATAGCACCTTTACTCCGCCTGAGTTGAAAGCCGCTATACATAACTCACATGACTCAACTGCCGGACCAGACGACCTGCACTACCAGGTTTTAAAACACCTACCTGAGGAAACCCTTGAAGTCCTCCTACAACTGCTGAACCAGGTTTGGACTACAGGACACTTTCCTGAAATATGGAAAGAAGCCACTATCATACCAATCCCAAAACCCAATAAGGATTCTACTAATCCCCAAAATTACCGAGGTGACATGGTTGACAGTCCAGAAAACCTGCAACATACCACCACAAAGCACCAAGGTGACAAAATTGAGCGAACCGCGTACTACAGCTACTGGCTCTCAAACGCAAGGTGGTGCAAGACCAAAAGCTACTACTCCAAATCAGCAGTGTGCAAAAAGCTCACCACCATCAAAGAGGAATGGTGCAGTGGCGGCCGCACGCCCCACCCCTCCCCACCAACACCGCAACAAAGAACAAGTCCTCCATCTAATTTACCCAAGGAGGTAAAGGCCAACCTTAAAGAGAGAGCCAAACAAGCCAAGGAAAGATTGCGCTCCTCTTTAACCAGCGAGGTAGAGAATAGGTTCTCTCCACTAATGGAAGAAGACGATAACATACACCGTCAGAACCCCTCTCCTCCAAAACAACAAAGGAAAGTGGCCATAAAAAGAACCAAATTTCGAGACCTAGTGTCGGAATACAAAGACCACTAGGCATAAATAAATAAGACCATATGGCAATAATTCAGTGGAATATACGAGGTTTTTGGACCAACCATCACGAAATTTTAACACTCATATCCCAAAGTGACCCAGCAATAATTTGCCTACAAGAAACCTTCTCTAAAACCAACAACCAACCAACGCTGAAGGGATATATACCCTACATCAAAGACCACGTTAGCAACAAAGCCTCCGGAGGAATTGCAACGTTTGTTCGAAACGATATACCCCAAAGTGAAATAAATCTAAATACCACCCTACAGGCCCAGGCTGTCAGGGCTACCTTGAACAAAAAAATCACTGTGTGCAACATCTACGTGCCACCACCTTCAAAACCACAACCACACGAATTTTCAGACCTCATAAACCAACTTCCAAATCCCATACTATGGGTCGGTGATTTCAACGCCCATAGTACAATGTGGGGCAACCATACAACAGACCAAAAAGGAAAGGTCATAGAAAACCTACTACACCATCACAATCTGTCTTTACTCAATGACAAAACACCGACATATTTTCATATGGGCACTGGTTCAAAAACCTCTATCGACCTCTGTATAGCCTCTGCTAACTGGTACCTAGATTTTAGCTGGAAAGTTATAGACGATCTACATGGAAGCGATCATTTTCGAATTTTAATTAAACAAAGCATTCCACAACTACAAGAAAGAGTAGACAAGTGGAATTTTAACAAAGAAGATTGGCTACAATTCCAAGAATTATGCCATCAGTCAATTACACGAGAACACCTTGAAAGTGATAATGACCCTATTCTACTATTCACCGCTTTGATACAATCAATAATGGAAAAGACTATCCCGAAAATATCCGGATCTCGCAAAAGACTACACAAAATCTTGTTCAACGATGAATGCAAACGGTCAATAGCTGTTCGAAAACAAGCACTAAAACAGTTCATCAATCATCCGGACACCATTAGAAGAATGGAATATAAAAGACTCAATGCCATCGCTCGCAAGACTGTAAAACAAAGTAAGAAACGCTCATGGGAGGAGTTTGTTTCCAAGTTAAACGGGAAAACTTCATTAAAGAAAACGTGGGACATGGTTAGGAAGATATCCGGCAAAGGCTCTCTAGGCCCTGTGAGCCATTTACAAACTAACAATACCACTGTAACGGGAAGAAGGGAAATATCTGACGTCCTGGGAGAAACATTTGAACACAACTCATCCTCTAAACACTATAACGAAGACTTTAGACGATACAAGGCACATAAAGAACGAAACAACATAAACTTTTACTCAGACAATAGTGAATCCTACAACTGCGATTTCTCATTGAATGAACTCCGACAGGCTTTAAACAAATCTCACAATTCCGCTGCTGGCTCAGATGACATACACTACCAAACCCTTAAACACTTGCCAAATGAAACCTTGGAAATACTATTGGGTCTATTTAACCAAGCCTGGAAATCTGGCAACTTTCCAGAAATATGGAGAGAAGCTATTATTATACCAGTACCAAAACCAAACAAAGACCCCACAAGCCCACAAAATTACAGACCAATCTCCTTAACAAGTTCACTGTGTAAAACATTTGAACGCATGATAGCTGACAGACTCACCTGGTATCTAGAAAGCAATAATTTGTTTGCCGATATACAGA
Organism: Protula sp. h YS-2021; assembly: GCA_949752745.1. Taxonomy (NCBI): domain Eukaryota; kingdom Metazoa; phylum Annelida; class Polychaeta; order Sabellida; family Serpulidae; genus Protula; species Protula sp. h YS-2021. Next base: position 33,091,840 of record OX457030.1, read on the forward strand.
GCGGTTTTAGAAAACAAAGAAATACCCTGGATCACCTTGTAAGACTAGAAACGTTTATAAGAGAAGCCTTTATCAATAACGAACATGTCGTTTCCGTTTTCTTTGACTTGGAAAAGGCCTATGACACAGCATGGAAACATGGAGTACTACAAGACCTCTTTGACTTGGGGCTGCGAGGCCGCCTACCTGAATTTATTAAAGCCTTTCTAGAAGACCGACGTTTTCGGGTCCGCCTTGGGGCCGTGTTCTCAGACTACTTCGAACAAGAGGAAGGTTTTCCTCAGGGATCCATCCTTTCCGTTCTTCTGTTCCTGATAAAAATAAATAGCATCCGACATGACATAAAACAGGGGATAGACAGCTCACTCTTTGTAGACGACTTCGCAATATCTTGCAGAGGCAAGAATATGAATCTAATACAGCGACGCTTACAGCAGAACATACACTCACTGCAAACATGGGCTAACCAAAACGGTTTTAAATTTTCTCAAACTAAAACAGTCTGCATGCATTTCTGCAATAAACGCAAACAACACGACGACCCCGTTCTATACATTTCTGGCATTCAAATACCTGTTGTTAAAGAAAACAAATTTCTGGGTTTACTTTTCGACTCCAAGCTAAGCGTTATCCCACACATCAAAGAACTGAAACGAAAATGTCAAAAAGCACTCAATCTCCTAAGAGTAATATCGGCCCATGACTGGGGCGCTGATCGGGATACAAAACTTATGCTTTACCGAGCCTTGATACGGTCTAGATTAGACTATGGCAGCATTGTCTAAACTACCACAATGGAAACTCACCAAACCTGTGGTACTAAAGAACCTTTCGGTCTATGCAAAGGAAACAACTAGCCCCTTTCTATTTCGATCAAACTTTGCAGAGCTCAAGGAAGAATTTAACGACTACCATTTCGTCTACACGGACGGCTCAAAGCTCGACAACAAATCGGCTGCTTCCGTTGTAACTGAAAATAACACCTTGAAAACAAGACTTCCAAATGGTTCCTCTATTTTCTCGGCCGAAATTAAAGCTCTACATCTCGCTATCCAGATAGTGAAAATTAGCCGATACAAAAAGTTTATGCTATGCGTGGACTCTATGTCCGTACTGCAATCAATTGAAAACCTACAAATATCAAACCCACTTATCCTTGACCTTCTGGAAAGGTATGACGAGGCCACCAAAACTGGCAAAGACATAGTTTTTTGCAATCGTACCCTTTGGCACTAGAATCCATAACCACCTTAATAATGCTGGAATCAAAGTTGAGCAAATTGCAAGCCTAAAAGTTTCAAAATACCCAACATGGAAAATGCAAAAGCCAACCATAAACAAAACTCTGACAAACTTTTCCAAAGACACAACAAATGCTGAAGAGTTCAAAGTTAGGTTTGCTGAGATAAAGGAAACTTACCCTCACTATCATTTGATATACACAGACGAATCTAAACTCGATAACAAAGTTGCTGCCTCAATAGTTACAAAATCAAATACCCTGCAAACAAAATTACCAAACGGCTCCTCCATCTTTTCCGCGGAGGTTCGGGCACTCCAACTAGCCATGGAAATCGTCAAGATTAGTAGGTACAAAAAGTTTCTTATTAGTGTCGATTCCTTATCGGTCTTACAATGACTAGAAAATCTGCAGGCGTCGAACACGATGATTTTAGACCTAATAAACGATATGAAAGGGCAGTCAAACAAGGCAAATCCCTAGTGTTTTGCTGGGTGCCAAGCCACGTCGGCATAGCGTTTAATGAAGCTGCGGACCAGGCAGCAAAAGAGGCTCTAAACTACAACATATCCAACCTTCTCATACCATACTCCGACTTTAAACCCCATATCTCAAGCTATGTTAAAAACCTTTGGCAACAAAAGTGGAACGAACAAAGAAATAACAAACTGTTACAAATCCAACCAGCAGTTGGACAAAAGCAGCTAGCTTTTGGCAGTATTCGCGACACAACGGTTATGCATAGAGCCCGAATCGGGCATACATACATCACCCACAGATATCTTTTGAGAGGCGATGCGCCGCCAGAATGTATTGGTTGTCAAGAACGTTTGACTGTAATACATATTCTACTCAATTGTGCAGATTTTCAGAACATTCGTTCACCGTACTACAGTGTGAATTCCATGAAAGACCTTTTTAGAAAGGTAACACCAAGCAAAATTATTTCTTTTTTGAAAGAAATACACCTGTACAGCAAGTTTTAAATTGAACTTAGTTGGTTTAAGATTATACACTACTTTTTTGTCTATTTTAAGTGATCTTAGTTTCAACTGAGTTTTCCAATAGCAACAGAACTGACACAATATGACCCTAACGGGTTGCTGGTGTCGTTAAACTAATCAATCAATCAAACAATCAATCATAGCTACTATGAAACCTTTATAATATATACACACTAAAATAAAATTAACAGTAATGCACAATAAATTCGTTTCAACAATAAGCTTTCCACTGCCTCCTTAACTAACTCCTAACTACCAGTTCCTAAGTACTACACATATAGACAACGTTTCCTGGCTAATCGCATTAAAGTCAGGCAGTCTGTTATGCGTCCTTCAGGATGGTTTACAGAACCTGGGGTCCACTTTGCTGTGAGCACTCCATGCATAATAACGCATGTTGCCGTGGACTGCAACCCTAACGGGCATTAGCGCGGAGTCCTTGCCATTGAGGAAGCCCCTCTCTCAGGTAGGCTGCTTACTACTGGGGGATCTGCAACCAACACATAACTTTGGTCCGTTTCTTCGACCCAAGAAGGGCGGTCATGAATTCAAGGCCCGTCATGACCATTAACGGCTGGTCGTGAGGTTCACCAAACTGCGGCCAAATCGGGTCAATCGCGGCATTTGTGACTGGCGGAGCCGTCACGTCTGCCAAGAGTATTCCAGGTGTCCTAACCCTAGGCGGGCAACCCCCGCTGCCGACATTGGTGGTCACAGTAAGGCCGGGGTCGGCAGACCTGGAAGAAAATTTCAACTTAACACATGGAGAAATTAAACCTAGAAAACGAAAAAGGAAACAAAAAAGAAAAAACAAAACGTAGTGAATTTAGAACCCCACAAAAAAGACCACACGTCATGATTGAGTCACCCCCGGCAATATTTCCGGAATATATTATAATCGCGGCCCAAGAAGGTACATTGAAACTGCCCCCCTTTGTAATAGAAAAGGGGGTATCGTCAATCGTTGGCACACGACACAACATCTAAAGAGATCAGGGGACATTCTCGTCCAAATTTTTGAAGAACGCCACAGCAAAGCCTTGCTCGCCACCACGTCTTTCGTGAACATCCCGGTCAGATGCACACCTCATAGAGCGCTCAACTCGTCAAGAGGAGTTGTTGCCCACCCAGAGCTTAAATTTTGTTCAACGGATGAAATCTTATCAGAATTGGAACAATATGGTGTGACCGAAGCCAGATTCTTAGGACAAAAAGTTACCGTTGTACTCACCTTCTGCAGGGCAAAGCTACCACAGCCAATAAAAATTGGCTACTTAAACATCCCAGTCAAAGCTTATGTTCCAAATCCTATGCGCTGCTTTAGATGCCAACTATACGGACACACACAAAAAAGGTGCCGAAAACCCATGGCAACATGCGCCAAGTGTGGCGAGGAAGGACATCTGGCATCTTCACGTGAATGCCCTCGATGGCTCCAAGAAAAGCAAGTACAAGAAGTTAAGTCAAAGAATTCCATTTCCTACCCAGAGGCCCGGAAACTGGTGATGCAGAGACCCACAGTAGACAAATTATACTCTGCCGCCGTTAAAGTAAACAAGTATACGAGCACAGGGTGCCAGACAAACATCACATGGCTTGGTGACCAACAACGCACCTTGCCGCAACCAAATGTTCAGAAATCTACTCTGCCTAGACAGACTATGGCTACTCAAACACCATCTCCGATCGCAAAAACTAAACAGTCAAGCCCTTTCTCGCCCACAAGACCTAAAACCTACACAAGCCCTTCCTCACCGCTGGATAACGGCACGAGAAAGAGGCTTAAAGACAAGGCAGATAAGGCCAGAAAACGTATGCAGCAGATACTTACAGAGGCTGAATACAGCCCATGTATGGAAACGGATGACGCGGTTGCTGCCTGCTCACCGCCACAGCCTCCATTGAAGAAAGTCACAACCGATGAGAGGAAGTCGTCCCTCCAATCAATGCCACTGCAGTCGAAACCGCCACGCGCTCGTCAGGCAAGGGAGAAGTACCAGAGTCATCCAAACTTCCCACTTAACTTTGAATTCGTGGGAAACCGATACTCGGTACTTCAGGATGCAGACGAAGGGGGTAACGCAACAAAGACCCCCGAAAAGCAACCATCCTCTCCCCCGCGAAAAATAACAGAGACAGAACAAGACAAAGTGGCAGCAAAACCACAATTAAGACTGCCTAAAGTGACAATACATAGGCCTCGAGCCTATAGCAAGTAAAATGGCAGTAATCCACTGGAAAATCATAGGTTTTTGGACCAACCAGATAGATCTTTTAACTTTGAGCCAGCAATAATCTTTTAACTTTGAGCCAGCAATATAACACATGTATCTTTTGCCTCCAAGAAACATACGGCACTGACCTTCATCCACCTAATTTAGCAGGTTATACCTCCTATAACAAAAACGCAAATAGTAACCGCGCCTCAGGCGGAATAACCACCTTAGTCCTCAACAGTATCATTCAGAGTGAGGTCAAATTAAATACAAATCTACAAGCAACTGCAGTTAGTGTTACGATGAAGAAAACTTTCCGTCTGTCACATACCTCCCACCACCATCCAAACCTCAGTCAGAAGAATTGAACGATCTGATCAACCAAATACCAAAACCTATTATATTCGTAGACGACTTTAATGCACACAGCCCCCTATGGGGTAATACAAGCACCGATCACAAAGCAAAGCTCATCGAAAACCTACTAAATTCCCATAATCTTTCACTTTATAACGATAAATCTCCCACGTACGTACACCCTGGCACTGGTCCAAAAACCTCTATCGATCTCGCAATGGCATCTAGTAATCTGTTTTTAAATTTTAACTGGGAAGTCTTGGAGGACACCTACGGCAGCGACTACTTCCCATTTTATTAAAACGACTAGATGCACAACAACAGAAAGGAGTACCAAAGTGGAAATTCCACAAAGCAAACTGGTCACTGTTCCAGGAACTATGCCATAAGGCCATTAAAGCCAACAATTGCACACATGATGACGACCCGATTTTACTTTTTACTGCTATTATGCAGGCAATAATGGAAAAATCCATACCCAAAACCTCAGGTAATTCCAAAAAGCCACAAAAGCCTTGGTTTAACGACGATTGTAAAAAAGCAATAGCCATGCGAAAAACAGCTCTACGCCAATTTTACATCAATCCGGGCAATACTACCAAACTTGAATACAAGCGACTACGTGCCGCAGCACGCAGAACCATCAAAGCAAGCAAAAAGCAAACTTGGGAGGAATATATCTCCAAATTAAACAAAAACAGTTCAACCAAAAAAGTATGGAAGATAATTCGGAAAATATCTGGCAAAAATATCCGAAAACCTATAAACCACCTCATCACAGTCAACCAAACCTATCACAAAACCCGATGAAATAGCAAATGTCTTTGGCAGAACCTTTCAATTCAACTCTTCATCTGACAATTACTCCCAAGCGTTTCGTCAAAAAAAGAAGCAAAAGAACAAATACCAATGGACTTCACCTCAAATAATTTGGAACATTACAATAGCACCTTTACCCTTGCGGAGTTGAAAGACGCCATACATTTTAGTTTCAACTGAGTCTTTCTATAGTATCAGAACTGACACAATATGACCCTAACGGTTTGCTCGTGTCGTTAAACCAATCAATCAATCAATCAATCAAACCATCATTTCCCTTTTCATAGCTACAATAAAACCTTCCCAAAAACACACCTACCAAGAAAAATTTAACAACAATGCCTTTCCACCTAATAATATCCCTTTTTTGATAAATATGATGTCGTGAATCGCAATAAAGAAATCTTTCCTTACCTAATTGTTTCACATTCAATCCATTTTTTGTATTATCATCTGGGGTCTACTCAATTGTAGTACTCCAGACACGGTATTAGCTCTGTCACACTTTTGGCAACGACTACTAGCAGCCAACAAAAACCTGCGTTATACCGTTCCCACGCAAACCGCATAAAAGCGTGGCAACCTGTTGTGCGTCCACCAAGATGTCTTACAGTAGCTGGTGATAATACCAGTCATAAGAACGCACTTTGCCGTGGGTTGCATCCCTTAGTGGAAGGAGAGCGGTTACCTGGGTATTGAGGCTTCTTGTCTCTTAGGCAGGCCTTTCAAATACACATTCTGCTAAGGGACTTGTTTGCCAATACATTCCTTTGGTCCTTCTCTTCGGCCCAAGAAGGGCGTTCGTGAACTGGCCCGTCACGATCAATAACGGCTGGTCGTTCAGTTTAACCATACTGCGGCTCCAGGGTCAATCGAACGGCGTTGGATGGAGAATACCGCCGCGTCTAGTAGAGTATTCCAGGTGTCCTAGCCCTAGGCGGGTAACCCCCGTTGCCGAAATAGGTGGTCATAGTAAGGCCGGGGCCAGCAGACCTGGAAGAAAATTTTCAAAAAAACACTTAATGGATGAGACAAAAGAAAAACAGAATACATCACCGACACCCAAAAGACCAAGGATTGAGGTGGGGTCCCCCCCTGCTTCATTTCCACAATACCTGATTATCACACCTATAGAGGGCACCTTAAACTTATCCCCCTTCGCTATCCAGAAGGGGGTGGCATCGATAGTGGGAAATCAATTTAACATTAAAAGGCTCCGCTCGGGGGACATTCTAGTCCAAATAGCCACCTTACAACAATGTAAAAACCTCCTGAAAATAACATCTTTCGTAAACACCCCAGCTAAGTGCTCTGCCCACCGAACCTTAAATTTTTGCAGGGGAGTGATTACCCACCCTGAACTAAGATTTTGCACAGATAAAGAACTAGTCGACGAATTACAGGACCAGGGTGTGACAGCAGCGCGACCTTTGGGCCGTCGAGGAACATTTGTCCTTACCTTCTGCAAGCCTAGTTTACCAGGCAATATAAAAGTTGGATATTTAAGCCTACCAGTGAAAATATATATTCCGAACCCTATTCGTTGTTTCCACTGCCAGAAATACGGGCATAACAAAGACAAATGCAGAAATCAAAAACTCACCTGCGCAAAATGCGGGGAGGAAGGGCATGAATATAGTTCATGTACCTCTCACAACACCAAATGCATAAACTGCATGGGCAGCCACCCGGCTTCATCCAAGGATTGTCTGCGGTGGCATGCTGAAAAGAAAGTGCAACAGATAAAATTTGAAAAATCGGTGTCTTATCCCGAAGCCCGAAAACTGGCTGCTACCCTCCTCCCATCAAATGCGAAAACATGCTAGCTCAGTAAGACCCAAGTTTCAGGATTCGGCCTGTCAAACTGACATCACATGGATTACGGAACAAAAGATTTTTTCGCCACCAAAGCAACAACGGCCTTCTAGAAAAACAAAAGAAACTAAAACTAAAACAGACTCCAGTCTTTGTGAGTCTTTACCAAGCACATCTCCTGAGCTGTCAGGGAAGAGAGACGGGTCTTGTACTCCAAGCCCCCAATCCTCTCAGCTGGGCCACGAAACAAAGGCAAGACTCATACAAAGAGCTCAACTTGCCAAACAGAGGTTGCGGACAACCTTACGGAGGAAATGAGTGGGAATAGATACTCCCCTCTTATGGATGCTGGCGATGGGAGACCTGCAGGCAGAACCTCCCCTAAGCCACCCCGCTCAAATGAAAAGCCTCGAAAAGTAACGATTAACAGAAATCGAGCTCTTAGCAAGTAACGATGACAATAATTCATTGGAATATCAGAGGTTTTTGGACCAACTACCATGAATTGTTAACCCTTATGCACTTAAATGATCCGGCAGTATTTTGTCTTCAGGAAACATTCAGCAAAAACGACAATCCACCAAAACTTAGAGGAGATACTTCATACAACAAACCCTCATCGGATGAGAGAGCGACGGGTGGAATCGCTATGTTTGTTCGAAGTGATCTTTTACAAAGCGAAATTAAACTAAACACGCCTTTCCAGACCCAGGCGATTCGTATCACGCTTGGCAAAACTTTCACAATTTGTAATATTTATTTGCCACCACATTTGAGACCTCAACCAGAAGAGTTGAATGACCTAATAAATCAGTTACCTAAGCCAGTCCTGTTCGTGGGCGACTTTAATGCTCACAGTTCATTGTGGGGCAATAGTTACGTAGATTTGAAGGGAAAATTGGTAGAAAATCTCCTTAACCATCATAATTTAACCATTTTCAACGACAAGTCATACACATATCTTCACCCTGGTACTGGTTCAAAAACCTCTATTGACCTTTCTATAGCATCTGCTAATTATGGCTCCCCGACCAAGGGGAGACATATAGTGTTTGTACGTTCTGTGTGTGTGTACGTGTGTGTGTGTGTGTGTGTGTGTGTGGATGCGGCTTCGTCGGGAAACAAGACGAATTGGTGTGTATCACGTTGCAATGTTAAAGTGAAACGGACCGAATTTCGGTCCGTTTCGCATTTTGGTCGGGTCGTCCGTTTCGCAAATCTGTGTTAGGGGTTGATTTTGCGAAACAGGACGTGCTCTTTCACCTGAGACCACATGCCTATTTCGCAGAAATTTACAGAGACCATGAAATTTGCTGTGTAAAATAGTTCTCACACCAACATATAGGTGGCTACCCACCATGAACTCTGTGTGAGAAAAGCACGTGGAACGAGAGCCAATCAGAAGGCGTACACATCTTTCGATCTGTGTGAAATCTGTTTTTATATCACATTTCAGCCAATCAGGTGCTAGCACATGTGTCAGGGGAGCGCGACCACGTGTTCGAATGGACCCGGCCCCGGGTGGTTGTCTACTTTTTGGCCGACATTTTAGTAGATTTTGGGGTGGCCTATCCAAATAATTGTATTTAAAACAAAAAGAATAATATCACAAATACGTTTTAAAGTTATTTATTGTTTTGTTTGTAGCCTATAAATCTCAAAAATCAAAGTTAAAGTTGAGGGTAAACAAGGCAACACCCCTTTTGTTAGTGGACGATAATATCAGAAAGTTTCCACTTCGTTTTTTTAAGTACATATTTTTGCTTAACTGAAGCAAAGTGTGACATATTTTATTAAGCAATCGTTAGAGTTTGTTTATCTTCGTACATTCTTGTTTTTTGTTAAACCAAGTCATTTGTTTGACATATTATTCTCGGTTTCTTTATATAAGCCGGTCTGTTTCGCAAGATACATGTATGCGTGTTGTGTGTGAATTGCAGTCACTGTAAACTCTCAGTGCACTTTATAACTTTTTATTGTGCGAACAGGCGTGTTACGTGTCCATACATGTCTTATTTACACTCAATTTTTCTGTAGTTATCGCTGAAATTGACTTAATCTCTCATTACTTGATGCCCTTAAACTTGAGTGTTGTGTTCACCAAATTCTTCCAAATTCGCCTGGTTTCACTGTGTAGAGGCAGGTACTCGTGTGATGCCATTTATATTTTTGGGGTGTACAAGCGTGTGTCATGTGCGTACATGTCTAACATACACGCAGTCTTTCCGTCAATATCACTTAAGCTGAGTCTCGTTTCTCACTGCTTGGGGACCTTAATCTTAATTGTGCTGTCTTTTTTTCAAATTCGGCTTATTTCACTTCGACTGAATCTAATACTTCAAAAGTGCATTGTTGCATTAGCGCAAGTAGAGGGTTGCACCACCCCACTCCCCCCCCTCCTCCTGTAATGTTAACACCGTTAAACTTAAAATTTTTGCAGGCGAGCCCCCCCCCCCCCCAGTAGATGCAGTTATTACTCTGTGCCATTTGTATCTTCCTGTGGGGGGGTTTACAAACCTGATTCTTGTGTTTCAAGTCAAATTTACCCCAGTCTATCTGTTAATATCGCTTTAACTTAGTTTAACTATCTCACTGTCCTTTATCTCGAGTGTGCTTTATTTAAAAAAAAGCAGAGAGAGAGGGGGAGACAGAGAGAAAGCGATTCGTTTCACATTGACTTTGCGTTTTGACACACCAAAACGGCTTGTTTTTTCGAGCCAAAAATTGCAGTATTTGTACTGTTAAATTGGCACAACAACGGGGTGGGAGGGGGTTGGGGTTCATTCGGGGTAAACCCCTCCACCCTTCCCCCAAAAAGCGAAATGCAGTGGTAAAGTCTAGAAGTGAAAAAATGTATATTAACACCGTTAAACCTAGACATTTTTCTCACCAGAGCCTCCTCCCCCCGGAAAAAATGTTGCATTTTCTGAGTTTCATGTCTGTTCATGTTACTTTCGCAAGCGACATGTATGCGTGCCGCGTGTGAGGTGCAGTTACTGTAAACTCTCAGTACCATTCATTTTAAACTTTTTTCTTGGCGTGTGCAAGCGTGTTTCATGTCCGCATATGTTTTATTTACACCCACTCTTTCTGTGGATATCGCTGAAATTGGCTTTCATTATGCCCCAACCCTTCGGATTGGGGCCTATAGGTTTGGGGTGTCCGTCCGTCTGTCCGTCATCGCTTTATACCCCTATGATTTTTTTTTGGGGGGGGGGGCGGTTGGGGCCCGCTTGTGTTTCACAAATACTTGTTTCTCATTATTTGATGCCCTTAAACTTGAGTGTGCTGTGGCCACCAAATTCTCCCAAATTCGCTTGGTTACGCTGTGTAGATGCAGGTTCTTGAGTGATGCCATTTTATATGTTTCTGGGGTGTACAAGCGTGTGTCATGTGCGTACAAGTCTAATATACACTAAGTCTTTCCGTCAATATCGCTTAAACTGAGTTTCGTTTTTTACTGCTTGGTGACCTTAATCTTAATTGTGCTGTCTTTTTTTTTTTTTTAAATTCGACTTATTTCACTTTGACTGAAACTAATACTTCAAAAGTGCATTTTTGTATTAGCGCAAATAGGGAGGGTGCGCGACCTTCCCCACTCCTCCCTCCGCCCATCCCCCCCTCCCCTCCCCTCCCCGTCTCAAGAGCAAAATGCAATGATAAAGCCTATTAGTCATAAAAAAATGTTTAACACCGTTAAGCGTAAGATATTTGCACACGAGAACTCCCTCCCCCCTCTTAATACACAACCACTGCGAAATTGCGCATTAAAATGGGCTTATTTTATTCATTGCAGGACGCAATCCTTCAAAAATATATTGCTCTATTAGTGTAGCTAGTGGGAGACAATGACGTGCAAACCTCCCCCTCCCTTTTTAAAAAAAATATCGCTTTAACTGAATTTCACTATCTCACTGTCCTTAATCTTGAGTATGCTTTTTTTTGTTAAAAAAAAAAAAAAAAGAGAGAGAGAGAGAGAGAGAGAGAGAGAGAGAAATCGATTCGTTTCACGCTGGCTTAACGTTTTGGCACATCAAAACGGCTTTTTTTTTCGAGCCAAAAATTGTAGTATTTGTACTGTTAAATTGGTGCAACAACGGGGTTGGGGGCATTCGGGGTAAACCCCACCCTTTCCCCAAAAAGCGAAATGCACTGGTAAAGTCTGGAAGTGAAAAGAAATTTTGCCGGCCAGATCCACCTCACCCTTCCTCCTCCTCTATTGTACACGCCAACTGCGAAATTGACATTGATAACACACCGAAACGGCTATTCGCAGTTGATTTGCTTGCATCTGTCAGCGGGCTAAAGCGAGAGATTCTCACACACATGTGATAGGCTGTGTCTTTTATATATTTTCGCTTTCGGAATTGAATGTAAAAAAAATCTACCGAGATTTTCATATACAACTTATGTCTGAAAAGTCCCTAATAACGAAGTCAGATTTTTGGCGTACATTTCGCGAGTTGGACAAGAAATCGCGATTCCTCGTTTGTTTCCCGACATACCTGTATATGTGTGATTGTGTATTATTGTGCGCTGTTTTATTTGTTTGAGCACTACTTTTATGGTTGGCTTGCCTTGTTACTATTTACACGCGAAAACTGTCATATTTATCTTCCCATATATGCTTCCCAGATCCCCCCCCCCTCTCCATCCACACCCCGCCCCCTTCACTGCGGAATAGCCAGTGCAAACACGTATCAGAAGCTCTAAGTCACAGTAGATTTGCTTTGATCTGTGAACGGGCTAAAAGCTCGAGATTCCCACGCTCATGACAGGCTGACTGTATATTATCGTGCGCTGTTTTAATTGTGTGAGCACTACTTTTATGATTGACTTGTCTTGTTACTATTTACACGCGAAAACTGTCATATTTTTCTTCCCATATATGCTTCCCAGATCCTCCCCCCTCTCCGTCCACACCCCCGCCCCCCTTTACTGCGGAATAGCCAGTTCAAACACGTATCAGAAGCTCTAAGTCGCAGTAGATTTGCTTTGATCTGTGAACGGGCTAAAAGCTCGAGATTCCAACGCTCATGACAGGCTGACTGTATATTATTGTGCGCTGTTGTGTGAGCACTACTTTTATGATTGACTTGCCTTGTCACTGTTTACGCGCGAAATAATCCGTCATTTTGCAAAGGTTTTCTGCCATTAAAATGCTTGTTTGGCGATATTTTTTAGCTTGTGTTAGTTTATAAAAAAAATATGGTAAGGTTTGGAATGAAATTATCTGCGAAACACTACACTGTGTACATGAACTTGAATGTTTTGTTTCTTTTTGACTCAGTATATGCAAATTAACCTGTCACGAGGTGTATGCGCGCGGCTTTGTTCTTGGTAGCATCACTTCAATGCAGAAAGCGTCCAGGTTACATGTGGATAATTTTTGAAAAACTTAAAAGTGGATAAAAAGTTAATGAGGATATGCCTGAAAGGTAAATACACACATGTTAAAAGCGCGGTTATTTTGTGAATCACGGGAAAATGTTTGTTTAGCGTATTTGGTGTGATTTGTGACATTTTTTTTTAAGAATGTGTAAGATGCTGCTGTAAAAATACAGGCTTAATTGTCAGGGCGGCATTTTTTTGAGCTAGCATGCCTTGTCATTTTACGGATTTAAATGTCGAGAAATGTTCGCTCAGAAAATTGTTGCTCAGTTTCGCTTGAAAATGCTGTCGATGTTGTCTGTTCATGGATTTCTTGGTGTACAATTTTTTGTAAGTAGCCACTGCTGGAAACTAACTTTTTTAGGCCCGGGTCCTTGGGACCCGTGTCTTTGAAAAAGGAGGGTCCAAAGCTATTTAGGCAGGATCCGAACCGTGTTAAGATAAAATAGGGCGCAAGAAGACCTGATTTTTTGCGGCTCAGTCGGACTCTGGGTAGCCAAAAAGGAGGGTCTCGGACCCCCGCCAATTTCCATCCCTGTTAATACGTGCACAGACTTTTGCCAATTTTAAACCTCTGCCCTGAACGCAGTCCGGATGCTTTGAAACCCCCCCCTCCCCCCCACCTTGAACGCTTAAAAGAATAAGCCAATTCGCACTTAGATTTTTGCGGAATTTTTTTGCGTTTCGGCTGAATTCAGGTGGGATTAGGATGTAAATGATAGAAAAAAAAGCGGCATGGATGGTATCTTAGAATGTAAAAAAAAAATCGGTCAATTTCGCGCAGTTATAGCTTATGCTGTCGGGTCATACCTAAGATTGGGATTCCTCCTTGTTACTCCGTGAGGGACTCCACATACAACGGTTAGAGATATTTTGAATGCTTCATATCAGAATAATGTGGCAGGGGGCCCCGATATGGCCATAGCAGTAAAAAAAGATAGAAAATCACAATGCTACACAAAATGTATCCGGTCACTTGTCGGTTAGTTTCGCTAAGATTTATGGATTGTGTTGTCGTTATGTCAAATTCCCAATATATTCAGCTAATGATATTTCTCTTATTGCTTTCACAGATGCCGCGGAAAAAAGGACGGATTAAAAAGACCAAGGTCCTAGAACAGGTTGATCTGCAGCGCTACAGAACAGGTGACGTTGTGCTTCACGTTGTATATAGAAGGAAGTGGTGGCGTGTACGTGTGGAAGGCCGGGACCCTGACGGAAGTATAGAAGTCTTATTTTGCGGTTTTGACATTGCGTAAGTTCTTAAACATTTTTCTATTTCTTTCCTTTCCAGGTCGTGGACGTCCTGTAAAACCAGGTTGATTTAGATTCCCTTTTGTTTTTGCATGTTCTTGTGGAATGATGACGTCCTATTCGCAGAAATTATACTTTTGTAGAGTTGAAAGACCAGTGTATTGTAGCATTTTTTGTGCTCCTGTAATAACTGAAATAAAAACTTGACAAGGACAGAAGTGACGTCCTTACAGCAGCTGAGAGTGATGCATGATTTAAAAAAATTCGTTCATTTTTAGTCCGGAGAAAGAGGAATTGGTAATATGTTATTAAGAAATGACAGATTTTTTTCATTCCCTGTGACTGGGTCAAATATCTGTTTTGCCGTTTTATGGTTTGCTAATCTCCGTTTGCGAGTTTTGCCTGATAATGCTTCATAAGTTTGCAGGTTCGATTATCTAGCCGGAAGCATCAGACCCAAAAGAACTAGTCTTTTTCAGTATCTTAGATGAAGTGCTGAATCCCTCTATTGCCAGTTGCACGCTGTCATTGCTAAACGGACTGTAGATGCGAGATTTTACTTATTCGTATACCGCCTATTTTTTTTAGATTTTCTCTTCGGTATCTGTTCTGTCTGTAACTTGCGTGAAAGGGAAATTGAAATGACCATTGTGTACGTGTAATTTTTGTGCTCACGCCTTGGAATGATAAGAAGGTATCGTTTTCCTTTACGCACAGTGTGTTTTCACATGGTTTTTGGGAATGATTTATGTGCGTATAAACTTGTATGGAGTGAAATATGGAATGATTCAGAATTCCGTCATTTTTTTCTGCAGACGAGGTGTGTAAAAACCCCGTTAAGGGTTACATCAAGGCCTGGGCAGAAGCCGCAAAGAGGGTGTGCGGCAGGGATCAGAGCCAATTGACCCATTTTGTGGGTGAAATTGTTAGGGGACCGGTTGAAGATAGTGATGACAGTTCGGATGTTAACCAAGCCTGTAGACAGATTAAGAAAGCAGCGGAAAATATCCCTGCGCCGATTTCAGGTAATTACAAGTGGACGAATATACAACATATATTTTGCTTGACGCGTATTTCTCGTTTCATTCGACATTTTTGTTTGTTTGTTTGAGTGTGATCCGAAGGGCAGTTTCGTTATTTTACTGAACCGGAACTTGTAAGACTGAAGCGAAACGGACTGTTGTCACAATTTTGAACGTGCATGTCCTGTGCGGCTAAGCTTTAAATTGTTCAAGGATGAAATAAGGACGTTATAGTTTATGACTCGGCTGTTACATTACAATGAAACATTGGCACTAGAAGAAAATTAACCACAGAGTTTAAATTAGTTTTAAAAACATCTGTTCATTTCGCTTGCACAGATTAAATGGTTTACATTTTCATACAATATCCCCGTTGCAGCGATCGAAAGCCATGACACAGAAGTTACGGTCACCGTTGGGGAGGGGGTGGCGCAAACCGAAGAACGTAGTTCGGACAGCGATTGCGTCATTACGGGCGCCGATACCACGTCAAAAGAGCTTTGTGAGAGACCAGTGAAAAGGGAAGAGGGGGCTGCACACACACATTCATCGCAGGGCGAAAAAGACACAAAACTCTCAGCGAATGCGGAATCGGCTGTTGAAGGGGCATCTTCTGAGAAGTTGCTGGGTAAGTGATGCTTTTGCATTTATAAAGGGTAAGAATTGTTGCTGAGATGTGTCGGGAGGAGTATCGTGATATATGTAGCACTAATGCAGATTTGGTCAAGCCAACCAGGTGCTGACGTTTTAAAGAATTCAAAAAACTTTTCGTGCGTTGTGGTTGTCGGCGAAACGGACTGCTTATCGGTGCCCACTGCTAAGATTGTAAGAGTTTTGTACAGTTCAGCTTTGAAATGTGAAGGTTATTCCTGGGCGCTTTATGTTCTCATCAAAGGTAGTTGCTATTTTGACTTGATGTGAAGTTGTCAATGTCTCTGTCGTACGAATTCACAGTGATTTAGCGTTTGTAATACCAGTGTTGTACTTTTTTAGAAAATGTCCCCGTTGCTGCAATCGGAAGCCGTGACACAGAAGTTACGGTCACCGTTGGGGAGGGGGTGGCGCAATCCGAAGAACGTAGCTCGGACAGCGATTGCGTCATTACAGGCGTTGATACCATGTCAAAAGAGCTTTGTGAGAGACCAGTGAAAAGGGAAGAAGAAGTGTTTGGGTTCGTACATTTCGCATGGTTGTGTGCGTTCGCGTATCAAGTTTCAGTGTGTTATTTGCATTTGATTTTTCTCGTATAAGGTGACTGACTGTAAATTTATGAAAGTGGCGATGATGGGTAGTACGGGCAAGTTTCATGTGACAGGGTCACAAAAGCTGTCAAGTTTGCCGATGTATTAAAAAAACAAATACTTGCGTCGTAGATTTCGCGTGGTTGCACTACATTTCGCATGGTTGTGTATGAGCGTACATTTCGCTTGTCAGTTCGAAAGTTCACTGTTCGGAGTGACCAATTTCAAAGTTTATGAACGTTGCGAGATTGGGTAGTACGAGCAAAAGGTATGTGACAGAGCCTCAAAACTTGGAAATTTTGCCGATGTTGCCGTGATTAAGAAAATTTTGGTGTTGGCACATTTCGCATGGTTGTGTACGTACATTTCGCATGTCAGTTTGAAAGTTTTAATTGTGTTATTTGCAGTTCGCTTTTCTTATACGAAGTCACCGACTTTAGTACGTACACAACCATGCAAAATGTGCTAACACCAAAATGTGCTTATTTACAGAAATATCGGCAAAATTTTCAAAAGTTTGAGACCGTGTCACATACATGGTTGTTATACGTTCATTTCGCATGATTGTGTATAAACGTGCATTTCGCTTGTCAGTTCGAAAGTTTTACCTGTTATTTGCAGTTCACTGTTCTTATACGAAGTAACCGACTTTAAATTTAAGAACGTCGCGAGAAGGGCGTACTCGCAAACGTGACAGGGTCTCAGAACTTGGAAATTTGCCGATGTTTCCGTGATTAAAAAATTTTGGTGTTCGCACATTGCGCATGGCTGTGTACGTACATTTCGCTTGTCAATTCGAAAGCTTTAACTGCGTTATTTGCAGTCTATTTTTCTCACACCAAGTGACCGAATTAAGTACGTACAAAACCATGCGAAATGTGCGAACACCAAAATGTTCTAATTCACAGAAACATCGGCAAAATTTTCGAAGTTTGAGACCCTGTCACATACATGGTTGTGGACGTACATTTCGCATGTGATATTTTAGGACACAGGGACAAAGTTCAGTTGCGGGCATACCTTTCAAATTTTTACAAGAAAAATAAAAAGGCGGATGAAGCTTCAGATCCGTTTAAAAAAAGAAACTGTTTTGGGGACATTTCGCTGTGATGTCATGTTTGTGGGATTCTGTTTTGGTTTACACAAGTGCGATGAGTTTTCTTTGTATCAGTTTTTCCATGCAGTTCACTGTTCTTATACGAAGTGACCGACTTTTAATTTATGAACGTCACGGGGCTGGGTAGTACGGGCAATTTTCATGTAACGGGGTCTCAAAACCTGCCAAATTTGCCGCGATATTAAGAAGTGTTTGGGTTCGTACATTTCGCATGGTTATGTGCGTTCGCGTATCAAGTTTCAGTGTGTTATTTGCATTTGATTTTTCTCGTATAAAGTGACTGACTGTAAATTTATGAAAGTGGCGATGATGGGTAGTACGGGCAAGTTTCATGTGACAGGGTCACAAAAGCTGTCAAGTTTGCCGATGTATTTAAAAAACAAATACTTGCGTCGTAGATTTCGCGTGGTTGCACTACATTTCGCATGGTTGTGTATGAGCGTACATTTCGCTTGTCAGTTTGAAAGTTCACTGTTCGGAGTGACCAATTTCAAAGTTTATGAACGTTGCAAGATTGGGTAGTACGAGCAAAAGGTATGTGACAGAGCCTCAAAACTTGGAAATTTTGCCGATGTTGCCGTGATTAAGAAAATTTTGGTGTTGGCACATTTCGCATGGTTGTGTACGTACATTTCGCATGTCAGTTTGAAAGTTTTAATTGTGTTATTTGCAGTTCGCTTTTCTTATACGAAGTCACCGACTTTAGTACGTACACAACCATGCAAAATGTGCCAACACCAAAATGTGCTTATTTACAGAAATATCGGCAAAATTTTCAAAAGTTTGAGACCGTGTCACATACATGGTTGTTATACGTTCATTTCGCATGATTGTGTATAAACGTGCATTTCGCTTGTCAGTTCGAAAGTTTTACCTGTTATTTGCAGTTCACTGTTCTTATACGAAGTAACCGACTTTAAATTTATGAACGTCGCGAGAAGGACGTACTCGCAAACGTGACAGGGTCTCAGAACTTGGAAATTTGCCGATGTTTCCGTGATTAAAAAATTTGGTGTTCGCACATTTCGCATGGTTTTGTACGTACATTTCGCATGTCAGTTTGAAAGTTTTAATTGTGTTATTTTCAGTTCATTTTTCTCATACGAAGTCACCGACTTTAAATTTATGAACCTCACGAGATGGGGTAGTACACCCAAGTTGTGTTGCAAATTTTGTGCATGGTTGTGTACGTACATTTCGCATGTTAGTTTGAATGTTTCAGCTGTGTATTTTGTTTTCTTTAGGAAGCTTTTATGTGGTTTATATTTCATTGTCTCACGTTTTTTTCGGTCTATCATTAAATTGTAACTAGTGCACATAACGCTGAGCTTGAAAATGAGGTAGAGTTGGTTATTTACACATCACGGTTATATCAGTATGGGATTTTGTTTTATTATTTTTTCTGTATTTTATTTTTATTTTAAAAGAGTTTTGTTTTTAAACATTCATCTGTATAAATCTGTATTTTGTTTTTAAAAATTTCATCTGTATAGTATAAATCTATGTTTTTCAACATTCATCTTTTTGAATATCTTTTGTACTGCTCTTCAATATTTTGTAAGTCTTCAATTTATGTTAAATAGTTTATGTATAGAAATGAAAGAAAATAAATATTACAGGGGAGTTATGGTGTAAATAAAAGAAAACAAACTCTACGCTTGTTTGGCTTTTATTTAGTGTTTCCCTAATACTCTTTTACAGAAAGCACGTGGCCTTTGTTTATAAACAAAATCGGTTTGTTTACATTTTTTACACAGTCTCGTTTCACAGCAAACTTATAGTTGCAGATATCAAAAAATTGTGTAAAATATGCAAATTATGTAAACAAAATATTCCGTTTCGCAGGGTTCATGCTTTGTTAAATTTCTCTCAATCTGTTGTCTTTTCTATATTTTCGCTTTCGGAATTGGATGTAAAAAAAATTTACCGAGATTTTCATATACAACTTATGTCTGAAAAGTCCCTAATAACGAAGTTAGATTTTTGGCGTACATTTCGCGAGTTGGAGAAGAAATCGCGATTCGTCGTTAGTTTCCCGACGTAGCTGTATACGTGTGTGTGTGTGTGTGTGTGTGTGTGTGTGTCAGTCTGTTGTGAAAAAGTGTTGTGTGCAAGATATTTCGAGAACGAAACGTCGGATCAACTTCAAACTTGATTGAATTATTTCTTGGTAAGGTCGGACGGTTCTATCAACTTTTCACGCGTGTCACGTGATTAGGGCAAGCGTATGACGTCATTACGTAAAAATCTTGTGTGCGAAATTTCTCAGCCGCTGAACATCGGAGAAAGTTGAAACTTGGTGGGATTGTTGCTTGGTTGGTCCGAAAGACGCTGTAGATTTTTTTCGTGAGTAGAACGAACGAATGCGGCGTATGACGTCATCACGTAAAATATGTATATATTTTGAAAAAGATCTTGTGTGCAAAATATCTCGATAACGGAAAGTTCTATCGACTTCAAATTTTATACCAGTATTCCTTGGGTCAGTCGGCGGTTTCTCTAAATTTTTGACGCATGTCAGGTGATTAAGGTAGGCGTATGACGTCATTACGTAAAAATCTTGTGTGCGAAATTTCTCAGCCGCTGAACATCGGAGAAAGTTGAAAAATGGTGGGATTGTTGCTTGGTTGGTCCGAAAGACACTATGTAATTTTTTTGCGAGTAGAAGGAACGAATGCGGCGTATGACGTCATCACGTAAAATATGTATATATTATAAACAAGGTCTTGTGTGCAAAATATCTCGATAACGGAAAGTCCTATCGACTTCAAATTTTATATATATATATTCTTTGGGTCAGTCGGACGGTTCTGTCAACTTTTTACGCATGTCACGTGATTAGGGCAGGTGTATGGCGTCATTACGTAAAAATCTTATGTGCCAAATTTCTCAGCTGCTGAACATCGGAGAAAGTTGAAACTTGGTGGGATTGTTGCTTGGTAGGTCCGAAAGACTCTATAGAATTTTTTCGCGAGTGGAACGAACGAGTGCGGCGTATGACGTCATCACGTAAAATATGTATATATTATAAACAAGATCTTGTGTGCAAAATATCTCGATAACGGAAAGTCGTATCGACTTCAAATTTTATATGAATATTCCTTGGGTCAGCCGGACTGTTCTATCAATTTTTGGCGTGTCACGTGATTAGGGTAGGTGTATGACGTCATTGCGTAAAAATCTTGTGTGCGAAATTTCTCAGCTGCTGGACGCCGGAGAAAGCTGAAACTTGCTGGGATTATTGCTTGGTAGGTCCGAAAGAAACTTTGAATATTTTTCGCAAGTAGAACGAACGAAAGCGGCGTATGACGTCATCGCGTAAAATATGTATATTTTGAACCAGATCTTTTATGCGTAATATCTCGATAACGGAAAGTCATATCGACTTAAAATTTTATATATATATATTCTTTGGGTCAGTCGGACGGTTCTGTCAACTTTTTACGCATGTCACGTGATTAGGGCAGGTGTATGGCGTCATTACGTAAAAATCTTATGTGCCAAATTTCTCAGCTGCTGAACATCGGAGAAAGTTGAAACTTGGTGGGATTGTTGCTTGGTAGGTCCGAAAGACTCTATAGAATTTTTTCGCGAGTGGAACGAACGAGTGCGGCGTATGACGTCATCACGTAAAATATGTATATATTATAAACAAGATCTTGTGTGCAAAATATCTCGATAACGGAAAGTCGTATCGACTTCAAATTTTATATGAATATTCCTTGGGTCAGCCGGACTGTTCTATCAATTTTTGGCGTGTCACGTGATTAGGGTAGGTGTATGACGTCATTGCGTAAAAATCTTGTGTGCGAAATTTCTCAGCTGCTGGACGCCGGAGAAAGCTGAAACTTGCTGGGATTATTGCTTGGTAGGTCCGAAAGAAACTTTGAATATTTTTCGCAAGTAGAACGAACGAAAGCGGCGTATGACGTCATCGCGTAAAATATGTATATTTTGAACCAGATCTTTTATGCGTAATATCTCAATAACGGAAAGTCATATCGACTTAAAATTTTATATGGATATTCCTTGGTTCAGTCAGAGGACTGTTTCAACTTTTGACTGGTAAAAAGATATCTATTCTTTAAAAAAATATCTCGACATCGGAAAGTCGGATCGACTTTAAATTTGGTGTAGTTATTCCTCGGATAAATCAAACGGTTTTGTTAAACATTATTAAACTCGTATAGAAAATCAAGAAAGGTGCATAACGTCAACAGCCCCCCCCCCCTCACCCCAGCCTCCCCATTTTTGGCTCCTTTGTTATCTATGCATGGGTGTTAACTGCGCTGGGGATTTCGGAAGATTTTCCGGAATATTCTCTAGTGTTACTGCATTCTTTAGAAAGCTTCAAAACAGTAACAGCATTATTGTCGGTCCATTGCTATTTGTTGTTGCCTGAAATTGAGCTTTTTGTGCATTTCTCATCTATGGTTGTTACGTAACGTGCCACTCAGTCAGGGGTCAGTGTCAGTTGCGGTGCATGATGGAGTCGTTATCTACGAGGTCATGGAATGCTATTGTCGTATTATAGCTCTAAGCAGCTCTAGCTATTGATTTTTTTTCGCCGCATACTTGATTAGGCTGCCAAGATGTGCTATATATAGGAGCCATGTTGTATCGATTAGCATTGTTTGCTGAAGCATTTTTCGCTATTAAATTGGGTCGTCCGATATCTTGTGTTATGAGGAGCAGCTCCCCATTTTGCCAACGAAATGCCTCCCCCTTCTCCCACCGAGGTGCGTCATCTGATGCGCAGTTATGAAGAATGCCTTCCTAGTGCTATTTGGCCGATGGGAATGTGCGAAGACAAGGTAGTCTATCATGGCTATAACTACACTTAGGGTACAGACCGTTACCGTTGCCTTGGGTAAAAGGGTTAGAGTTGTGTTTATAGTCACAACTAGCAGTAAATAGTTGGGGGGAGGGGCGTGTGGAGGTTGATGGTTAGCAAAAAAAATCCCGACCGCCTTCGAGACCTGGATAAAAAGATGTTAAGTAAGAACCGTTTGTCGTGACCCCTTCCACATTCAGGTAAAAAGACGTACGGTAAAACCTGCCTGTCTTGACCACCTTCCAGACCCGGATAAAAATGTAACGTACAGTAAAACTGCTATACTGACCAACTTCAGATCTGGATAAGAGGGGCCCACAGTAAAACCCGTTTTAGCGACCACGTTCCAGATTCCGATGAAAAAAGGTGCTCATTTATATCTGTTTCAGTGACCACCATCTGTTTGGTTTATTTTGAGTTTTTTTACAATGAATGACTGCTCAGATTTCCTTATACCGTCATCAGATTTTAAGTGCCATATTTCTAGATATGTCAAAAATCTATGGCAACAATATTGGGATGAACAAACCAACAAAATGCTATACCAAATTAACCCTGTGGTAGGGCGCAAATTGCCCTCCCTAAATGGCCTTCGCGACGATATGGTAATTCACAGATTAAGAATAGGACATTCTTACACTACTCACAAACACCTCTTAAGAGGTGAACCACAACCCGAATGTATAAGTTGTCAGGAACGGTATACAGTAAAACACATCTTGATAGATTGTATAGACTTCAATCACATTCGCCCCCGTTATTATAGAGTTGATTCCATGAGAGAGCTCTTTAAGAAGGTAAATTCCAACAAGGTCCTAGAATTTTTAAAAGAGATTAATATGTATTCCTATGTGTAGACTACCATTAAGATTTTATTTTATAATCATTTTTAATCAATAAATTATAAATTCGACAAAGTTACCAGGAATGACACAATATGACCTGCAACAGGTTGGCGGTGTCGTTAAACCAATCAAATAACTAAATAACTAACAATGAATGAAGGTTATGTTTGCAGAAATGAATATTTTTTTTTTCAGTTGGGGGGGGGGTCATGGGTTTAGTCGGGGAGACATTTGTTTTTGTTCACAAAAACAAGAAACTAAGTAGGTATCGATTGAAAGTATGTAATATAAGCCTGCACTCTTATGTTTTGTGTGCACTGGCGGCTCTAGTTTATATCTTGATTTTAATTGGAAAGTGATGGTTGATCTCCACGGCAGTGACCACTTTCCTATTTTATTGTCTGAGTCTAAACCATACCACGAAAATAGATCCCCAAAATGGAAGTTTCAGAAAGCAGTCTGGTCAGAATTCCAAGAATTATGTCATCAGAGTATCAAAAGGAAACATTTTACTGATGATGAAGACGAACATGTCTCATTATTTACCTTTCTTCTCCATGGAGTGTGTGAAAAGTCTATCCCAAGGACATCGGGATCCCGCAAGAAGCTCGCCGAAAACTCCATCGCCGAGCACAAGACCGAAAACTTACACAAGCCCTTCCTCCCCTCTGGATAACGGAAAGAGGAAGAGGCTCAAAGACAAGGCAGACAAGGTCAAAAAAAGGATACAACAGACTTTAAAACAAGTCAAATACGGTGCGCTTATGGAAACGAACGACGCGGTTGAAGGCTGCTCACCGCCACAACCTCCATCGAAGAAAGTTACTACCGATGAGAGGAAGTCGTCTCTACAAACATTGCCGCTCCAAACCAAACCTCCACGGGCTCGCCAAGCAAGGGAGAAGTACCAGAGTCACCCAAATTTCCCACTCAATTTAGAATTTGTGGGAAACCGGTACTCGGTACTTGAGGATGCGGACGAAGGGGGTAACCTAGCCAAAACCCCAGAAAAACAACCATCCACTCCCCCAAAAAAGGTAGCAGAGGCAGAGCAAGACAAAGCGGCAGTAAAAACACAATTAAGACCACCTAAAGTAACAATACAAAGGCCCCGGACCTATAGTAAGTAAAATGGCAGTAGTCCACTGGAACATAAGAGGTTTTTGGACCAACCAGATAGATCTTTTAACTCTGAGCCAACAATATAACCCGTCTGTCTTTTGCCTCCAAGAAACATACGGTACTGATATCTACCCACCAGATTTAATCGGTTACACTTCCTATAACAAGAACGCCAATAACAACCGCGCCTCGGGCGGAATCACTACCTTAATCCGAAACAACGTTATTCAAAGTGAACTCAAATTAAATACAAACCTGCAAGCAACAGCAGTTCGTGTTACAATGAAGAAAACTTTTTCCATTTGTAACATATACCTACGTCCACCCTCCAAACCTCAACCGGAAGAACTCAACGACTTGATTTGCCAAATACCAAAACCTATTCTGTTTTTAGGCGACTTCAATGCACATAGCGACCTATGGGGTAATACAAGCACCGACCACAAAGGTAAACTAATTGAAAACCTGCTAAATTTCCACAATCTCTCGCTTTACAACGCTAAATCTCCTACATACCTACATCCTGGCACTGGTTCAAAAACCTCAATCGACCTTACAATGGCATCTAGTAATTTGTTTTTAGATTTTGAATGGGAAGTCTTGGACGACACTTATGGCAGCGACCACTTCCCCATTTTATTAAAACCACTAGATCCACAGCAACAAAAAGGATTACCAAAGTGGAAATTCCACAAAGCAGATTGGTCACTGTTCCAGGAACTCTGCAAAAAGGCCATTAAAATGAACCAGTTTACACATGACGACGACCCGATTTTATTTTTTACGGCTCTAATCCAGGCAATCATGGAAAAAACCATACCTAAAACTTCCGGAAATCCTAAAAAACAACAAAAACGTTGGTTTAACGACGATTGCAAAAAAGCAATAGCCATGCGGAAAACAGCTCTGCGCCAATTCTACTTCAGCCCGGACAACAGTACCAAACTTGAATACAAAAGGCTACGTGCCGAAGCACGCAGAACCATCAAAACAAGCAAAAAGCAAACCTGGGCGGAATATATCTCCAAATTGAACAAAAACAATTCAACCAAAAAAGTATGGGAGATAATTCGAAAAATATCTGGTAAAAACATCTCAAAACCCATAAACCACCTCACTACAAATAACCAAACTATCATAAAACCCGATGAAATAGCAAATACCTTTGGTAGAACCTTTCAGTTCAATTCTTCATCTGAAAATTACTCCCTTGCGTTCCGCAAATAAAGGAAATTAAAGAACAAATACCAATAGACTTCACCTCAAATAATTTGGAACAATATAATAGCACCTTTACCTCAGCGGAATTAAAAGACGCTATACATAACTCACATGACACAGCGGCCGGACCAGACGACCTGCACTACCAGGTTCTAAAACACCTACCTGAGGAAACTCTTGAAGTCCTCTTAGAACTACTCAACCAAGTCTGGACCACAGGACACTTTCCTGAAATGTGGAAAGAAGCCACTATCATACCAATCCCAAAACCTAATAAGGATTCTACTAATCCCCAAAATTACCGCCCAATATCCCTGACAAGTTCATTGTGCAAAACACTAGAGCGAATGATAGCCGCAAGACTAATTTGGTATCTAGAGAAAAACCATCTGCTTACTGACATCCAAAGCGGCTTTAGAAAAGAAAGAAGTACCATAGATTACCTGGTTAGACTCGAATCATTTATAAGAGAAGGTTTTTTGAAGTCCTCTTAGAACTACTCAACCATGTCTGGACCACAGGACACTTTCCTGAAATGTGGAAAAAAGCCACTATCATACCAATCCCAAAACCTAATAAGGATTCTACTAATCCCCAAAATTACCGCCCAATATCCCTGACAAGTTCATTGTGCAAAACACTAGAGCGAATGATAGCCGCAAGACTAATTTGGTATCTAGAGAAAAACCATCTGCTTACTGACATCCAAAGCGGCTTTAGAAAAGAAAGAAGTACCATAGATCACCTGGTTACACTCGAATCATTTATAAGAGAAGGTTTTTTTGAAGTCCTCTTAGAACTACTCAACCAAGTCTGGACCACAGGACACTTTCCTGAAATGTGGAAAGAAGCCACTATCATACCAATCCCAAACCTAATAAGGATTCTACTAATCCCCAAAATTACCGCCCAATATCCCTGACAAGTTCATTGTGCAAAACACTAGAGCGAATGATAGCCGCAAGACTAATTTGATATCTAGAGAAAAACCATCTGCTTACTGACATCCAAAGCGGCTTTAGAAAAGAAAGAAGTACCATAGATCACCTGGTTAGACTCGAATCATTTATAAGAGAAGGTTTTATCAATAACGAACATGTCGTCACTGTTTTCTTCGATTTAGAAAAAGCCTACGACACGGCTTGGAAACACGGGGTCATGCAAGATCTCTACGACCTTGGTGTACGAGGTCGCCTTCCTGAATTCATTCAAGCGTTTTTAAATGACAGGCGGTTTAAAGTCCGTCTCGGTTCCATTTTCTCGGATTATTTTGAGCAAGAAGAGGGCTATCCTCAAGGCTGTATTCTATCAATTCTGTTGTTTCTAATCAAAATCAATAGTATCAAAAGCGCAACTAAACAGGGAATAGACAGCTCACTGTTTGTAGACGACTTTGCAATGTCTGCCAGGGGCAAGAATATGAATCTTATCGAGCGTCGCCTCCAGCAAAATATAAACTCGCTTGAAAAATGGGCTGACCAAAATGGTTTCAAGTTTTCGCAAACCAAAACAGTTTGTATGCACTTTTGCAACAAGCGAAAGCCACACGACGATCCCATTTTATACTTATCAAACACTCAAATACCTGTAGTAAAGGAAAACAAATTCCTTGGTCTAATTCTGGACTCGAAGAAGCTAAATTTTATTCCCAACATAAAAGAGCTGAAGAGAAATGCCAAAAGGCACTCAATCTGCTGCGAGTCGTCTCCGCTCAAGACTGGGGAGCAGATACCAATACTAAATTAAAACTGTATAGATCATTAATAAGATCTAGAATAGATTATGGTAGCATCGTCTACGGATCAGCCAGGCCTTCGTACTTGAAGATGTTGAACCCAATACAAAATCAAGGCCTTCGCCTCTGCCTTAACGCCTTCAGAACGTCACCTGCGGAAAGCCTTCAGGTTGAATCAAATGAACAACCACTAGATATCCAACAAATCAAACTGTCAATGTAATATGCAGTTAAACTATACGCAAACAAAGAAAACCCGACCCATAAGGCAGTGTTCGAAAAAGACCATTCAGAAATCTTAAGCACACGCCCTAGGGTTATCGTACCCTTTGGCACTAGAATCCGGAACCACCTTAATAATGCTGGAATCAAAGTTGAGCAAATTGCAAACTTGAAAGTTTCAAAATACCCAACATGGAAAATACAAAGGCCAACCATAAACAAAACTCTGACAAACTTTTCCAAAGACACAACAAATGCTGAAGAATTCAAAGTTAGGTTTGCTGAGATAAAGGAAACCTACCCTCACCATTATTTCCTATACACGGACGGATCTAAACTCGATAACCAAGTTGCTGCCTCAATAGTTACAAAATCAAATACCCTTAAAACAAGATTACCAAAGGGCTCCTCCATCTTTTCCGCGGAGGTTCGGGCACTCCAACTAGCCATGGAAATTATCAAGATTAGTAGGTACAAAAAATTCGCTATCTGTGTCGATTCCTTATCGGTCTTACAGTCACTAGAAAATCTGCAAGTGTCGAACACAATGATTCTAGACCTAATAGAACGTTACAAAAGGGCAGTCAAACAAGGCAAATCCCTAGTATTTTGCTGGGTGCCAAGCCACGTGGGCATACCAGGTAATGAAGCTGCGGACCAGGCAGCCAAAGAGGCGCTAAACTACAACATATCCGACCTTCTCATACCATACTCCGATTTTAAACCCCATATTGCAAGTTATGTAAAAAACCTTTGGCAACAAAAAAGGAACGAACAAAGAAATAACAAACTCTTTCAAATCCAACCAACAGTTGGACAAAAACACCTAGCTCTTGGCAGTATTCACGACACAACGGTTATGCATAGAGTTCGAATCGGGCACACATACATCACCCACGGATATCTTTTGAGAGGCGATGCTCCTCCACAATGTATTGGTTGTCAAGAACGTTTGACTGCAAAACATATTCTTCTCAATTGCATAGATTTTCAGAACATTCGTTCACGCTACTACAGTGTGAATTCCATGAAAGACCTTTTTACAAAGGTAGCACCAAGCAAAATTATTTCTTTTCTGAAAGAAATACACTTGTACAGCAAGATTTAGTTGATTTTAGATGTATACATTACTTGTTTTGTCTATTTTAATTGATTTTAATTTCAACCGAGTCTTCCTATAGCAACAGAACTGACACAATATGACCCTAACGGGTTGCTAGTGTCGTTAAACCAATCAATCAATCAATTAATGACGCTTGTAAAGAATCCATAGCGCTTCGTAAACAAGCTCTCAAAAATTTTTCAGACTACCCAGACATTACAAGAAAAATAGAATATCAAAGGGCCAAGGCAGTTGCGCGTAAAATAGTCAAAAAAAGCAAACAAGAGTCCTGGCATGAATATGTTTCTCAACTCAACACAAATAATTCTCTAAAAAGACCTGGGACATGGTTAGAAAAATATCTGGCAAGAACACTTTTAACACAGTAAGCCATCTAGAAGTTAACAATAATATGATCACCGACCCAAAGGACATTTTAGATACCCTAGGCGAAACATTTGAACATAATTCATCTTCCGAAAATTATAGCCACGAGTTTAGACGCTATAAAGAAACAGAAGAAACTAATCCTCTTAACTTCTATTCTGACAACAGCGAAACGTATAATGAGCACTTTTCTCTTAATTAATTGAGAAAGGCCATAGATAGTTCCCATGATTCAGCAGCAGGACCAGATGACATACATTATCAGATGCTTAGACATTTGCCAGACCATACCCTAAAGACCCTTTTAGAACTGTTAAATCATACCTGGAATTCCGACACTTTTCCAGAAATATGGAAGGAAGCCACAATAATACCAATAACAAAAGCCAAACAAAGATCCGCGAAATCCTCAGATTTACAGACCAATTTCCTTGACAAGTGCCCTGTGCAAAACATTTGAGCGAATAGTAGCTGAAAGATTAAAATGGTACCTGGAAAGAAACAACTTGTTTGCCGACATACAGAGTGACTTTAGGAAACAAAGGAGCACTCTGGACCATCTTGTAAGACTAGAATCTTTTGTGAAAGAAGCTTTCAATAACAAGGAACATGTTGTTACCGTTTTCTTCGACTTGGAAAAGGCTTATGACACAGCATGGAAACACGGACTACTAAAGGATCTTTTTGATTTCGGCCTCCGGGGCCGTCTGCCCCAGTTTATAAAAGGATTCCTGGACGACCGTCGATTCAGGGTTCGCCTTGGTACAATATTCTCAGAATACTTTGAACAAGAGGAAGGCTTCCCCCAAGGATGCATCCTTTCAATTCTACTTTTCCTGATAAAAATCAACAATATAAAAGATACACTGAGACAGGGGATAGATAGCTCACTCTTCGTGGATGATTTTGCCATGTCGTGTAGAGGCAAAAGTATGAATTTAATACAGCGTCGTCTTTAGCAGAGTATTTATTCTCTCCAAGTTTGGGCGAATAAGAATGGCTTTAAATTCTCACAAACCAAAACGGTTTGTATACACTTTTGTAAAAAAAAACGAAAACAACACGACGATCCAGTTTTACACATCTCTAACGTGCAAATCCCTGTTGTCAAGGAAAACAAATTTTTAGGTTTAATTTTTGATAACCAACTTAGTTTTATCCCACATATCAAACACCTCCTAAGAAAGTGTCAGAAGGCCTTAAATTTACTGAGAGTCATCTCCTCCCACGATTGGGGAGCAAATCGTGATACTAAACTCATGTTGTATAGAGCTCTAATCAGATCGCGACTGGACTATGGCAGTATAGTTTATGGCTCAACTAGACCATCATATCTCAAGATGCTAGAACCGATACAGAATCAAGGCTTAAGAATATGTTTAAATGCCTTTAGAACATCCCCAGCCGACAGTTTACACGTTGAGGCAAATGAACAACCTCTCAATATACGGCGGTTAAAACTTGCCATGCAGTATTGTATAAAACTTTACGCCAATAGAAATAATTCTACTCATCAGAGTGTTTTCGGATCACATTATGCGGATAGAGGTACCAATGCTATCCCCCCCCCCCTTTGGAACTAGGATTATACCACACCTGCAAGAAGCAGGTATAATCGTTGAATCTGTTGCAAATTACAAAATACCTAACCAACCCCCTTGGAAGTTAACGAAACCTGTGGTCTTGAAGACTCTGAACGAACTAACCCGTGTGTATTTCAGTCAAAATTTGCAGAATTAAAGGATAATTATAATGACTACCATTTCATATATACCGATGGTTCCAAACTTGAGGACAAGGCTGCAGCAGCTATTGTCACAGAAAATAATACATTCAGAACCAGGCTCCCTGATGGGTCTTCTATTTTCTCTGCAGAAGTTAGAGCCCTGCAGCTAGCTATGCAAATTGTCAAGATTAGCCGCTACAAAAAATTCATATTGTGCTTGAGTCACTAGAAAACTTACAGGTATCCAACCCAATAATTTTGGACTTGATAGAAAAACACGACGAAGTGGTAAAGAGATAATATTTTGTTGGGTACCGAGCCACGTTGGAATCCCGGGCAACGAGGCAGCCGACAAAGGCGCCAAAGAAGCGTTAAACCAAGACTGCTCAGATTTCCTTATACCGTCATCAGATTTTAAGTGCAATATTTCTAGATATGTCAAAAATCTATGGCAACAATATTGGGATGAACAAACCAACAATAAGCTGTACCAAATTAACCCTGTGGTAGGGCGCAAATTGCCCTCCCTTAATGGCCTTCGCGACGATATGGTAATTCACAGATTAAGAATAGGACATTCTTACACTACTCACAAACACCTCTTAAGAGGTGAACCACAACCCGAATGTATAAGTTGTCAGGAACGGTATACAGTGAAACGCATCTTGATAGATTGTATAGACTTCATTCACATTCGTCCCCGTTATTATAGAGTTGATTCCATGAGAGAGCTCTTTGAGAAGGTAAATTCCAACAAGGTCCTAAAATTTTTAAGAGATTAACATGTATTCCTATGTGTAGACCACCATTAAGTCTATTTTAGTATATTTTTTAGTATATTTAAGATTTTATTTTATAATCATTTTTAATCAATAAAGTATAAATTCGACAAAGTTACCAGGAATGACACAATATGACCTGCAACAGGTTGGCGGTGTCGTTAAACCAATCAAATAACTAACTGTTTACTTACAAACCTTCGGCCACATGTTCCGCTGGTTTTCTAGAGATAAATCTACTCTCAAAGAGGGCATCGTGGAGTTGCCAAGAGATGCAGTATCAAACTGCCCTCCTTCCCAGGCTGCCACAAATGACCGAGAAGCCTCGGCCGTAAGGTCAAACGAAACGACAACCCTAGAATTGTCTACTGGAATAGAAAGAATAACAAGGCAGTGACAGATTTCTGTTTTGACTATGTGGATCAACTTTTTGAAACAGGCGAGCACGAGGTTTTCTTGGTCATCATAAATCAACATCCAAAGGACTTCAAAAGTGTTTTATGATGAGTCTGTCCGAAACACTGAACTGGTTAAAAACATGTTTGCCAGACCAGTCAAATCCAGAAAGTATCGAGAAGATACTGGAAGAAAAAGAGTATGAAATTCAAGAGTCTATTCTTAAGAAAGTCGAATCAGGACATACCGACAAAAGCTGATAGAAAATGCCACCCAGCTCCAAAAGCTCAAAAATCAAAACTTCTCAGAGAGAAGACTGAGCTTCGGAGAAAGCGATCATCACATTCATCTGTGGATGAAGATTACCTGCCGTCATCCGAGGAGGAGACGGACTCTGAGGATGAACATTGTGGTTCCAAGATAGAAACTAGGGTAGGTTCTCATCCCGTTGATGCTGCAGAAAGTGTGATCGAATCCACAAGGCGTCATATCAATTTCGATTCGTCTTCGGAAGACCTCTTTGAAGCTGAAAAAGAAGTGGAAAACGAACAAGAGATTGCAATTGCTCCTGCTACAACCTCTATTTTATCAGCATCCGCGAAACAACCACGTTCGCGGAATGTTACAACAAGAAGGAGGCGACAGACTGCACCGAATGCACGTCCAAAGAAGAATTGTCCGTTTTGTCCGGCTGAGGTAACTGACTTGATACGACATTTGCGTAATGCGCGTGAAAATAATCCATGCCACATGGAACACACGCAAGCTATGATAGACGCAGAAATAGAATCTTTAGTGAGACCAAAGGGGAGAAAGCGCACATACAAGCGTGAACCATGCGGTCTGGAGGGGTGCAAGCTTGACGGCGAACGCCTCAGCAAACACCTCCAGTGCAAGCACAAGATGACCAGGCAACAGTGTCAGGAACACTTGCATGCAAAATTTGTCCACTCTGTCAGTGACGACAAAATGGCAGAGGGGACTCTGAACGAAGACACAGGTGTTAGTGCAGTAGTGAAAAAATTTTGCTTATGGTTAGGAAGCATAGAAGGGTCAAAGTATATCAACCAGCGCCATCCGCTTTCAAGACAAAAAGACTTGGAGAAGGCTAACGAGCAGCTGCCTGCACGCGTTAGAAAAATTATTCAAAGGATGGTATCACCTGAGCATACAACTATGCAACCAGAATGGATAAGTCTTGTCCGCAACTGGACAAAAAGTGGTGACGCTGGTTGTTTTGATGAGTTGACAGAGACTTTAACATATGGAACTGTCAAGACATAGTGCGTTGCAATGACACACTTCCTGTAGTTTCTTAAGATGCATGCAACTGCATACAAAATTTCCAAGGACGTTTTGGACGAATGGACTTAAGCGCAAACAAACGCTATGAAGTCACTCACCACGGAAGTTCATTTCGAAACCATCAGGCTTCATAAAAAGAAGGAAAAGGTCGATCTCTACAAAACGTTATGGAATTCATTGAACAGTTTCCAGAAGACGGTTCACCGCCTATAACCCAAGAAGAATTTCAGTGGTGTCAAGGTCATCTAATTCTTACTTTGCAATGTTTAAATAAGAAGAGGGGTGGTCACATAACGACACGGAAAGTGGAAGATATTGAAAACGCAAATATGAGTGTCGTAGAAGGCGAAGAGGTCTACTTAATTACAGTTTGATCTCACAAGACTGCAGCAACACATGGAACAGCAAACATTGTTATTCCTAAGTATTTTAGGCTAATTTTGCTTCATTGGGGTCAAAAGGTAATTCCAGTTAAGGAAAATTTCCAGAACTGCCAATCAGATTTGGCTGGAAATATATTTACCTGGTGGAAGGGAACTCCACTGCCATCCCACGCCGCCAATGACTTCATGACAAAATGCCTGGGAAGAATTTTACGAAGAGATGTACAAAAACACAGATAATTGCGATCGCGAAAGATGGGCGAAGGCACCAAAGGTGACCTCTTCGATACTACGACGCAGTATTGTCAGCGAAACCGAACAAGAAGGTGTTGACATGCAGGAAAGAATGAGGCTGGCTCAAAAGTGCTATTTTTTTCGACAATTAAAGGCTCACAGTTTTAAAATTTAACAGGAAAATTTCTTCTGGACACTCTGCTTGGCGAGATGACAAAAACTTGACCAAAATATTTACCTCAATTAGTACATTTTTTAAAACCACAAACCGTTTTCTTTATAGTTCTAGTCTCTTTTCTTTAAAATTTGTCAAAAAAATAATTGTCTAGAAAATTTATGCCTTGTCAAGATTGGCAGATTTCTTTGATATTTTTTAAACATGCAATATAAACTGTTCTGACACAATATGACCTGCAACAGGTTGGCGGTGTCATTAAACCAATCAAATAACTAACTAACTAACTTCTGTTTTTTTTCAGACGATAATAGGTCCATAGTTAATAGGCGATGTTTTGTTCACTGAACCTTTTCTTGAAATAGGTATTACAAGTACGAGCTAAATTCACTCTAAGGCAAGAGCTTTTGGAATTCTTCTCAAAAATGAGAGAAGTCTTATCTCTTATATATAGGACATACATATATCACCCACAAATATCTGTTAAGAGGCGAGCCGGCACCCGACTGTGTCTGGTGTCAGGAACCTTACACCGTTAAACATATCTTAATAGAATGTACCGTTTTCCAAGACGCCCGCTTACGTCATTTCAGAGCTGACTCCTTGAGGTAGCTCTTTGATGAAGTAGAACCTAGCAAATTTATACAATTTTTAAAAGAAATCAACCTGTATCAGTATTTCTAGTCTTTTACTTTATGATTTTAGAATATACATGGTTTTAGCTTACTTTGATTTCAACTTGTAGCATTGTCTTCTAGTCACTGATTACTGACATGTTATGACAAAATGTAACCCGCTAAGGGTCGGTCGTGTCGTTAAACAAATCATTTAGCTAACTATCTAACTTATCTCTGTGACATTTTAACATGCACGGTGAAGGGGCAGCGTTACAACACATGTAAGATCTGTGCGTTTCTGAAATAAGTTCCTTAAAAGCTGTCTTGAATGTTTCCAAGTATTACGAGAAGAAGTACAAGGTAGGGCTTGCTAAACCCCATTAAAGTTTAGTTTCAGTTAAACATGCCTCACTGGGAAGCTATGTCGAACAGACACTAAAAATTAGTGCCGTTTATAAAGGTCTATCTAGTTCTCGTGTTCCCTTCCCTTCCCCACTGGAGTTTACCCTGGAAAGAGAAAATGTATTTTAAGAATGAGAAATGTTTACTTTTGATTTTTTGAGAAAAATTTTATGTTGTATTTTACAAAATAAAACCATTAACAGTAATGATTATGCAAAAAAAAAAAAAATCAAACAAACAAAATCTTGTTTTTTTATGTAAATATAGATAATTTTGACATGCGATAATATTTACTTTGTAAATAACTTTTTTTCTCTTTAATTTTAATTTATAACTGATTTCATGTGAAAATTATAGGAACGTTTCTCATGAAGTTGTATATTTCCTCTTTTTCCCTGAATGGTAAACACGTATGGGAGCGATGGAGGGGCTCTCATATTCCCCCCTTTCCCCTTCCTATGTTACGTCTTATATGATTACAAAAATATGCAATTTAACGCATGGTTTACGACAATATTAACATGTTATGACGATTCATGGGGTATAATACTTTTAACAGGATTGGAAGGCCAATAAACAACGAGCAAGAAAGATGTGATTAATTGATTCTCGACAAATATAATCCAAAGTGCAGAAGCACCGGGGTATGGAGCTGCTCTGACACTAATGAGCAAATATTGTTAGCCAAATTATATTTTTGAACTTTTCCGTCTGTCCGTCCGTCACGCTTCAGTCTCACGCGCCTACAGGCCCAATTAATAGACGGATTCGTTTCGCATTTTGTACACGGCTTATCTGGACCCTTCCGCAGTGCAGTGACCAAGCAAGAATTTTCCGGATCCAAAAAAAAAAATAAATGACAGAATGGCGGACTTTTGAAAATCGGCACTGAACTTAGCGTATATACTGCAGTCTCCCGCGCCTACAGGCCGTATTGATAGATGGATTTGTTTCATATTTTGTACACGGCTTCTCTGGACCCTTTCGCAATGCACTGACCAAGCATGAATTTTCCAGATCCGAGAAAAATTGACAAAATGGCGGCTTTTGAAAATCGGCACTGGACTTACCGTATATACGGTAGTCTCACGTGCTTACAGGCTACCTTGATGGATGGAGTGTTTCACATTTTGTACACGGCTTCCCTGGACCCTTTCGCAGTGCAGTAACCAAGAATTTTCAGGACTTAAATTGACAAAATGGCGGATTCTTCAAAATCAGGAACGGTATACAGTAAAACACATCTTGATAGATTGTATAGACTTCAATCACATTCGCCCCCGTTATTATAGAGTTGATTCCATGAGAGAGTTTTTTGAAAAAGTAAATTCCAACAAGGACCTAGAATTTTTAAAAGAGATTAACATGTGTTCCTATGTGTAGACCATCATCAAGTCTAGTTTTTAGTATATTTAAGATTTTATTTTAATCAATAAAGTATAAATTCGACAAAGTTACCAGGAATGACACAGTATGACCCGCAACAGGTTGGCGGTGTCGTTAAACCAATCAAATAATTAACTAACTCATAATCGGCACTGTACTTAGCGTAACTACGGCAGTCTCACGTGCCTGCTGGTTAATGGATTGATTCCTTTAAATGTTAGACACTACGTCTACCTATGCTTCCACATTTCAATTTTGCATAGTCAACATGCAACAGCCTTACACACACCGTATCGCCCACGGGGGATAGACGTACTTCTCGAAACGTAGTCAAGTTACTTTGATATATTTCACAGGGTAGTGGCTTCGCAATTGTGTCAAATAGTTAAGATTTTAGTCAAAATTGTTGGTCTGAACGATGCTCTCGAAGCTGCTCGCGCTGTAAATAATATTGCAATATAAAGACTGACAGATTCTTGAATATACAACCTATCAGTGTACGCAAGCTTCTTCTCACAATTAAATAACTAGATAACACAAAAATGTTGCAGGTAGAGCACTTTACGATAAACTTAAGCAGTAAAAATCATGCATACCTGTAAGCAAAAATAAACTTTATTCATCAGTTCAATTTCTTTTTCCTAGAACCAAGCAAAATAATATTCTAGCAGTATGTTTAATGCTCGCACTATTATGCTAATTTTTATTCCAGTTAAAGATGTTTTTACTACATAAATATTTAGCAGTTGATGAATAAGTAGCGAAATTTTTTCTTGCGATCACTAGGTGATAAATATAGATCTGATGAGTGAAATTATGTTACCTGCAAAAATGCAACTTTCTTTTGATTGTTTTCTATGCTCTAAAGCAATATATGACTGAAATACATAGATAAGAAGATTAATTTATTTACTGTAATGATTGCTAGCTATCTCAAGGTAAATTCAGATGCAAAATAGCAATATAAAACAATGTTGTGCTGCGTGCATTCTAGGTGGCCAAGTTTTCTTTGTGTGTCTTGGACATCTCGTAGAGTATTAATAGGACAGACATGCAGAGGAGTCCCTCCAATATCAAGCAGTATATTTAATGATATGGTGATTGAAAGCAGTTTTTGTTTGATCGACCCACAAGGTGTGTAGGAATTTGTTATTCTGTGAGCAACAGTCATCGATGAACGTATGTCGTTGCGAGTATCTCATATAAAAGATTAATAACTGTGATCATAAAGATATGTTTTAGTTTATACTTGTCGCTGTTTGTTTTTGTGGGTTCGACTCCCACAGGGTGCTTGCATAACGATTTCTTATGCAATAATCTTGCACTCTCCGGTGGCAACACAGCAATATAAGTATTAGACTTGAACGTATTACCTGTCAAATAGTTACAAACAAACTTTCCTCAAAGTGTTTGGATCTTATATATTTAAAATAGCATTTGATAGAACTATTCCCGTTACAGACGAACATCAGTGTACACAAACATGTCAAACTTTTATTTATTAGCCAGCCATTGGGGTTTTGCTTTTGCTTACAACTTTCCCAGCACTTGTCCCTCCTTCGGTTTAGCATTTTGGAATTTTGTACTGCTTTAGAACTATAAGCCTTTACGTTATATAAATATATATGAATATATACTTATCTGTTGTCCCCAAAAGTCGGGCTACGTAACACTTTTATTCAATATTTAAAGGGAGAGGGGTACGTAACCTGAGTTCGGTTTATATTACTCCTCGATTTCCACATACGTCCAGGTGCAAAAAACAGCAATGTAGTCGCTATGAACTGGACTTGTACGTTCTTTTTATCCGGTACTTGAATGTGGGCGCAAATAGTAAGTTTAACTGTAGGTCTTTTATTCGGGTCTGGAAGGAGGCCACTACACAAATTTTACTTAAGTCCTTTTTGCTAAGGAGCCTGCAAGGTTTTACCAGTCCTCTCTTTATCCGATTTTGGAGAGCGATCGCTAAAGCACCGTTTAACTATACATTTTTATACGTTTGTGGGTCTGGTAAGTGGTCAATACAAACAAGTTTCACTCTACGTCTTTTTTATGCGGGCTATAAGGTGATCGCTACAAATAGGAGCTTTTTAATCCCGGCCCCTTTTTTAATTTCAAATGATTTTTTGCTTATCGTTAACCCTCCCTCCCAGCCATTTATTGAACGTTCGGCTCTGAACCTGATCCTAACAATTTTACTTACATCCATAAAATATATATTGTTTTCGTACATTCTCATCGGCTAGAATGCATCAGAAAAGCATCCTTCATAACTGTACACTATATAACCCACCTCGATGGGAAGTTGACAGGGAGGTCATAGATAGGATCGCGTTAACGTTAACCTTAATGATTACCTGTACAATAGTCCCGTTAATCAAGATTTTAAAAGATTTTAAAATAAATAGAATGCAAAGCAACTCCACCATCAGTAATAATTGGTTTAAACAAAATTTCACAGAAGAGTTATCGGAGTTGAAGAGTGGTGACACTAGGTGCTGATTAGTGGTAGTGGGTGGGAGGTGGTGGGATTGGACACTAGATAGGGCGGGGGGTGATGGTATTGTTTATGGATACTGTGATCTTTTGGTTGTTGGTGGTGGATGATCTTGGGCGTTGGTGGTGCTTGCTGGTCGGTGATGTGTGGCTGGTGGCGATGGTGGGTGGAG
Source organism: Protula sp. h YS-2021 (assembly GCA_949752745.1). Lineage (NCBI taxonomy): Eukaryota > Metazoa > Annelida > Polychaeta > Sabellida > Serpulidae > Protula > Protula sp. h YS-2021. Next base: position 33,130,856 of record OX457030.1, read on the forward strand.
GCCACGCGGGCGGCAGTGGCGATTGGTAGGTGTTGGTGGAAAGGTGCTTTTAGTTGTAGTAAGTCGAGGCGGTTGGTTTAATGAATGTAGTCAGAGGTGACAGGTGCAGATGTTTTATTGTTGCTGTAGATGATGGTGTTGATAAGTGATGATGTGTGTCACTTCAAGGCTACAGCCAATGTAATCAAAAATTTGTAAAAAATCTTTAAAAATCTCAAATAAAAAGCAGTCAATTTTGACTTTGTGACCCCCATTAAGAACCAAATTTTAATTTTGCATGTAGGTAACGTTACTGCTCACCAACCAAAAGAGCATATAGCGGTCACAAAAAGTGAAATCTATTTTGAAAAAATTCTCAATAGTTTTCAAGAATGACGCATTTTAAGTTTGGGGGTCAATAAATAGAATGTAATGCAACTCCACCATCTGTAATAATTGGTTTAAACAAAATTTCACAGATGAGTTATCGGAGTTGAAGAGTGTTGGCAGTAGGTGCTGGTCAATGGTAGTGGGTGGGAGGTGGTGCGATTGGATACTAGATATGGCCGGTTTTGGTGTTGTTTAATGACCCTGTGGTCTTCTGGGTGGTGGTGGTGGTGGATAGTCTTTGACGTTGGCAGTGCTTGCTGGTCGGTGATGTGTGGCTGGTGGCGATGATGGGTGGTGGCCATGCGGGCAGCAGTGGCGATTGGTAGGTGTTGGTGGAAAGGTGACAGGTGCAGATGTTGCAATGTGTGCCGTCGATGATGTTGTTAATAGGTGATGATGTCTGTCACTTCAGGGCCGTAGATAATATAATCTAAAAATGTATGAAAAAATCTTAAAACCTCTCAAATAAAAAACATCAATTTTGACTTTCTGACCCCCATTAAGAACCAAATTTTAATTTTGCATGTAGGTGACTTTCCTGCTCACCAACCAAAAGACCATATAGAGGCCACAAAAAGTGAAATTTATTTTTAAAAAATTCTCAATAGTTTTCATGAATGACGCATTTTAAGTTTGGGGTCAATAAATAGAATGCAAAGCAACTCCAACATCAGTAACAATTGCTTCAAACAAAATTTCACAGATGAGTGATTGGAGTTGAAGAGTGGTGGCAGTAGGTGCTGATTAGTGGTAGTGGGTGGGAGGTGGTGCGATTTGGAACTAGATATGACGGGGGGTGATGGTATTGTTTATGGATACTGTGGTCTTTTGGTTGTTGGTGGTGGATGATCTTGGGCGTTGGCACTGCTTGCTGGTCGGTGATGTGTGGCTGGTGGCGATGGTGGGTGGTGGCCATGCGGGCGGCAGTGGCGACTGGTACGTGTTGGTGGAAAGGTGCTTGTTGGTGGTGGTTGGTGTAATGAATGTGGTGAGAGGTGACAGGTGCAGACGTTGTATTGGTGCCGGTGATGATGGTGTTGATAGGTGATGATGTGTGTCACTTCAGGATTATAGCCAATGTAATTTAAAATGTGTAAAAAAAATCTTAAAACATCTGAAATAAATAACAGTCAATTTTGACTTTCTGACCCTCATTAAGAACCAAATTCTAATTTTGCATGTAGGTGACTTTCCTGCTCACGAACCAAAAGAGCAGATAGTGGTCACAAAAAGTGAAATTTATTTTGAAAAAATTTTCAGTAGTTTTCAAGTATAACGCATTTTAAGTTTGGGGTCAATAAATAGAATGCAAATTATTTCCGCCATCTATAATAACTTTTTAAACAAAAGTTTGAGGGACTGACAGAGGGACGGACACGGGAAAACTGAACCTCCCGTTGCACATCTACACTATATATACTTCCTTCCTGTAAGGTTTAGTGATGATCCGATGAATAGTACTTGTGATATCAAACGGACAAGAAAAACGTTTAAGGTGCGACGGACGGACAGACGGATGGACACGAGACAAATTGAACACCCTGTCGCATATCTATGTTATATATACTTTCTTCCTGCAACATTTTGCGGAGCTTGCTGATCGGTTGTGTGTGGCTGATGGCGATGGTAGGTGGTGGCCATGCGGACGGCAGTGGCGATTGGTAGGTGTTGGTGTAAAGGTGCTTTTAGTTGTAGTAAGTGGAGGCGGTTTGTTTAATGAATGTAGTCAGAGGTGACAGGTGCAGATGTTTTATTGTTGCCGTAGATGATGGTGTTGATAAGTGATGATGTGTGTCACTTCAAGGCTACAGCGAATGTAATCAAAAATTTGTAAAAAATCTTTAAAAATCTCAAATAAAAAGCAGTCAATTTTGACTTTGTGACCCCCATTAAGAACCAAATTTTAATTTTGCATGTAGGTAACGTTACTGCTCACCAACCAAAAGAGCATATAGCGGTCACAAAAAGTGAAATCTATTTTGAAAAAATTCTCAATAGTTTTCAAGAATGACGCATTTTAAGTTTGGGGGTCAATAAATAGAATGCAAAGCAACTCCACCATCTGTAATAATTGGTTTAAGCAAAATTTCACAGATGAGTTATCGAAGTTGAAGAGTGTTGGCAGTAGGTGCTGATCAGTGGTAGTGGGTGGGAGGTGGTGCGATTGGATACTAGATATGGCGGGTTTTGTTCTTGTTTAATGACACTGTGGTCTTCTGAGTGGTGGTGGTGGTGGATAGTCTTGGGCGTTGGCAGTGCTTGCTGGTCGGTGATGTGTGGTGTGGCTGATGGCGATGGTGGGTGGTGGCCATGCGGGCAGCAGTGGCGATTGGTAGGTGTTGATGGAAAGGTGACAGGTGCAGATGTTGCAATGTGTGCCGTCGATGATGTTGTTAATAGGTGATGATGTCTGTCACTTCAGGGCTATAGCCAATGTAATCTAAAAATGTGTGAAAAATCTTAAAACCTCTCAAATAAAAAGCAGTCAATTTTGACTTTGTGACCCCCATTAAGAACCAAATTTTAATTTTGCATGTAGGTAACGTTACTGCTCACCAACCAAAAGAGCATATAGCGGTCACAAAAAGTGAAATCTATTTTGAAAAAATTCTCAATAGTTTTCAAGAATGACGCATTTTAAGTTTGGGGGTCAATAAATAGAATGCAAAGCAACTCCACCATCTGTAATAATTGGTTTAAGCAAAATTTCACAGATGAGTTATCGAACGTGAAGAGTGTTGGCAGTAGGTGCTGATCAGTGGTAGTGGGTGGGAGGTGGTGCGATTGGATACTAGATATGGCGGGTTTTGTTCTTGTTTAATGACACTGTGGTCTTCTGAGTGGTGGTGGTGGTGGATAGTCTTGGGCGTTGGCAGTGCTTGCTGGTCGGTGATGTGTGGTGTGGCTGATGGCGATGGTGGGTGGTGGCCATGCGGGCAGCAGTGGCGATTGGTAGGTGTTGATGGAAAGGTGACAGGTGCAGATGTTGCAATGTGTGCCGTCGATGATGTTGTTAATAGGTGATGATGTCTGTCACTTCAGGGCTATAACCAATGTAATCTAAAAATGTGTGAAAAATCTTAAAACCTCTCAAATAAAAAACAGTCAATTTTGACTTTGTCACCCCCATTAAGAACCAAATTTCAATTTTGCATGTAGGTAACGTTCCTGCTCACCAACCAAAAGACCATATAGAGGCCACAAAAAGTGAAATTTATTTTGAAAAAATTCTCAATAGTTTGCAAGAATGACGCATTTTAAGTTTGGGGTCAATAAATAAAAAGCAAATTATCTCCGCCATCTGTAATAATTGGTTTGAACAAAATTTCACAGATGAGTTATCGGAGTTGAAGAGTGGTGGCAGTAGGTGCTGGTTGGTGTAATGAATGTGGTGAGAGGTGACAGGTGCAGATGTTGTTTTGGTGTCGGTGATAATGGTGTTCATAAGCGTTGATGACTGTCACTTCAGGGCTATAGCCAATGTAATCTAAAAATGTATGAAAAATCTTAGAACATCTCAAATAAAACACAGTCAATTTTGACTTTGTGACCCCCATTAAGAACCAAAATTTAATTTTGCGTGTACGTAACGTTCCTGCTCACCAGTCAAAAGAGCATATAGAGGCCAAAAAAAGTGAAATTTATTTTGAAAAAATTCTCAGATGAGTGATCGGAGTTGAAGAGTGGTGGCAGTGGGTGCTGATTAGTGGTAGTGGGTGGGACGTGGTCCGATTGGATACTAGATATGGCTGGGGTGGTGTTGGTTTTGTTTATGGATATTGTGGTCTTTTGGGTATTGGTGGTGTATGAACTTGGGCGTTGGCGGTGCTTGCTTGTCGGTGATGTGTGGCTGGTGGCGATGGTGGGTGGTGGCCATGCGGGCGGCAGTGGTGATTGGTAGGTGTTGGTGGAAAGGTGCTGTTTGTTGTAGTAAGTGGAGAATGTGGTGAGAGGTGACAGGTGCAGATGTTTTATTGGTGCTGGTTATGATGGTGTTGACAGGTGATGATTTGTGTCACTTCAGGGCTACAGCGAATGTTATCTAAAAATTTGTAAGATATCTTAAAAAATCCGAAATCAAAAACAGTCAATTTTGACTTTGTGACCCCCATTAAGAACCAAATTTTAATTTTGCATGTAGGTAACGTTCCTGCTCACCAATCAAAAGAGCATATAGAGGCCACAAAAAGTGAAATGTATTTTGAAAAAATACTCAATAGTTTTCAAGAATGACGCATTTTAAGTTTGGGATCAATAAATAGAATGCAAAGCAACTCCACAATCAGTAGTAATTGGTTGAAACAAAATTTCACAGATGAGTGATCGTAGTTGAAGATTTGTGGCAGTAGGTGCTGGTTGGTGTAATGAATGTGGTGAGAGGTGACAGGTGCAGATGTTGTTTTGGTGTCGGTGATAATGGTGTTCATAAGCGTTGATGACTGTCACTTCAGGGCTATAGCCAATGTAATCTAAAAATGTATGAAAAATCTTAGAACATCTCAAATAAAACACAGTCAATTTTGACTTTGTGACCCCCATTAAGAACCAAAATTTAATTTTGCGTGTACGTAACGTTCCTGCTCACCAGTCAAAAGAGCATATAGAGGCCAAAAAAAGTGAAATTTATTTTGAAAAAATTCTCAGATGAGTGATCGGAGTTGAAGAGTGGTGGCAGTGGGTGCTGATTAGTGGTAGTGGGTGGGACGTGGTCCGATTGGATACTAGATATGGCTGGGGTGGTGTTGGTTTTGTTTATGGATATTGTGGTCTTTTGGGTATTGGTGGTGTATGAACTTGGGCGTTGGCGGTGCTTGCTTGTCGGTGATGTGTGGCTGGTGGCGATGGTGGGTGGTGGCCATGCGGGCGGCAGTGGTGATTGGTAGGTGTTGGTGGAAAGGTGCTGTTTGTTGTAGTAAGTGGAGAATGTGGTGAGAGGTGACAGGTGCAGATGTTTTATTGGTGCTGGTTATGATGGTGTTGACAGGTGATGATTTGTGTCACTTCAGGGCTACAGCGAATGTTATCTAAAAATTTGTAAGATATCTTAAAAAATCCGAAATCAAAAACAGTCAATTTTGACTTTGTGACCCCCATTAAGAACCAAATTTTAATTTTGCATGTAGGTAACGTTCCTGCTCACCAATCAAAAGAGCATATAGAGGCCACAAAAAGTGAAATGTATTTTGAAAAAATACTCAATAGTTTTCAAGAATGACGCATTTTAAGTTTGGGATCAATAAATAGAATGCAAAGCAACTCCACAATCAGTAGTAATTGGTTGAAACAAAATTTCACAGATGAGTGATCGTAGTTGAAGATTTGTGGCAGTACGTGCTGGTTGGTGTAATGAATGTGGTGAGAGGTGACAGGTGCAGATGTTGTAATGTGTGCCTGTGATGATGGTGTTGAAAGGTGATGATGTGTGTCACTTCAGGGCTGCAGCCAATGCAATCTAAAAATGTATGAAAAATCTTAAAACATCTAACATGAAAAAAAAACAGTCAATTTTGACTTTGTGACCCCCATTAAGAACCAAATTTTAATTTTGCATGTACGTAACGTTCCTGCTCACCAACCAAAAGAGCACATAGAGGCCACAGAAAGTGAAATTTAGTTTGAAAACATTCTCAATAGTTTTCAAGAATGACGCATTTTAAGTTTGGAGGTCAATAAATAAAAAGCAAATTATCTCCACCATCAGTAATAATTGGTGTAAACAAAATTTCACAGATGAGTGATCGGAGTTGAAGAGTGGTGACACTAGGTGCTGATTAGTGTTAGTGGGTGGGAGGTGGTGGGATTGGATACTAGATAGGGCGGGGTGGTGATGGTATTGTTTATGGATACTGTGGTCTTTTGGTTGTTGGTGGTGGATGATCTTGGGCGTTGGCGGTGCTTGCTCGTCGGTGATGTGTGGCTGGTGGCGATGGTGGGTGGAGGTTTAGTAAGTGGAGGCTGTTGGTTTAATGAATGTAGTCAGAGGTGACAGTTGCAGATGTTTTATTGTTCCCGTAGATGATGGTGTTGATAAGTGATGATGTGTGTCACCTCACGGCTACAGCCAATGTAATCAAAAATTTGTAAAAAAAATCTTTAAAAATCTCAAATAAAAAGCAGTCAATTTTGACTTTGTCACCCCCAGTAAGAACCAAATTTTAATTTTGCATGTAGGTAACGTTCCTGCTCACCAACCATAAGAGCACATTGAGGCCACAGAAAGTGAAATTTAGTTTGAAAAAATTCGAATGACGCATTTTAAGTTTGGGGGTCAATAAATAGAATGCAAAGCAACTACACCATCTTTAATAATTGCTTTAAACAAAATTTCACAGATGAGTTATAGGAGTTGAAGAGTGTTGGCAGTAGGTGCTGATCAGTGGTAGTGGGTGGGAGGTGATGCGATTGGATACTAGATATGGCGGGTTTTGGTGTTGTTTAATGACACTGTGGTCTTCTGAGTGCTGGTGGTGGTGGATAGTCTTGGGCGTTGGCAGTGCTTGCTGGTCGGCGATGTGTGGCTGGTTGCGATGGTGGGTGGTGGCCATGCGGGCGGCAGTGGCGATTGGTAGGTGTTGATGGAAAGGGGACAGGTGCAGATGTTGCAATGTGTGCCGGTGATGATGGTGTAATAGCTGATGATGTGTGTCACTTCAGGGTTATAGCTAATGTAATCTAAAAATGTGTAAAAAATCATAAAACCTCTCAAATAAAAAACAGTCAATTTTGACTTTCTGACCCCCATTAAGAACCAAATTTTAATTTTGCATGTAGGTAACGTTCCTGCTCACCAACCAAAAGACCATATAGAGGCCACAAAAAGTGAAATTTATTTTGAAAAAATTCTCAGTAGTTTTCAAGAATGACGCATTTTAAGTTTGTTATCAATAAATAAAAAGCAAATCATCTCCGCCATCTGTAATAATTGGTTTAAACAAAATTTCACAGATGAGCTATCGGAGTTGAAGAGTAGTGGCAGTAGGTGCTGGTTGGTGTAATGAATGTGGTGAGAGGTGACAGGTGCAGATATTGTAATGTGTGCCGGTGATGATGGTGTTGATAGGTGATGATGTGTGTCACTTCAGGGTTACAGCCAATGTAATCTAAAATGTATGAAAAATCTTAAAACATCTCAAATAAAAAACAGCCAATATTAACTTTGTGACCCCCATTAAGAACCAAATTTTAATTTTGCATGTACGTAACGTTCCTGCTCACCAATCAAAAGAGCATATAGACGCCACAAAAAGTGAAATTTATTTTGAAAAAGTTCTCAATAGTTTGCAAGAATGACGCATTTTAAGTTTGGGGTCAATAAATAAAAAGCAAATTATCTGCGCCATCTGTAATAATTGGTTTAAACAAAATTTCACAGATGAGTTATCGGAGTTGAAGAGTGGTGGCAGTGGGTGCTGATTAGTGGTAGTGGGTGGGACGTGGTCCGATTGGATACTAGATATTGCTGGGGTGGTGTTGGTTTTGTTTATGGATACTGTGGTCTTTTGGGTATTGGTGGTGTATGAACTTGGGCGTTGGCGGTGCTTGCTTGTCGGTGATGTGTGGCTGGTGGCGACGGTGGGTGGTGGCCATGCGGGCGGCAGTGGTGATTGGTAGGTGTTGGTGGAAAGGTGCTGTTAGTTGTAGTAAGTGGAGACGGGTTAATGAATTGGGTGAGAGGTGACAGGTCCAGATGTTTTATTGGTGCTGGTTATGATTGTGTTGATGGGTGATGATTTGTGTCACTTCAGGGCTACAGCGAATATAATCTAAAAATTTGTAAAAAATCTTAAAAATCCGAAATCAAAAACAGTCAATTTTGACTTTGTGACCCCCATTAAGAACCAAATTTTAATTTTGCATGTAGGTAACGTTCCTGCTCACCAATCAAAAGAGCATATAGAGGCCACAAAAAGTGAAATTTATTTTGAAAAAATTCTCAGATGAGTGATCGGAGTTGAAGAGTGGTGGCAGTAGGTGCTGATTATTGGTAGTGTGTGGGAGGTGGTGCTATTGGATACTAGATATGGCAGGGGGTGTTGGTTTTGTTTATGGATACTGTGGTCGTTTGGGTATTGGTGGTGTATGATCTTGGGCGTTGGCGGTGCTTGCTTGTCGGTGATGTGTGGCTGGTGGCGACGGTGGGTGGTGGCCATGCGGGCGGCAGTGGTGATTGGTAGGTGTTGGTGGAAAGGTGCTGTTAGTTGTAGTAAGTGGAGACGGGTTAATGAATGTGGTGAGAGGTGACAGGTGCAGACGTTTTATTGGTAAGGGTTATGATGGTGTTGATAGGTGATGATTTGTGTCACTTCAGGGCTACAGCGAATGTAATCTAAAAATTTGTAAGATATCTTAAAAAATCCGAAATCAAAAACAGTCAATTTTGACTTTCTGACCCCCATTAAAAACCAAATTTTAATTTTGCATGTACGTAACGTTCCTGCTCACCAACCAAAAGAGCACATAGAGGCCACAGAAAGTGAAATTTAGTTTGAAAAAATTCGCAATAGTTTTCTAGAATGACGCATTTTAAGTTTGGGGGTCAATAAATAGAATGCAAAGCAACTACACCATCTTTAATAATTGCTTTAAACAAAATTTCACAGATGAGTTATAGGAGTTGAAGAGTGTTGGCAGTAGGTGCTGATCAGTGGTAGTGGGTGGGAGGTGATGCGATTGGATACTAGATATGGCGGGTTTTGATGTTGTTTAATGACACTGTGGTCTTCTGAGTGCTGGTGGTGGTGGATAGTCTTGGGCGTTGGCAGTGCTTGCTGGTCGGCGATGTGTGGCTGGTGGCGATGGTGGGTGGTGGCTATGCGGACGGCAGTGGCGATTGGTAGGTGTTGATGGAAAGGTGACAGTTCCAGATGTTGCAATGTGTGCCGGTGGTGATGGTATTAATAGGTGTTGATGTGTGTCACTTCAGTGCTATAGCTAAAGTAATCTAAAAATGTGTGAAAAATCTTAAAACCTCTCAAATAAAAAAAGGTCAATTTTGACTTTGTGAACCCCATTAAGAACCAATTTTTAATTTTGCATGTAGGTAACGTTCCTGCTCACCAACCAAAAGAGCATATAGAGGCCACAAAAAGTGAAATTTATTTTGAAAAAAATTCTCAATAGTTTTCAAGAATGACGCATTTTAAGTTTGGGGTCAATAAATAAAAAGCAAATTATCTGCGCCATCTGTAATAATTGGTTTAAACAAAATTTCACAGATGAGTTATCGGAGTTGAAGAGTAGTGGCAGTAGGTGCTGGTTGGTGTAATGAATGTGGTGAGAGATGACAGGTGCAGATGTTGTAATGTGTGCCGGTGATGATGGTGTTGATAGGTGATGATGTGTGTCACTTCAGGGCTGCAGCCAATGTAATCTAAAAATGTATGAAAAATCTTAAAATATCTCAAATAAAAAACAGCCAATTTTAACTTTGTGACCCCTTTTAAGAACCAAATTTTAATTTTGCATGTAGGTAACGTTCCTGCTCACCAATCAAAAGAGCATATAGAGGCCACAAAGAGTGAAATTTATTTTGAAAAAATTCTCAGATGAGTGATCGGAGTTGAAGAGTGGTGGCAGTAGGTGCTGATTATTGGTAGTGTGTGGGAGGTGGTGCTATTGGATACTAGATATGGCAGGGGGTGTTGGTTTTGTTTATGGATACTGTGGTCGTTTGGGTATTGGTGGTGTATGATCTTGGGCGTTGGCGGTGCTTGCTTGTCGGTGATGTGTGGCTGGTGGCAACGGTGGGTGGTGGCCATGCGGGCGGCAGTGGTGATTGGTAGGTGTTGGTGGAAAGGTGCTGTTAGTTGTAGTAAGTGGAGACGGGTTAATGCATGTGGTGAGAGGTGACAGGTCCAGATGTTTTATTGGTGCTGGTTATGATGGTGTTGATGGGTGATGATTTGTGTCACTTCAGGGCTACAGCGAATATAATCTAAAAATTTGTAAAAAATCTTAAAAATCCGAAATCAAAAACAGTCAATTTTGACTTTGTGACCCCCATTAAGAACCAAATTTTAATTTTGCATGTAGGTAACGTTCCTGCTCACCAATCAAAAGAGCATATAGAGGCCACAAAGAGTGAAATTTATTTTGAAAAAATTCTCAGATGAGTGATCGGAGTTGAAGAGTGGTGGCAGTAGGTGCTGATTATTGGTAGTGTGTGGGAGGTGGTGCTATTGGATACTAGATATGGCAGGGGGTGTTGGTTTTGTTTATGGATACTGTGGTCGTTTGGGTATTGGTGGTGTATGATCTTGGGCGTTGGCGGTGCTTGCTTGTCGGTGATGTGTGGCTGGTGGCGACGGTGGGTGGTGGCCATGCGGGCGGCAGTGGTGATTGGTAGGTGTTGGTGGAAAGGTGCTGTTAGTTGTAGTAAGTGGAGACGGGTTAATGAATGTGGTGAGAGGTGACAGGTGCAGACGTTTTATTGGTAAGGGTTATGATGGTGTTGATAGGTGATGATTTGTGTCACTTCAGGGCTACAGCGAATGTAATCTAAAAATTTGTAAGATATCTTAAAAAATCCGAAATCAAAAACAGTCAATTTTGACTTTCTGACCCCCATTAAAAACCAAATTTTAATTTTGCATGTACGTAACGTTCCTGCTCACCAACCAAAAGAGCACATAGAGGCCACAGAAAGTGAAATTTAGTTTGAAAAAATTCGCAATAGTTTTCTAGAATGACGCATTTTATGTTTGGGGGTCAATAAATAGAATGCAAAGCAACTCCACCATCTTTAATAATTGCTTTAAACAAAATTTCACAGATGAGTTATAGGAGTTGAAGAGTGTTGGCAGTAGGTGCTGATCAGTGGTAGTGGGTGGGAGGTGATGCGATTGGATAATAGATATGGCGGGTTTTGATGTTGTTTAATGACACTGTGGTCTTCTGAGTGCTGGTGGTGGTGGATAGTCTTGGGCGTTGGCAGTGCTTGCTGGTCGGCGATGTGTGGCTGGTGGCGATGGTGGGTGGTGGCTATGCGGACGGCAGTGGCGATTGGTAGGTGTTGATGGAAAGGTGACAGTTACAGATGTTGCAATGTGTGCCGGTGGTGATGGTATTAATAGGTGTTGATGTGTGTAGCTTCATTGCTATAGCTAAAGTAATCTAAAAACGTGTGAAAAATCTTAAAACCTCTCAAATAAAAAAAGGTCAATTTTGACTTTGTGAACCCCATTAAGAACCAATTTTTAATTTTGCATGTAGGTAACGTTCCTGCTCACCAACCAAAAGAGCATATAGAGGCCACAAAAAGTGAAATTTATTTTGAAAAAAATTCTCAATAGTTTTCAAGAATGACGCATTTTAAGTTTGGGGTCAATAAATAAAAAGCAAATTATCTGCGCCATCTGTAATAATTGGTTTAAACAAAATTTCACAGATGAGTTATCGGAGTTGAAGAGTAGTGGCAGTAGGTGCTGGTTGGTGTAATGAATGTGGTGAGAGATGACAGGTGCAGATGTTGTAATGTGTGCCGGTGATGATGGTGTTGATAGGTGATGATGTGTGTCACTTCAGGGCTGCAGCCAATGTAATCTAAAAATGTATGAAAAATCTTAAAATATCTCAAATAAAAAACAGCCAATTTTAACTTTGTGACCCCTTTTAAGAACCAAATTTTAATTTTGCATGTAGGTAACGTTCCTGCTCACCAATCAAAAGAGCATATAGAGGCCACAAAGAGTGAAATTTATTTTGAAAAAATTCTCAGATGAGTGATCGGAGTTGAAGAGTGGTGGCAGTAGGTGCTGATTATTGGTAGTGTGTGGGAGGTGGTGCTATTGGATACTAGATATGGCAGGGGGTGTTGGTTTTGTTTATGGATACTGTGGTCGTTTGGGTATTGGTGGTGTATGATCTTGGGCGTTGGCGGTGCTTGCTTGTCGGTGATGTGTGGCTGGTGGCGACGGTGGGTGGTGGCCATGCGGGCGGCAGTGGTGATTGGTAGGTGTTGGTGGAAAGGTGCTGTTAGTTGTAGTAAGTGGAGACGGGTTAATGCATGTGGTGAGAGGTGACAGGTCCAGATGTTTTATTGGTGCTGGTTATGATGGTGTTGATGGGTGATGATTTGTGTCACTTCAGGGCTACAGCGAATATAATCTAAAAATTTGTAAAAAATCTTAAAAATCCCAAATCAAAAACAGTCAATTTTGACTTTGTGACCCCCATTAAGAACCAAATTTTATTTTTCTATGTAGGTAACGTTCCTGCATACCAACCAAAAGAGCATATAGAGGCCACAAAAAGTGAAATGCATTTTGAAAAAATTCTCAGATGAGTGATCGGAGTTGAAGAGTGGTGGCAGTAGGTGCTGATTATTGGTAGTGTGTGGGAGGTGGTGTTTGGTAGAGTTTTCAAGAATGACGCCTTTTAAGTTTGGGTTCAATAAATAGAATGCAAAGCAACTCCACCATCAGTAGTAATTGGTTGAAACAAAATTTCACAGATGAGTGATCGGAGTTGAAGAGTTTTGGCAGTAGGTGCTGATTAGTGATTGTGTGCTTCGTTACTACGTGTTGGGGAAGGAGAGTCGTAACCACTGAACCGATTTTCATAAAAAAAATCGTTAATATAATTATAGAGACAAATGGTAGTTTTACACAAAAAAAGTTGCAATAACTTCAATTTTTTAAGAAACACAGTAAAACCTGTGCTAAGGACACCTGTCTATGAAGGACACCTGTACATTAGGGACACTTTCTGTCAGTCCCTTTTAAAATCCCATTGATTTGTACGTTAAGCAACCCTGTCAAATAGGGAAACCTGTGAATTAGGGACAAAGGATACTTTTAAATCCGGATAAATTAACCTATCCGCTGAGGACAGCAGTCTTTCACCACAAACAAACCAAACCCCAATGTGACACTTGTTTCTGCATGCTCCCTTAATCCCTGCTTATTGATCTTAAGCAAAACCTGAGTACGTCGTTTCAGGTATTGTTTGGAGAGGACTTGACTTTGGTAAGACAATGACAATACGGAGTTCTCGTTTTGCTATAAATTACTGGGGTGCTTAAGGGTAATTCATACTGAATTGCAATTGAAATACAGAGATATTGCTTCGAAAAATCTAAATGGGAGGTGTTAAGCGGAAGAGAAATGAACTTTCACTGGCGGTACAAAGGACTTGCCCGATCTTACCCATTTGTTGTTCACGGCCAAAAGCAATTATTAGCTGTGCACAGCAATCATCAGACTAGTATTGAAGGTTAGTTTGTCGGAGTTGAAAAACAGTGAAAAAGTATTTTTTCAAAGACACGTTGTGAAAATGTATTATTCTGTGAAATATTTGTGAAGAATAAATTAGTAAAGCTTCAGTGTATTTATCAAAAACACGGTGAAAAAGTACTATTCTGTGAAAAGTTTGAAGAAAAAATGATTAAAAAACTTGAGTAATTTAATCAGTTTTAACTCATTAAGGAGCTCTCGTTTATGTTTGTTATGGTGAATATATTTCAAAACTGTTTTATGCCATTTTTCTGGTTAAAATGTTCAACCTGTCCATTAGAGACACCTGTCTTTGAAGGACACAAACGCTCAGTCCCTCGCTGTTTCTTAAAAAAAACAGGTTTTACTGTAATTGTGAGTCGGAAATTGGTTAATCACCAACTAAATCCATGAGTTTGTTACTTAAAAGCTTTAGGAAACATCCAGTTTAAATTTAATCTCGCTATGTAACAAACATGTGAATCGTACTTTCGTTTACTATCAAATTCACAATCTTGTTACATTAGCGTTTAAGTAAGAAAGACATGAATCACATCGTCGTCAAGCACTAAACCATAGCATGTTATTTAAGCGCTTAATTAGCAAAGATGTGAATCATATCGCAGTCAAGCAGTAAACGAAAAACGCTTAAGCAACAAACGTGTGACTCGCATCAACAAAATTCACAAACATGTTACTTAAGCGCTTAAGTAAGAACCATGTGAATCGTACCATACACACAAGCATGTTTTATCCCTTAAGTTACAAAAATGTGATTCCTAAAAAATCACAATGATGCTACTGAAGCCCTTAAGTGAATCGTGTCGTAGTTTAGCACCAAACGAAGTCACTAGCATGTTATTAAAGTTATAAAGTCAGAGGGCTGGGAAGTGATGGTGAGAGAAGGAAATAAAATGACAACTCGCTGGATTACACACACACACACACACACACACACACACACAC
>OX457030.1:33150401-33154563 GCA_949752745.1 Protula sp. h YS-2021
GAAATGGCTCCTCAACACTGACTCGGAATGTCGGCTGCATGCCGCCATGAACGTGCAATCCTGTCTGACCTTAAGGCGAGTAACTCTCTCCAACGGCCGAAACTGATGGAGCCAGTGACACAACCCAGTGCACAACAAATTTAAATTTGCTGCGATCGATATCAATAACCGACCCTGAGACAGACGTGGTCCCGGGAGTGACCCGAGACCGCAATACGCGTTCAAGATGTCGATGTTCAATGTGTCCTGCAATTCACACTAATTCACGTAGCTAGCTACGCTCTTCATCGACACACGAGCCGAGTGATCCACCGCTTACAGTTGTACGCCACAGACGTGTGGACTTGGTTTTGTCATCCAGCCTGCAAATGCACAGGCAACACTATGCAGCAGGGATGCGAGACCGGCTGTCTGCGGCCGACCTTCATATCGTGACAACATCAAATAAGAAAACATAATGCCATTGGGGGCGGGCCTGGGTGGGGCCTCTTTAAACCTGATATGCCTGTGTTATATCGATCTTACTGAAATTCTTCCCTCCCCCAACAGAGGAAAATATCTCATCAATGATTGGGAGAGGATAACGCTCTGGCTCAATCACCCGATTAAGGGTACATTTGACATTGCCACAGATTCTGACTTCTCCGTTCCGTTTTAGGACGGAAACAATTGGCGTGGCCCATTCACTAAATTTCACTGGAGAGATAATCCCCTCATTCTCCAGCCTTTTTAGCTATTTTTCTGCCTTTTCGTGCAGTGCGAAAGGGACGTTCCTGGCTTTCATAAAGATAGGTTGAGTTCCGTCCTTTATAGCAAATTTTGCCGATGGTCCCTTACCTTTTCCGATACCTGATTGAAAGATGGCGTGATGCCTATCAATCAGCGCTGTCACTCTGGAATCTTGTGATGCTTGTGTTGCAATCCCGGGTGTGTCAATTTTCTTTGCTAGGTGCAGTGCGTTGATCTCGCTCCAATTGAGCTTGAGCTCTCTTAGCCAATCACGGCCAAAGAGCGCATTTCTGCCACAATCTACAACGTATAGCTGTAGTCCCTTCTTGTGGTTGCCATGGATTTGAACATTAACATTCAGTGTACCAATGGGCTGCATGGGCTCACCAGTAAACGTTCTCAGCACTGTCTTTGTGGGTTTCAGTTTACATGCACCGAAATGTTTATCATACATATGTTTCGGCACCAGGCTTATAGTACTCCCTGTATGTAGCTCAAAGTCTATAGGCACCTTATTCACACGTGGCCGTACAACTATTTTGTCGGCATTCGTAATGGAGTTGATTTCAAGGCTATGCAGTCCTAATTCACTATCGCTTGACGTGTCTTGATCTACTTGATTAACACGTAACTTTTGGCGTCGCTTTTCTTTGTTCTGTTCTTCTGGACGCTTCCTGGGCTTGTATTCACTGTGTTTGCTTTTACAAGCACGCTTGATGTGACCGCGTTTGCCACCACTATTGCAGGAATACTCCTTAAAGTAGCACTCATCTGGTGTGTAGTTCTTCCCATTACACCGATAACATGCTTTAGCCTGCTTTTGGACGTTAATATCCGTTTTCCTTTTGTCTTGACTTTTGTCGTGTACCACCTTTCTTTAAAAAGTTTGCCGCTTTAGCTTCTTTGCTTAGTTCGCTGTCATCCGCATTTGTCTGTTCAATGGCGACAGCAACTTTCATAGCTTTATCTAGATCCATATCCGATTTTGCTAGCAGTTTCTTTTGTACATTTCAGTCTGCCAGTCCATATACAAAAGAATCAACTAGTCTATTTTCTAAGTCGGCTCCGAATTCACATTTCAAGCTAAAATCTTTCAGAGCTGCTAGAAAATCCTGTATACTCTCACTACTTTGCTGTTTTCCGGTTCTGAAACCGACAGCGTTCTGCGGTCTTGTTGACTTTTGGTGCGAAATGTGAAACTAACGCTTCACATAGCTGTGCGTATTTGCGATCGGCCGATGGGTGTGGAGATACAATATTGTTCAGCAGCTTGAAAATCTTAGGGCCAACAAAACACAATAGAGCATTGGCCTTTTCTCTACTGGTATCTCGTTAACAGTAACAAATTGATCCAAACGTTCTATCTATGTTTCTATGTCCTCAATGTTTTCATCAAACCGATCATTGCGACCGATTTGGCCGACGTATTTAACATTTGCTAACGCTTCACATTTTTCTGTCTTTTTAACAATATAGGTGATACCCGATATTTTTATGAAAACGTATCCACTGTTTTTGCATTTTCTTGGTTAACTTTTTCTCTAGCGTAATTTGCTAATATTTCCACTTCATAAATTAAAATCATTTAGGTTTCAATCTTCTATTCACATTAAATTTTTATAAGTTCCAAAATATTTTTATCCTCGTTGCCAAAATGTTGTGTTTTTAATGAAATTAGTTCTCAAACACAGAAACTGACCTTCATTGTTTTTATGTTCATTACGAAACACGCGGTGAGTAGAAGGGATGCTGGGTCGGGACTATATCAAAAGACACTACAGATCTGTATTAATATTAATTCTATTTGCGATCAAGGTTTAAACTTGGTAGGAAAATAAAAAAAAATCACATTTTTCGCAAACATGCAAACTTGCACAATTGATTTATCTAAAACTAAGTAAGGTCTTTTCATGAATATAACAGCATTTTTAGCCCTTTAATTTGATAATTATAAAACGGCAAAACACACACTGATAGCATGTTTAATATTTAAGAAATTTATGTTCAAAGTTGTATATGCCGAAATTTTAGGATGATTTTTCCAGTGGGGGTATGCGATATAATCATTTCTTTCCAAAACTAAGCACCACATCACCAAAAACTGCAAGTTGTTGTTTTTAGAAATTATAGCAGTGTACGTACTGCTAGTGCCAAATCTGGACATCAATTTCTTAAATACTAAACAAGCTCTCAGCATACGGTTTCTTGTTTCGTAATCACCTACGAATGGACTAAAACTGCTGTAATTTTCATAGCCATTTTGTGATTAGTGATAGAGAAATTAATCCCGCAAATTTACGGTTATGCGAAAACTATCAGCCGAATTTTATTTTTTGATTGTCAATAGAATTGACGTTAATGAAAGTATATATATGTAACTTGTATGAATTAAAGTAATGTCATTTCTAAAAACAACAGCTTAAAGTTTGTGGCAATGTGATGATAAATCTTTGAGAAATTTATTATATTGCTTACCCACCCACCCTTCAAAATTTCAAAATATACAAATTTGAACATTAGTTTCTTAAATACTAAACAAGCTATTGGCATGTTGTTTTCTTTTTTTATATATTTACCATTGAATACACCCAAAGTCCTGTAATTGTGATCATAATATTTTGTATTTTTTAAAGAAATGAATGATTCAAGTATGCATGTTTGCGAAAAATGTCATTTTTCCGGAGTTTTGTGCGAAGTTTCAACTTTGACCGCTAATAGAATTAACATTAATAAAGTTCTAATTCTGGGATTTGCAGGTATTATAGTGCAATCATATCTAAAAACAATACTGTGAGAAAAAAAGTTATATCGCATATACCCCTCTCCTCAAAACAGCACCCTAAAATTTCGAGACATACAACTTTGAACACTATATTCTTAAATACTAAGGAAGCTGTTGGCATGCGGTTTCTTGTTTCGTAATCACAAATAAACGGACTAAAAGTGCTGTAATTTTCATAGTCATACGTTTGTTATATTTCTGAAACTTTCACTAGTATTATCTTTTCGTAAAACAAAACACTGTACATGTTTTGTTTTGTAAAGCTTGAGGTTAACCCTAGTACTTATGTGTTTGCTGGTATCATGTCTTTTTAGCTGGTTTCCACTTTCATCACTTAGCACACACACACACACACACACACACACACACACACACACACACACACACACACACACACACACACACACACACACATATATATATATATATATATATATATATATATATATATATATATATATATATATATATCTGTGTGTGTGTGTGTGTGTGTGTGTGTGTGTGTGCTTGTGTGTGTGTCTACAAGAAAAGGTGGCAGAAAAACAGGAGAATCAAACAAAAATAACTTTCCTCTGCGCGAATTCAAAAATGGTGAAAGTGTCCTTGCTCGTGATTACCGCGATACCGATCAGAAATGGCAATGTCGACCAT